>JARK01001359.1:905499-962213 GCA_000688135.1 Ancylostoma ceylanicum | reverse complement strand
GGGGGGGTGCAGGAGAAGAAAAGCCATGGTCTCCAATAATTTAGGGAGTCAAACCATGAAGTTTGAGAAACGAAGTAATTGAAGAATAATTTTTAAAAAACCACAATTTGAACAATCAACAACAAACATCTAAAAAATTGTGATAGAGATAAGGGGTCAAGAATGAAATGATACGCAGGTTTCAACTGTTTTGTCAAGTATTCATGAAAATATTTGGCGGCACTTCTCGTTGGGTACTTATACTATGGGTAGAACACAGGAGATCCACTTGTAAAATGAGGCCCGCCACTTGGGTTCGATCTCCATCTGGCAAATACGTAAACTTTCGGAAAAATTGCGCACCCTATGCAGCCACGCTCTAGTCGCGTTGGCTCTTTGCCAAGCGCGAAAATCGATAGCAGACTTTTGCTGACCGTAATTTATGGCAATTTATAGATACATTTATGCTCTACTCTAACAAAGTGTTGCTATGTGTAGAGCAGACGTCAAATCATTCAAGTATACCGTAATAGAGTGGATATGACGGAACTTTGGAAAAATTAATGAATTCGCCACATTTCAGAGACATAGGCTAAAGTATGAGAGAAGAGGAGGAAAGGAGATGAAGAATTTGGAGAATTGGGAGCCTCTTCCTCCGTTCGGCTCAAAAAACAGAGGAAAAGAATAAGAAAATGTCTGACAGCAGAATATACTACTCAAACCCTCCTATTTCTAGTCCAGTAGGGTAGTTTGGCAACTTGTAAATGTACAACCTGCACTGAGCTCATGAAAAATGGTAATAAATGTGACCTGTTTGGAGAAGTGCACTCTTGAATTCGTTCAGTTCGATTAGAGCGCGGAGGTCGATGTTGCGCTAGGGCGCGGGTGCGCCAGGGCAACAGTTGACCGCTCCAGGAGGCTTAAAAAATGGACCTAGAGAAGCGCGAAAACAAGTTCTGAGAGTTCGACGTGGCAAAATATGGCTGGTGAAAAACAGTTTGGTTTTCTAAAGTTTAGTCTCATTGTTTACCTATGTATCTCTCCTTTTTGCGAAAAAAATTGTTTATTTATTTGTGGAAATTTAGAAACGTTGACATTCGAAGGTCTCAGTAATCGCGCTTATTTTGTTTCCGTCACTTTCAACTTTATCTCGTACTAAAACAGGCCCTAGTCGCAGAGTTTCTTTTATTTCCAAAACATTGCATCGGCCGGGAATCGAACCCGGGCCGCCCGCGTGGCAGGCGAGCATTCTACCACTTAACCACCGATGCGTGGTTGACAACACATCTGCACCGCTTATGTGATAACCTCCTGCAAGTCGGATCGAGTAACCTCTCACCATACGAGTGTTCAAGGATTTCACGCTAAGAAATTCAGCGGATCGCCGACGTGAGGAATGGGAACGGTGATGATGAAAGGGAAAGGATTGGGGAAAAGGTAAGCAGGTGACCGTGGAAAAATTGAGAAGGGAAATGAACTCTCAAAACGCTGAATTCATTCTCACATTAGCGAAAGTCGTTCCTCTATAGATCTTTTTGCTCAGCTCGACCTTCTAAACAGTAGAGCGCATATGTATTCTTCAAGAAAATCTTCATTACTGAGCTAGATCACACAAATATGTATAGCTTGGACGTACTACGGAAATTCTTCAAGATAAAAAAGCTCAGTGGGGTCAATAGACAAACAAATACTATTCAATAGATTACTGTTAGAATCGGAGTAGACATGTAGGTATACAAATAGCCTTGCTTTTCTCAAAGAAGACTGGGATCACATCTACTGTATCAAGCGCCAAACTACGCTGCATCAATGCCGTACTTCTTCGCTTTCTCCTCATTGTATCCCTCAAATTTCCACCGTTGATACTTGTTCGTTGCATCGCATGGCTCCATCCTCAAAGCCGAGCCATCGCTGGTCATCTCCAGACATTTCTGCGATGCCACGTGAAAGACTCTACCCGTCTAAAATAGGGCCTTAGTTAAAATGTGGAGCCGCTAGGAACGTAGAGTGCTTTACCTGATGATTATATCCCCATTCTTGGTTTCCTTTCATGCCATGGCATTCAATCTCCATGACAGTTTTGCCTCCGTAGTCCATACAGGTCAAATCACGACGGATTTCTCCATTTTTCGACAACATCCATGGCTAAACAACCACCTTTCCAAGATCTTCTGGAACATCGCAGAAAGTGGGCGGAAGAGGGGGGGGGGAGGCTTTGGAAAAAATTGGAGTTTACGCCGGTTTGGGGACCCGGGTGGAAAATAAAATTGATAAAAACATCAACTAAAATATATTCTAAACAATTAATAAAAATTATTTAAAGAATAACAGTAAGAATGAACAATTAAAATACACTAATATACAGTTTTTATTTATTCTGTAAAGTAATTCTGAAAATTCGGCGACCCGTTAACGGGGGAGGTGCGCCTCCCCCCTTTAAATTAATTTTTTGAAAGATTTTGTATTAGTTTTTTTTTGGTCGATTGTTCTTCTTATTAGTTTTCTCGAACACTCTCTTATTGTTTACTGCTGCCTGAATCTTCACAAAGAACAAAACCTATTTTAGACCTGAGTTCCCAGGTTTTCGATGCACGGAAATGGTGTGATGGGCTTCTCTGACCGAGTGAAATCGGTGTCAGCTTGGATACAGTACGGTGCTCCTTGATTTTGTAGCTGAAACTCGTTGTTGTAGAGTGCTATATAACTTTCAGTAAGCGAAGGCAGTAAGTAAAGAGAGGAGTAGTGATGTACGAAGCAAGAATAAAATAAATGTACAACATACTTGTCCCTTAGCTATAGACTCTCCTGGGATAAAAAGTTCAGGGAAAATGTTGTCCAGATACCATTTGAACGATTTACATCCGAGCCTTTCACGTAGCTTCTTACGCTCAGAAACGTCGCCAAAATCACCCTAAAAAAGAGCAGGTCTTTGTGGAAACCTTGTGGTTCTGGATGTTTCTCCTTAAAACATCAACAGATACCCCTCGTATGAAGGGAGGGGGAGGGGCTTGAAAATATTTACATCAAGCGAAAATGCTTTGTAATGTAGAAAACAGCTGAGTACTGGGGACCAGCACAAGAAATCTATAATAGAAACATAGGCCCAGAGGGATCTTATGGAAAACTCCCATCGAGATATGACCACACAAAATGTCATTAAATGGCCATAAGAGTCACGAATAGCTCACCACGTCGTTGTCAATCCGTTCATAAAAAATTTTTTTGTACTCATCCATCCATACTTCAGCTAGTCGGATCAAATTTCTCTTGAGAAGTTCACCAGCCCCTCTAAAATCAAGCGAATAATCAAAAATTGAGCAAAAAGTACAAGAATAAATGGACAATGGAAAAATATCAGTGGCTGTCGTAGGGAGGGCGGGGATTTTACTAACAGTTAAAAACGGATTTCTCAAATAGAAGACTAGATAAATTGTTATCTCTCTCCCTCTCCCTCTTTCTCTCTTTCTCTCCGTCACTCTGTGTGTGTGTGTTCGTGTTTGTGTTTGCGTTTGTGTGTGTGTCGCTATGTGTACCGCCTTGTGCCTGTGTCGCTGTGTATGCTGCCGTGTGTGTCGCTGTGTGTGTGTGTGTGTGTGTGTGTGTCGCTGTGTGTGTGTGTCGCTGTGTGTGTGTGCCTGTGTCGCTGAGTANGTGTGTGTGTGTGTGTGTGTGTGTGTGTGTGTGTGTGTGTGTGTGTGTGTGTGTGTGTGTGTGTGTGTGTGTGTGTGTGTGTGTGTGTGTGTGTGTGTGTGTGTGTGTGTGTGTGTGTGTGTGTGTGTGTGTGTGTGTGTGTGTGTGTGTGTGTGTGTGTGTGTGTGTGTGTGTGTGTGTGTGTGTGTGTGTGTGTGTGTGTGTGTGTGTGTGTGTGTGTGTGTGTGTGTGTGTGTGTGTGTGTGTGTGTGTGTGTGTGTGTGTGTGTGTGTGTGTGTGTGTGTGTGTGTGTGTGTGTGTGTGTGTGTGTGTGTGTGTGTGTGTGTGTGTGTGTGTGTGTGTGTGTGTGTGTGTGTGTGTGTGTGTGTGTGTGTGTGTGTGTGTGTGTGTGTGTGTGTGTGTGTGTGTGTGTGTGTGTGTGTGTGTGTGTGTGTGTGTGTGTGTGTGTGTGTGTGTGTGTGTGTGTGTGTGTGTGTGTGTGTGTGTGTGTGTGTGTGTGTGTGTGTGTGTGTGTGTGTGTGTGTGTGTGTGTGTGTGTGTGTGTGTGTGTGTGTGTGTGTGTGTGTGTGTGTGTGTGTGTGTGTGTGTGTGTGTGTGTGTGTGTGTGTGTTGCTGTATATGTGCATGAAAAATGGAAAAAAGAAAGCATGCCTACTTATATATTGATCGTCTCCTGAATACATGTCCTACATGAGAGCAAGGCACTATTTCCAGCGTACCTCCACACATCCAGATCTACAGTAAAAAGGTAGATCAAATATTGCTTGATCCCACATAACGGTCAACGGTATATTTTATACAACGACAAGGGCACCTTGAAAGAAAGTTCCAGATTTTCTCCTCCCCAAATTTCGAAGCCTGGATCGTACGTGCCTAACTTTTCGAATAACGCTCGGTCAATAGCGAACAGTCCTCCAGCCATAGTAGCTGACCTGATGATATCAGTGGGATACGGCGTTTACAATCAGAATTGATAGTGATGAGAATGTCGAAACACGCACCTGATTGGATCGATAGCCCTTGAGCGGAATTTCCTGACTCTTTGCGGAATATCGAGCCAGGTGAACTCTAGATACCAGTCGAAACCACCGACATTCACAAAGCTGGCCAAAAAAGTGCTAATATTTTTAAAAAGGCCAAGACAATTACAAGCAAAAAAATTTTAGGCAGCACACCAACATTCGAATATAGGTACTCGAACGTCTTGTCATCAATGATATCAATTACAGGGCACACGACAGTGGTGTTGTTACGCTTGATTCTATCCAGCAACGGTTCGAGCCATCCTGGAACGAAAGGGTGATTTCATTTTCGCGGCGTGGTCAAATGGAGTCCGCAAATGTCGAGTTCGACAGCAAAATTTTACGGTCATGAATGCATGATCTGAATATTTCTGTCTTTGTATGAAGACATCCTAATAAGTAACTATGTTTTAGGACGGACAGAGACATAAGGTACAAGGGTGGTGAAACAACTGGGGTCTCTGTTAAAAATGGCGTGGGGAAAACCTTATAAACAGTGTTGAGTGATGCTTCAGTATTCAGTGATTAAAACTAGTTCCAATAACACTTCACGAGAAATGAATTGTTTTATACTTGAGCCAAGTGTATTTATGAGGAACACACAAGTCTTTGTACCTTTAATTGCTTACTTTGCGGACAACTGGTGTGAAACCTACCGGTCACTTCAAGACAGCACCCACGATAATTTTCATGCCAAAAATTTTGAATGTTTTGGGGTCTGGGCGATAGTGCCAGTAGTTCTACGTAAGTTGCACCACCAAAAGCATCCACATTCTTGAGATATTACAAGTTGAACATGGGATAAGGGAATCCCCAGGCCAGTTGTGGCGGATTGCGAATCAGCTGTTTTCTGCCCCAATCTGTCAGTTTTCCAGAGGTAACGCTTGTTTCTAATGCTCATTTCGAAAAATTTCCCACTGTTATGATCTGCTTCCCTCTATTTAGGTCCTCTTAATTGTTATTCGACCATATCATCCCTTGTTTTATTCAGAATTGTCAAATTTTCACGTATGGTATGAATTTCAGTTTTTTTTTTGGCTCTTTACACTTAGCCATGAATTTTCTTTCTTTTCATGGGGAATGTTTCTGCAGTGATCATTCTAATTCCTTTTCGCTTCCGATTTTTCTTCTTTAGAGAAGCTGCAGAATTAGTCAAATATCCATTTGCGCTAAGAAATTTGTCGACAACGAAGGCAGCGTTATCGACTTTCTTGATCTACTCCATCCGCGTAACTCGGCCGTTTTGCTATGAAGCAATGAATTGGTAATATCCGAAAACCATTTCATAATGAGTTCTAGGACAAAAGGACACTTTATCTGTGTTCCTCATAGCTAAATACCCAAGATCTCGTTGAAACCTGGGTAACGAATTTCCTCGTGGGTGCTGCCTTTCAATAACTAACCTTCCATGCACTCGCAGTGTGAGTCCAGGAATGTCAGCACTTTTCCCTTGGCAGCAGCGGCGCCACGTAACCGGGCCCGGACTAAGCCATGCCTCTTTTCTAGTCGAAGAATATTCACTTTTGGTAACTGAGCCATATATTTGGACAGTGGCTCTGGAAGAATCCCTTGTTGTGGTTCTTGCTTGCGACAACTAGCGACAAACTCACACCTTTTGTATGTGGCATGTCCGAGAAGTCATCGACAAGGATCAGCTCTTTGAGCAATCTGTCCGGGGTTCGTTCCAGAATGGAATTCACTGTGCGCAGCAACACTGACCATGCTTCGTTGTGAAAACACACTATAACCGAGGTATCCGGAAGATCCACATGGTACTTCTCCGTCAAGCATCCAAAAAATCAATTTTGATGAGGGTTACAAATACTTTCGATTAACGCATTATGCGGATGAAGTATGTTCGCAACCCGTATAATGAAAGAGAAAGGTAAGAAGAGAGAACCTTATGCAAAGTTTAGACCCCGACAACCGTCGGTTTTGTCGCTCTCTTTGCGCATTTTTTTGAGTGGTGAACTACGCACAATTTGGACATTTTTGAGTACTACCTACATATTTTAGGTGTAACTGAGAAGACCCTGAATTTTCGGTTGTGAACTCTCGAATTTTCAAGACGATGCACAACCAGCTAGTTCATTAGGAGTTGGGGTTTGGTGGCCGATTAACTAAACCTCTTTAGTGCGAATTTGACTCACTCCTTATCAGCAATAACGGGTAGTGTTCGATGTATAGAAATTAAATCTGAGGCATATCGGTTGAAAGCATAGGTCTGAAAACCGAGATCATACGACTTCCTTTGGCTCTGCGTCAGGCTCTGGAAATCAGCTGGTGAACCAAATAAAAAACAAATCAAGTATAACTACAGCGAAAAAGGGAAATAAGTTATAACTTACACTCTTATCAATGTTGACTGCTTTGCCGTGTTCACCCTCCTGATTTGGATCACCAGACTTATAAATGGGATCTGAGGTGTTTGGAATGGAAACTGACTCTGGCAGGTCCGGCAACTAAACACTGTTTCAGCATATGTAAAAGACATCTATCGTGACGGGGTGGTCGAGTGGAGGTGATCTATGAGGAACTCCCGACTTTTGTAGACCATTTGGCAGAATTCAAGTGCAGCCTTCATCATCACGTTGGACAGGCTGTGACTCCTGTCACAATATGGTTCCCATATTCAGTAGCGGATGGAATACCACCTATCCTTCTTTATGTGGGAGAGTGCCATGCATGCGTCGTGAACCAAGCGCTGATCAATAGGGCTTGCCGAATCGACAGGTTCCCCCGTTATCTATATGCATCAAGTCATCTACATACTGATATTCACAATCATATGAAGATAAATGCACCGAATGAGTCTGCTACTGCTATAGCGAGGAGAAAATTTCTCTATGTAAGTGGAGAACTTGCGTCGGAGAGTTTGACAAGGCACGCACTTCGATTAACACGGGCGAGTATGTTCTGAGATTCAAAGTCATCTTTCTCCGTTGTTATTTCTAAATTCGAAAACGAAGCTTATGTAGGCAAAAAGGATTGGGATGGAGGATGAATAGATGTGTGTCTAAACAGCTTTTCCAAAGGAGGTTGTTATTTTTCTTTTGCCTGAAGTCAGTCTAAGGGTAGGAACGAAACGAACAGTTTGTATTTTTTGATTATTCTTCTCTACTCGGTTTTTATATACTTACATCAAATCGCAGGAGTGAGGAAATTTGCTTCACGATTACCATCTGAACCATATATTCAAAAGAAGTAAGAGCTAATTGGTCGCTGTTATTGTTACTATCTCACAGTATTGTTCAAGCCTTGGATGAGATCGCGATTCGTTGTTAACAATAATGAGCCAGAGGTCGGCCATTATCGAATCAGATCAGAGTGATAGTTTGAAATCTCTCACCTATTTCGAAAAACAAAGGCAAAAAGACAACAAAGAAAAGAACTTACTCACACTGGTTCCACGTTCAGTGAGCTTATGGTAGGTCATTGCACAGGCCCATATCGCTGTCACTGCCACTAGCAGTTTGAAAATAAGTTGTCTTTTCCGGTTAAGTGGTAACATCCTGCTGTGTGTACAAAAGCAAGGGTGGTGTAGACTGTCGAATAGTAAAGCAACAATATTGTTATCGATCGTTTATTACGGCTAACGTCGCAACGCCTTCGTCTCTGTGAGAGCCTGGATTCGCAGCACTTCCAGTGTTTTGCGGAGCAGAACTTTGGGCTCTCGCAACAAAACTGAGGTGTCCACCTGGAGATGTGTCATGACGTTCTGCGCGGTGTACATCAAAAGGGTCAAGAATTCGGTTTTTTCACAGGGCGTGACGATGTGATCTAAATTGGGTGGTATCTGCATTCGTCGAAGTGAAGAGTCGATTACAGTTTGCTTAACTCCCCGTGTTCGCCTATCTTCAAAGCTGACCATTTTCGATGTTGTTGTTGTCAAATTTGTGTCACTTGTTTTTGTCTCAACAGGTTTTTATGTTGAAATCATAATGGTTTTAAGAGGAATTAACAGAAATGAAATGTTTCAAAAAGAATTAACAGAAATAAAATGGAATACTCTCATATTTCCACAGTCCTTTATTTTTATGTTCAGACAGACAACGCACTACTTTGATATACGTTTCATAACATACGGACAGTGGTGTACGCAGAAAGCGGGCGGAAGGGGTGGGGCAAAAAAGTGGACTGAGTAATTAGTTTTGACCGTATGTTGCTGTCGTAAAGCCTCATTGGACGTTATGTCTTGATCAGTGAACGACGAGAGATTCTTGTCAGTGTTTATTCAGTAAGCTTTCGGTACTTAGCGCCTTCATCAGACCGTATTACAATAAAGTACAATACTTCCAAACATAACAGTCCTTTACATGTGAAACGAGCTGATCACTGTGGTGAGATGTTGAAAAGTGGCAACACCTTACATATCCTGACAAACATCCCTATTTGTATTATGTAATTTGGCTAATACCTTTATACGGGTGTTAAGTAAGGATATTCGAAGTGGAAAAAACCGCTGAAATACTTTTGATCATCTGCAAATTACCAAGGTATTACACCTAGATATTATAAGGGGAACGTCAGCCACGACTGCATCCTATCGCTGGTCTGCCACACCGCACCACCTACGCGGCGTGGCAGACCAAGGGACCTGTTGGTGGAAGATGCCGCCAAAACTTTCCCTGTGCCTATGATCTCTACTGTTTCTACGGTTTTCATGTGTGGTCATTCTTGCTAGAATGCTGAGAACTTCTTGTCGAGCGCCAGGTTAACTCGTACATTCCAGCAAGAATACACACCAGCCACAGCTTCCAGCTTATCTGCCGCCCCGCGTAGGTGGTGTGGGTTCACATACGTTTTTCACTGAAATATAATACATTTGGGAGATAGCCAACCATTTTGTGAATTTTTGGGATTTTGAAAGGAAACAACTGGCGACTGGGAATGTGGAAGGTGTTGAGGTGAGCTTTAACAAGTGAATATGGGGCTAGTTCAATAAGACATTCTTAATGAGAGCAAATTAGCCAGTTCTGCAAAAATGTCTCGAAAATGGCATGCAGCTGAGTTATGGCACAACAACGCCATATTCCTTCGCCTTTCCCTCGTTGTATTCTTTGAATTTCCACTGCTGGAACTTGTTTGAAGCGTTACACGGCACCATATTCAAACCTGCGCCATCTCTGGTCATCTCCAAGCATTTCTGCGACATCGCGTGAAAAACTCTACCTGTCTGTAGTCCAGCGTAGATTGCGACCTGATATTGTTGTGGAGCGACTCACCTGATGATTATATCGCCATTCCTGGTTCCCCTTCAGACCGTGGCATCGGGACACCGTTACATTTTGACCTGCGTAGTCAAAACAGTTCACATCACGACGGATTTCTCCATCTTTGGACAACATCCATAACTAAAAATTTGATTTTTCATTAAGGTGGTATTTAAGATATCACAGTGCTTTGATTTCGACATCCTCCAAAATGCCAGTCGAGGTGGCAGTAGAAAGAATGAATTTGAGCCCAAATGAGTCCCGAAATAAATGGAGCTATAGGAGTACTTCTGTTTATTGTACGAGTGTGGGAAATAGCATCCCTATCCCCCTCCTTCCCCACTAGGATATGGGTCTGCAAATTTTCCAGAAACTCTGTATTATTGCGTACGGGTGCGGCTTTCCATGAGCATTAGAATTACTGCTGTTCAGAAACGAGATCAATCACCCTTTCAGCAGCACTGATTTCCGCTCAGACATCGCGGATATCCCTAACTTCTAAATGAAATGGAGCTTCACCTTCATGCGATAGAAAATGAGGTGCGGCGATAATCGAGAGAATCATAATATTTGTAAAGAGTGAAACAAGTGCTACAAATTGCTTTACGATGCACAATTCAACAGAGCTTGATTCTTTGTATAGAATCGAGATGCAGAAAATCGTACGAGCTCATTGTCCAACTCAGATAGATGAAAATTCATATAGGTTCTCTTTCATGCCTTGATCATACTCTTTATCATGCGTATTTGTTTTTAATGTTTGTTCATATTTTGTTTTAGAGAAAATATTATTCGAACCTGGTTTACTTCTTTGTCATTGCATGGTGACGGTGCAAGCGCCCTATTTGATGCGTATGGATCTGTCTCAGCTTCCAGACAACGCGGTACTGCTTGATTTCGTAGCTGAAACTCCAGGATATAGTGTTACTCCAGACAGCCTTGATTTTTCTTGTTTCAGATTCAAAAAAAGAAACGTAGCTAAAGTGAAGGGAATGATTGAGAGCTTTGAGAAAAAGAAAAACAAGAAGAATAATACAGAACGAACTTTTCCTTTGGCTATAGACTCCCCTGGAACAAATAGTTCAGGAAAAATGTTGTCCAGATACCACTTAAACGATTTGCATCCTAGCCTTTCACGTAGCCTCTTGCGCTCAGAAATATCGCCAAAGTCGATCTAAATAAGGGAAAAGGTTTTTGTTAAGTCTTCTCGGTTCCAGTTGCCTTTTCCATGAGAAGACATGAAAACATCCAAGGACAAGGAAATAGAAAAAATTGCTCTACACTCAAATAGTTAGTAAAAAAGAAAGCGGCCGAGCAGTAGTGATTTACATGGGAAATGCCTAATAGGAATTGGAGCAGCAGAGCCTTCCGGATAGCTCCCATGCAAGTATATAACCACATAAGGAATCTGTGAATGTCAGAAAGCATGATGAATTGACCACCTGTTCGTTATTAATTCGCTCATAATAATACGTTTTGTAGTCATCCATCCACGTTTCAGCTAAACGGACTAAATTCCTTTTGAGAATATCAGCACCATCGCTAAAATCAGTCAAATATGTTCCAAAGAAAACTGAGATAATAAAAAAAGTAGTGGACCAGAATAGATAGACCATAAGATAACATCAGTAGTGGTCGAAGAGAGGAGGAAGGGCCTTTTTTGCCACGGGAATTTCATGGAGGATTTTTCGAAATTCTCAAGCTTCTGAGTTTACTGGGGTTGGGAATGGATCGGAAACAAAAAAGAGGACTCGCGCTCGTCAACAATTATCTATAAACAGCGCAGATTTTTCAGTACTACTCATTGGTCAATTTCCCTGTTAGGCCTATACTCCACAGCAACGCTGTCACTACGACCGTTACGCAGGAACAGGTTTCGTTAAGTGGTTCTGAACCTAAATGCAATACAACGCAAATTGTATGATAAGATAAGAGAACCTGTCAAATTTTCTTCTCATGATTTTCATTCATAACGACGACGTCACTGTGAAGTTTTATCATGCAGAAACAAAGAAACAAGATTTCCTACAAATCATTGAAGAAATCTCAACTATCAAGGCTTACTGTTGAGAGGAACGTGTGAAAAATTCAAAATAGAAACCAACCGCACCCATATGGTGACTGTTTCCGGAACAGGTGTCCTACATGAGAGCAAGGTACAATTTCCAGCGTACCTCCACACATCCAAATCTGCAATAAATAGGAAGACTAAAACCATTGGACACACATACAATATCTCTATTTCTCCAATGAGCGTCGATGGACCTGAAAATTTGTGGACCTGAGCGAGCACAGTGTCAGTGCAGTGAGTGGCCATGTAAAAATGTGATTTTTTCGTCTCATCTTTACATGCATTCTCTTTGTTTTTATAGTCTTTTTTGTGGTTTCAGTACTTTTAAGTACTTCCTGAACTCTCTCCACTAGTTACTCTTGCCATGCGGTTTTGAAATTTGAGGTTCTCACGTATTGATCAGGTGCACATATTTTTAGATTTTTTTTATTTCATATCTTTTCTGATATTGAAATGAAGCCTTTGTGGTAATTTTTGCTTTTGAGTCAAGCGGACATTTAGAATTCCTCAACCTAATATGTATTAGGTTGTTGCGAAAATAATTGCCGTTTCACGGTATGCTTGAAAAAAACTTTTTTCTCGCCCAATTCAACCACTTCAAGCCATCTTGTGCTAGCTCCTGGTAGGGTTTGTTCTGCTCTTTCAGATGCTTCTTCAATAATCTGGCTAGCTCTTCCCTGGACTTTTTTATAGGGTCGCGAAAAATGGTGAACCGACGCGATTTTTGAGTGATCATGTTGTACGAGTTCAAACTCAGCCATTCTGCAGCGGAAGCAGCCTGTAATATGGCGCTTGCTTTTGGCACGGACTCTCCTCCCGAAAGGACAGTGAGGTGCTGGTTCGCAAAAATCTCTCCCGGCGATTTTGATCTCGAAGGTAAACCCGGTCGTGGTCAAAGGATGTCGCTGGACGATCAAGCACTGAGAGCAGCGGTGGAAACGAAACCCGATACTACTACTCGTACGTTGGCGGCAGGCCTGGGGGTTCACTATGCTACAGTTTCAAAACATTTGGCCTCCATTGGCATGGTGAGAAAAATGCAAATTGGACACCCCATGATCTGACCGATGACCAGCAATCCACCCGCTACGAGATCTGTTCTAACCTCCTCGTTCGCCAGAAAAGCGAGCCATTTCTTGACCATTTAATAACTGTAGATGAAAAATGGCTCCTATTTGATAATAAGAAACGTGATTATGTATGGGTAGACAAGTCCTCTACCCCTCCAAGCCTCCCTAAACCAGACCTTCACCCTGGAAAGGTTATGTTGACAGTTTGGTGGTGTTGTAAAGGTGTCATTCATTATAGCCTTCTGCAACCTGGTCAGACTGTTACATCAGAGTCTTGCTGTTGTGAGTTAGACCTGATTTATGAAAAGTTGCGACAAATGTGGCCGGCAGTGGTAAACAGAGGTGGGCCTCTCCTGCTCCAGGATAACGCTAANGCCTCCCTAAACCAGACCTTCACCCTGGAAAGGTTATGTTGACAGTTTGGTGGTGTTGTAAAGGTGTCATTCATTATAGCCTTCTGCAACCTGGTCAGACTGTTACATCAGAGTCTTGCTGTTGTGAGTTAGACCTGATTTATGAAAAGTTGCGACAAATGTGGCCGGCAGTGGTAAACAGAGGTGGGCCTCTCCTGCTCCAGGATAACGCTAAGCCTCACACTTCAAAACTCACCCGGCAAAAACTGACGCAGCTAGGCATCGAGGTTCTCCCTCACCCACCTTACTCTACAGACTCTCCCCTACCGAATATCACTTTTTCCGGGCTCTCGAAGCAAACCTGCGTCAGCAGCAGTTTCCTGATTTGGAGCATGTTGAAACTGCATTCCAAGAGCTCTTAAAATCTTGTGATCTCAGTTTCCACTGTAGAGGCATAAATGAATTACATGATCATTGGCAGAGATGTGAAGAATCTGAAGGATTTTAGTTTGATATATAAAGTTGAGTTTGAGCAAAGTTACAGCATTTTGAACTGGGCTGTCTGTTTCGGCAATTAATTTCGCAACAACCTGATACTATCGCAACGCACGATTCCAGCACGCGTCGCAGTCGCACTGTCATGTGCTCTCAAGCCCACAATTCCGCCGCTGCATTGATGCTCAGTATATGCGCATCTTTACTAACATAAAGATCAAGGCACCTTGAAGGAAAGCTCTAGATTTTCTCCACCCCAAATATCGAAGCCGGGGTCGTATGTGCCTAATTTCTCGAAATACGCTCGCTGAATAGAGAACAGTCCTCCAGCCATAGTGGGTGACCTAAGAACAAAAAATTTTTTCAGTAACAAAAGAAAGTCGAAAGCCTGAAGAGAACTGCAGGATTAAAGAAATCACCTTACAGGATCAATAGTTCTTATGCGGAGTTGTCTATCTCTCTCAGGTATCTCGTGCCAAGTAAATCGAAGAAACCAATCAAATCCACCAACTAATGTGTAGTAGGACTTAAACAAGGGAATAAATTTTCAGAATTGAAAACGAAAACGACTACAAAAATCCAACAGAAAATAATTTGTGTCAACAAACTAACGTTCAAGTAACGGTACTCGAATGTCTCAATATTGATCATATCAATTACAGGACTTACGACAGTAGTACTGTTACGTCTGATTCTATCCAACAACGGTTCAAGCCAACCTGGAACAAAGGAATGTTTTATTCGAGGTGTAGTCGAAGAACTATGGAACTAGAGTTTTTTTACTATCCTTATCCTAAGACATTTCTTATAAAAATAAATAATCAGTGAAATTAAAATATTATTGTTCGTATGACAATAGTTGGTTGATTGGTTACCTGCATTACCTCCAGCCCCGCTTATTCACTCCCACTTGTCCTATATAAACTCAGACCCAGTTATAATACATAGTACTCCCATTCCACTCTTGAAAACACCCACAAAAAATTTGTCCGTCAGATTTTAGCATGATCTTGGGCTTTTGACTATGAGGAGCACACGTAAAGTAATCAATTGTATTGGGATTCATGATACAATGATTCTCGGGTGCTACCAATTTGCACTATGACAAGGTGGCCGAGTTGCACGGATGGAGTAGATCAAGAAAGTCGATAACGCTGCCTCTGTTGTCGAGGAATTCCTTGGCGCAACAGGGAACTCGCCTAATTTTGCAGCTTTTCTGGAGAAGAACAAGCACAAGTGAGAAGGAAGTAGAATGTTCAGTACAGAAACATACCTCAAAAAGAGAAAAAAAGTAAGCTTAAGAATAAGGAGCTAACAAACAGGTATTCATACCATATTTAAAAACTTGAAAATTCTGAGTGAAAGAAGGATTAAAGGCAGCACCCACGAAAAAATTTGTCACTCAGATTTTAGTATGATCTTGTGTTTTTGACCATGAGGAGCACAGATGAAGTAATCAATTGTATCGGAACTCATGATAAAATGGTTTTCGGATGCTACCAATTTACTGCATTATGACAAGAAGGCCGAGTTTCGCGGATGTGGTAGATCAAGAATATCGATAACGCTGCCTCTGCTGACGACGAATTTCTTTGCGCAACTGGAAACTTGACTAATTTGGCAGCTCTTCTGGAGGAGAACAAGCATAAACGAAAGGGAATTAGGATGTTCATTCCGAAAAGATACCTCATGAAAAGAAAGAAAACTTATGGTTGAGTGTTAACAGTCAAAAAAAAAAAAACTGAAATTCATACCATATGTAAAAATTTGTTAATTCTGAGTAAAACAAACGATCATATGGTCAAATAACAATTGAGAGGACTTAAACAGAGGGTAGCAGAATATCACAGTGGGGAACGTTTCAAAATGAACATGAGAAACAAACGCTAAGGTTGGAAAATCGACTGGCTGCGGCAGAAAACAGCTGATTCGCGCTCCGCTACAACTCGCCTGGGGATCCCCGGATCCCGTGTCCAACTTGTTATATCTCGAGAATGCGGGTGCCTTTGGTGGTACAACTTGCGTAGAATTACTGGGACTATCGTTAAGACCCCAAAACATTCAAGATTTTCGATATGAAAATTATCGTGGGTGCTGCCTTCAACTAAACTGAAGAGAATGAATTGACGTATTCCTGTCCTTTCAGTGATACCTTCTTGTTGGACAATTTCAGTAATCAGTCATAAGTTACATTTTTGGTAAATATGGGTTTTGAGTAATTTGAGTCCTACATTTTCGCCCAATCATTCTGTGCATCCGAAAGTTTGCTAGAACTACCGACATCTTCACTTCAACCACAGACCTTCCACGCACTCGCAGTGGGCGTCTAGGAATGTCAACACTTCTCCTTTGGCAATAGCAGCTCCACGTAGCCGGGCCCGGATCAAACCCTCTCTCTTTTCCAATCGAAAAATATTCACTTTTGGGAACTGAGACATATATCTGGCTAACGGCTCTGGAAGAATCTCTTGTTGTGGTTCTTGCTTGCGACAACTAACGGCAAACCCACACCTTTTGTATGTGACATATTTGAAAAGTCATCAACTAAGATTAGCTCTCTGAGCAATCTGTCCGGGGTTCGTTCCAGAATGGAATGCACTGTGCGCAGCAACGTTGACCATGCTTCGTTGTGGAAACACACTATAACCGAGGTATCCGGTAGATCATCGTGGTACTTCTCCGTCAAGCATCCGAAAAAAGAAATATTATGTATGTAACACGTATTTCCATATTATGTGGGTCGTATTATGTGGATAAAATACAACCTTGACAATATTGGTGGAGAAGAGAAACGAAAACAGTGCATTTTGAATCACTTAATAGCTTGATGGGAGAGGGCGAAAGGCAGTGGTGTGTTTACAACATCCGTGAAGCTGTATCGGATGCAGGAGTGGCTAGCCAGGTGGGAGGGAGGGTATACAGAAATGAAGCAACCTCGCCACTCCGCGGATCCGGATGTAATAACAAAAATAGTAAAAATACTAACTTCGCCTAATGATTATTTCAGGTTGTCCGAAAAGCAACTTGTAAAAGTAACTTGAGGTACCAGATAAAGTACGTCGCTCAAGAGGGGCTTGGCCGCCCATAGAATCCAGCAGGAAACGCTGGACCTCGTCTGCTGTACGGCCGCTACGGTACTGGAGAAGTAGGTTTGCTCGGTAGGGTTTTTTTTCAGATCCATCGTTGGTAAATGATTCTCTTTTGCGTACAGCTTCTTTTATAGTGAATGAGCTGGAGTAAGCTAGGAAAAGTAGTACAAGAACATGTGAATTCCCGATGATAAATCATCGCAAGTTACCTGAATATGATATTCAATACTTACCATACCAATTTGCCTAATTATTTTTCGGACAAAGTAATAGTATTTTTATAAGCAGTGGTAAAAGAAACAATTAAATACAAACCAATACAAAACTTTTAAATTTTTTTTGTGAAGCTTTCTCTGAAAAAAATCGGCCACTCATTCTCGGGAAGCCCTTCCCCCCTCGGCAACAGTTCTGTGCAACTGTGGCTATTATGACCCAAACCAAGGGTTTCTAAGCAAATTAACATGGTTTGCGTCCGGAAAATACATCGTGACCAAAAATGAGAGTGTGATGTAGACAAGCTCTGTCACTAAAAACTGATTAAGACTTGAACGACACCAACCTATTTCACCACTGCCAATCTCAAAAGAAGGCAGACCTCTACAGCTTCTTGGTTTTGCAGTTTTTCATAGAAATGACTCAGAAAGCCCTTGAAATTCTCAAGAAGACTGTACAACAACCTAATCAGCCTCTACTGGATTGCAGTCGGGTGGTCGTTAGGAGTAAACTTATGGTGCCTTATCTGACTCACTCCTGGTCAACGACATCGGGTAGTGTTCGATGTATAGAAATTAAATCTGACACATACTGATTGAAACCGTTGTTTTGGAAACCAACTTCATACAACTTTTTTTGACGAGGCGACAGCTTCTGCAAGTGAGCTATTTGTACAAAAATGGAACAATCAGAACCAAAACGGAAAACAAATAGGCAAAGAATTATTAACTTACACTTGTATCAATATTCACTGCTCTGCCTCTTTCACCCTCCTGATTCGGATCACCAAATTTATAAATGGGGTGCGAGGGATTGAAAATGGAATCTGGATGCCGAATATTCTGCAACTAAGCAATTCATTCCAGCCATATGTATTATGAAAGAGATTTGTCAATCAAATCTGCTGCTTGTTGCGGATGTGCCCTATCCTTTTATCTTAGGTGCCCTATCCCTTTTGATTCCAGAACGGGATTGTGGTGTTCATACGTTAATACGGTGTTCAATCGACAAAAATCAACGCAGAAAAACATAGTTGGAAAAGTGCAGTTCATCTTTGTGAGGAGAATCCATCCCAAGTGGGCCCACCAGGAATATGAAATTAGGTAGCGGAAGATTGGCCGCCAGAAGGAGTAGAAATGGCTCGTTTTTATCGAGCTATCGAACAAGCACTAATACAAAACTGTATTATGCCGTTTTTAACGGTCGGGTTATATGGTTTCTTAGCTTTGATTTCTCTTTGAAAAAGTTGGTTTGTCAGTGAATGTCGTGAGCGGCATGGTGTGTGCGAGCAGCTTAGTGGTTAGAGCGATTGTTTGTCGTTCTAGCGACCAAGGGTTCGGAACCCGCTCGGTGCCGGAGTTTTGCAAATACCATGCCGGTTACCAGTGAGTGTTTGTTACATAAGTGCGCTGCACTTATGTAACAAACACTCGCTCAAAAGTAGCCTGGATAGCTCAGTGGTTAGAGCAGCGGGTTTTAGTCCGTCCCTGTCGCTGGCTCCACTCCGTTGGAAATCCAAAGTTAAGCGCACTTTTTGCGATGCAGCGTTCGGGGTCCACTGCACGACGTCCCCCACGATCTCCTTCGGGTAGTCCAGGAAGGCTTCCGGCACCGTGTCGCATGAATTTCGGAGATAGACAAAGAAAGTTGGTTTATGTGCGAATCGCGCGAACTGCTATGGCGAATCTTAGTGGATAAAAAGGGTTGATGGTCCATATTGCACCCAGGGGATTGGTTTAAAGATGTAGCCGAGTAGCCGAAATATCTTGGAATTTTCTGAGCGTTACCCCATTTAGTGGCAAGGTCAAAGCAATTAACGGCATTATTGAAATATTTGATGGAAGCCGCTCAAAATCAAAGATGATTGGGCACAAACACGTGAAAAACGTTGCCCTGAGTCTCAAGGTGCACTTTTTTTTCAAAATCATGCGCTCGCAATGAGGCTGTGTAAAAATCCTGCAAATCCCCCGAGCAACGCGAATTCCGATAAAATTTTCAAATTCAATGGCTGTGAGTGTATGTATTGAAGAAAGCTGTGGTATGCCCGATGTGTTAGCACTACGATCGAGAAGGGCCCATAGGCCCGTGATGAGCCAGTATATTGTGAGCCAAGGGCGTTTTGGATGGTAGTTATGAAGTAAAAGGAAATTAATAGGAAGGCAATACTAAGAAAGAAAAGTGATGCCGCACTGGCGGAGAACCGTAGCAGGAAACTAAGGCCGCCTGTGAGATCTCCGACAAGTTGCGGTAAAATATCGCGATGACGGTTTTTTCAGGAACAAAAATGAAAAAGGATAATGGAGAAACCCACGCCACTGGTTCGCCCATTAGTGAGCAATAGGTATGTCACTATACATATCCATACAATTGTGGTTAATACTAGCACTTTTAATGTAAGTAGTTTACACTGATCATATAATGACATTTGGCTGTGTCTACGAAGGCAGAGAGGTGAAGACAACTGAAAAGCAACAACAATACTGTTAAAGATAGTTTATTTCGTAAGTCAATGTCAATGCCGAATTTTGAAGAAGTCTTAAAAGAGAAAGTTTTTTAGAGAACTACAACCATCAAAGGAAATTACGTGGTTCATCGATGCCGATTCAGGAGCATATGAATCTATTGTATTCCTGTCACTCTAACAGAAGTGAATTGAGCTTAATAGCATTAAATTTGAATACTAATGCCAGACGCTGGCGAAGTCTCATCTTCGATCATACAGTGGAAACTTTTAAAATGACTTCATGCGATCTTTCAGCCGCCTAGATATCAAATGGAAACATAGCATAGCCGCGAATTTTGATAGGAAGACTAAAAGGTCATGATAGCCAAATGAAATGCCTGCAATTTGTTGGAAGCAGCTGTGAAAATGAAGCAGTTGAAAAGTGACATTTCTGTTATTTGCTACTTCATCTACATATGTTGATATTTGGTCTGCTGTTCCGCATGTTCATTATTCGCAACCGCAGGGATAGATAAAATTATAGTGTTGCTTCCTCAGAGAACAATGGAATCATGTCCACGTATGTACTATAGCGAACGCTGAATTACGGTACAACAACGCCGTGCTCCTTCGCCTTCTCCTCGCTGTACTCCTTGAATTTCCACCGTTGGAGCATATTTGAAGCTTCACACGCTCCATACTCAAGCGCATGCCATCTCTGGTCATTCCCATGCATTTCTGCGAAATCGCATGAAGAACTCTGCCTGTCTGTAACACAACGTAAAATGCAACATAATATGGTTACAGAGCAATTCACCTGATGATTATATCGCCACTCCTGGTTTCCTTTTGAACCATGGCATGGGAACGCCATGATATGTTCCCCTGCATAGTCAACACAAATCTCATCACGACGGATTTCTCCATCTTTGGAAAGCATCCAAAACTGAAAAAAAAAACATGAGCAGACAATTACGAACGATATGTTCCTTCCTTGAACGTATTTTCTTCATGGTCACGGTCACTCTAGACTAGTAAAAGTACAGATGATCTTATCTCAAAGGCTCACATTACAGTGTAGGTGTACGGAATAACTAGAATAATGAAGAACAAGCACACGGACAAATCCGAATAGTGAGAGGGCCTAACAGGTGGCCTTCATGGGGCAGTCGCGGTGACCCTTCTGTCCTAACGAGTTTAAGGAACATCAGATGACCCTCCTGCCCCAACGAACTTAAGGAAGACGAGTAAAAGCAGAACAAATAAAAAATGATCAAAATATAAAAGCGAGTTGAGGGAGGAAGAGTGAGAGCCTTTTTGTATACCTCGTTTTGTACTTCTCCTTGCCTCGAGGGCGGGGCGGCGCGCTGTTGATTAATTGGCCTTCAGTTGTCGGTGGCTACTGAGGTTGGGAGGGGAGGCCCAGCTTGCTTTTCCTACACTACGCTACTTTTCTATCTGTTGAAATGGGAGAGAGTGACTTGAGATTTCAGCATTATTTATGAAGTAATTATTATAAGCTTTTTGCTGAACAAAAAGTGAACGGAACACAGCGGATTGGAGCTGCGAATTTCACTTCTCGTAGGAGCTTTGAAACAGGGCTTTGGCTTCAGCTGAATAAGCTTCGATTGTCTCCCGCGCAAGCAAACTCGACTTATGCTGAGGGCAAGGTTCGGGAAAAATTTCGCCTCCCGGATTTCTATTGATTTCATTACCCACGGTGAGACCTTGGATGGAAACAGTCGGAAAACCCCTGGAAAAGCCCCATAACGAACGGTTCCCATTGTTTGCACGTTTGCAGCGTCTGTCCTTTCATCTAACGTTATGTGGCAGGCTCAAGTGCTGTCTATTGTGGTTTCGTATGGAAAATCCATTTTCGAAGGAGTGCACATAGTTTGTTTGATGAGGATGTCTCAGGAAGTTTTTGTTTTGGTGTGTACATCCATGGGCATCATCCATCGTTGTTCATTAGGTACGCGAGCACCCTTTGTGAACTGAAGCATGTTTACGCACGGCTACAGTAAGCTTCAGACGTTTTGTAACATATCCTGCCTATTATTAGGTCGTCAATTATGAAATGTCTGATTTTGAATGAGATAGTTTCGGGTGATGTTTCTCCAACAAGAAGGGGTACGAGCAATCCAAATATGCCCCTATGTTACCGGCACAGCCTTGCCATCTTACCGGTAGCATGGTTGCGCTAACGGCTTGGAAGCCTGGGAAGCAGGTGACAATAACGTGGCGAAGGGCATTTCCAACATCATGTTGAAAGTGGAAAATTTTCTCTACCAAGAAGTGGACTAATACTTGGGAGAAAATGTGATCAAGTAGAGCAAGGTTTGGCCAGTGCAACGAATGGCAGGTGGATTCCCTTCCTTGCTCCTGGTTTACACAGTGCGGTTTTGCAAAAAATGGTCAAAAATGGCACCAATTTTTGAGGATCAAACTATGGAAAGTTCGTTCATCGAGCCACTTTACCTTCTCATGTTGTCTTGAACACCTGAATAGTAGAGGGTTGCGAACGCTAAACCTTGCTGCATAGACAGGCATAGTTTGACTCCTATCCGCTGAAGCCACAGCTTCCAACTCATCGTAATCCAGGTTCATCACTATGCTCACTTTGCAGGTTTATATCGCCAGGAAGAAATTTCTCAAAACATCGGTGTCCCATTCCTTTATTAGCCACTCCCTTTCCAAACATTTCCGGGGTATTTCGAGTTGTCCTTACTTTACAGGCTCCGTGATGGAACTCATATTCCGAAATGATACGATTTTTTGTCTTTGAGTTGTTTCACAAAAGTTCCTCTCAAATAAAAATTTTAAAGTTCGTCAGAAATTAAGTAGGTGATTTTGAGAGGGAGAATGTCTCTTCATAATGGAAAGAAAGATAAGAGTGGCCTAAAGAAACCCCGAAGATACCAGCTGTCAAACTGACCTCTCAAAAAATCAGACATTTCATACTTGACGACCTAATAGTTTTCCATTCCCTCCATTTATTTGACGAACCTGGTTATCGTCCTGCTCGTTGCACGGATGCAACACGACCATCTTTCCTAATCCATCTGCATCATTCTCCGCACTCAGGCAGTACGGTGCAAGTTGATTCCGTAACTGAAACGCGAAGGTGTATAGCAGAATTGTCAGCGCTCACATGCTTGCGGCCCTGGCCACGGTTTCCATAGGAGAGTGTCTATAAGATGTTTACATTAGTTCTGGACGCGAAGAACAACGGTACATAGCAGTAGAACAGCTGAGATAGCGAGATACATATAAAGAGGGGATTGAGAGACAGTGAAGGTTGAACACGCCTGTCCCTTAGCAATCGACTCTCCTGGGATAAAAAGTTCTGGATAAATGTTGTCCAAGTACCACTTAAAAGATTTACATCCCAACCTCTCGCGTAGCTTCTTACGCTCGGAAACGTCGCCAAAGTCACCCTGGATGTAGTACAAAGTCTTTTCTTTGGTTTTCTTTCGAACATGGTGGAATTCCTGAATGATGTCATTCAGTAGAAAGCATCGACATTCGCATAATAAAGCTTTCTACTAGAGAATCATGGAAAGCTCAGTAACTAACGACAACGTGCGGAAGAAGCACCAAAACAAGGGACGTTAGTAGTTTGTTGAACGAATGACGTCGTTTTTTTTTTGGCATCTTCGGATCAACAGAAAAAATATTAATGACCCACCAACTCACTATGAATCCGTTCATAATAATACTTTCTATAGTCATCCATCCATACTTCACCATTCGGATCGAATTTCTTTTGAAAACACCGTCAGGGAGTCTAAAGCACTGCAAAAAAAGTCAACAAACAAGCAGAAAAATATAGTTTCGGTGGATAATTGCTTCAGAGCTATCTTCTTCGAGGTATTTGTTTATTTATTCATTTGTCACACCGAAAAGGGTGTGCCGAACATCACAGACCCCTCGCAAGAACTGAAAAATGTGGATTAAAGTAGAGCAACGCTTTTGCAGATGTTCTAATAGAATTGTGAGAATTCGCCGACTCGTCCTCAGCTCTCACCGCGAGCCCCAACCCTTGCGTCCAGCACTGAGGGAGGCAGTACTACTCCGTCGAGTAATACCCTGTACAGGGTGCGCCATAAATTCTTGCACACCATACTTAGTAACACCACAGCGGCTGAATTTAACATAATGGCATGACCTATATAGCGAAAATGAGTCTATTCAATAGCAACCCAAATCACCTATCAGAACAGGAATATGTCGCCACTTGCTTCCGTAGTAACTCAAACTTGAAAGTGAGCTGCTCGCGGCGCGGTTTGGCGCGCGGTGACACTGTCTCTTCTAACGGAAGACACTACTCAGAGCAAATCAAATCGTTTCTCACCAAAACAATGGAATAGACGGAGGAAACATCGTGGAATTCATCAGATATATCGATACTGTCAATTGTAGGACACACGACAGTAGTGGGATCACGTCTAATCCTATCCAACAACGGCTCGAGCCAACCTAGAGAACGAGAATTGTTCTCTTCTTCTTCCATTTTGTAATGTATAATTGTTTTCGCCTCAATTTGTCATATAATGAATTAAAATTGTTCTATTAGAGATGTAGACATAAATTGAAACTGGCTGACGACTGACCCTCCATGCATTCACAGTGTGAGTCCAAATATGTCAGTACTTTGCCCTTGGCAATAGCAGCGCCACACAACCTGGCTCGGATCAGACCCTCCCGCTTTTTCAATCGAAGAATTTTTACTTTTGGAAACTGAGCCATATATCTGGACAACGGCTCTGAAAGATAAACTCCTCCTGTAGTTGATGCCAACGATAATTAGCGGTATTGAAATTCACACCTTTTGTATGAAGCATATCCGAAAAGTCATTAACTAGGATCACCTCTTTGAGCAACTTGTCGGGGGATCGTTCCAGAACTGAGTGTACTGTACGCAGCAGCACTGACCATGCCTCGTTATGAAAGCACACTACAACCGAGGTATCCGGTAGGTCCTCGTGGTACTTTTCCGACAAGCACCTGAAGAGTTCTTTCTATGGAAAAGAGAAATTTATACAATTCAGCGCATCATCGCGACGTGTCTCAAAACAACTCAATTTACGACCACTCTTTCACAAAAGATCCAGAGCGTGGGCATGACTCACTCCTTATCGGTAATGATGGGTAGTGCTCGATGTACAGAAATCAAATCCGAAGTGTATTGATTGAATTCATTGTTCTTGTAGCCAGTTTCGTATAATTTCTTCTGGTCATGCGAAAGTTTCTGGAAATCTGTCGTTCACTTCAAGAATCAAGAGAGGATAGCAAAAGGAATAAACGGCGAAAAAGAAAACAGATGCTCACATTCACATCGATAATCACTGCCTTGCCTCCCTCACCCTCTTGGCACGGATCACCGGACTTGCAAATAGGATCCGATGCATTTATAACAAAATCTGGACATCTCGAATCAGGCAACTGAACAATCCATCTCAGCTGCCGTGAAAGAAATTATCTAATAGGAACTGCCGTTCAAATGAACTCCGCGCTCCTCCAAAAGTCTCATCTTTAGGAAAAGTAACGAATACTGAAGGCTTAGTGAGCCTCCGAAGCAACCTAGAAATTCTACTCTTTGCTCCTCTTGCTGTTCACACTTCCAAAATCTTTACTGGTTTCCCTTTTTCGCGCTCATGTACGCTTTGTAGCACTCGAATTTTTTGATTCTTTGGCCATAGGCGTTGAAGAGTGATACTTGCCTGGTAAAAATTGCAAATTTTATTTTTCTGTATAACGGTAGGTGCGAAACGGGACCTAAACTAACATGGTTTTACTTTATTAGTTTCTCAATAACCTTTTTTCTATTGCAAAATGGAATTCCGATACTTGGACTGGCTTCGCTGGCTCAGTCACCCACGTTTCTGTCATTTAATTATTTAATCATCAAAAAAAGGCCACACTAAGTAGGCTATTCTGGAGAAGGTTGATGAGATCCTACTTTTTACTCCTCCAGATTTCCATGGCTTATGAGCCTCAGGGGAACTGATCATCTGTGGTTCATCTGATTAGAGGCGAAACGAACCACATCGTCAATTCATTTGACAATCACGCCTTTCTATTTCCTTTTCTTTTCGTGCTGGTGAGTAGCTGCGGAAGCCCCAGCTATGTTACATAGTTTCCGCATAATGAGAAAAAAGTTGAATTCAAGTTAAGACCGATATTACACTTTATTTCCATCAAAATAGAAACAGTATAGCGACTCACAATATTTCTGCCAAGATCAGTGAATGCAAAATAAAAAGCTGCACATCTCCACAATACCCATACAGTTGGCAACAAAACTACTAATTTGAGCATAAATGATCTTCTCCATGCAGATAATAACATAATATTGTGTGTACAAGAAAGGAAGTGTGAAACAGAGTGGTCCTAGCTAATTCCGTGGACGTCAGCTTTGGAGCAAATGGAATAAATGCATTTCAATCACGTTGGAAAACGTGTGTTGTGCATAATTGCGTTTATTTTATACAGAAATGTCAAAATTCGAAGGCTAAAAGCTTTTTGGGGAGTGTGAAGTTTGGAAAATGGCAACCCTACTGGTAATTTTAACATATTCGCGGCAATGTGCTCAACCGGTTGATACGCATGGTGCGACACGTAGGACCGCGTGCTTACCCGGTTGGGCACAAATGCGTGCTTAGAGGACCGCCCGTGTTCCACGCGGCGCACCTTGCTGAGAGTGAAAGATGTATGACGCCAATGCGTTAGAGTGAAAACTCGGAACCCATTCTAGACTACCTTTAAATCTTGGCATTGTGGAATGTTCGTTAGTAAAATTAGCTTGAGTCGCCGAACATGACAAGAGCAAGAAAGCAAGTCGCTTTCGTGTTTGTCCCAGCTGGGAAAATCAAAATCACACGCAAATATAGACTCTCTTACGCTTCATTTCACTGCAATATACCGATCTAGAAGAGGTGGAATCAAAAAAAGGTGTAAGGAAGACAAGGAAGCAGCACCTTGCAACTGAGGTGATGTTGTTTATGATCTGTTGACGTTCCGACAGAGTTAATCTAATCAGTGATAGCGGAATCAAATGAGCTCTACTCAGGAGTATGTTCCATTCCATGCACACACCTACACCTAATACGCAGTCGTCTAACTCTAACAAGGTTCGCTGTTGTTGAACTCATCGATAAAGATAGAGGTGGAGTTGCGAAAGGCACCTTTATGCTCGGCTTTTTCTTCTTATCAAATCAGTAAACTTAGCATCGCTTGGTCGTTGTCGAAATCCGCGCGTTCGGCTATGGAACTCCACTAGAGACAACGCTACATTTTAGGTTCCGACACGCTATGACGTTGATGACTTGATTATACGAATATTGAATACCGCTGCACCTGGGTACTCACTGGTCAGTAGCGTAAAAGAAGGCGAGCTAATGAATCTGTGCACGGTTGCAAGGTGAGTTTCATGTGACTGAAGTACAGCAGATCCCTGGTATGAAACGACCAGGATCATTGTGGTGATCTTGGAACTGCAACTGTACAGTCAGTCTGCTTATTGGGCGATGCACTGCGCAGTGCTCGAAGGGTCCAAATCAAAAAGAGAGAGGGCTCGATTGCTGGTGTGGAGAAAGGAGCAGAGGAGCTGATTAGGGCAATTTATACCAGATGCGACTTATCATACGCACGCATCCATTTGCGAAAGATTTTCCATGAAGACCGGTCAACACGCCATGAAATTCTTAATGAGAAGAACGTGCGGCCGTGGCGAGGCTGTAAAAGTGTGCGACTGAGCTACGACTGCAATGCGACTAGCCCCTACTCTTCATCATATGAACGCACGCACGTCAGTCGCACGCATCTAGTATGAATTGCCCTATTGGCCTCCATTGCAGCACTGCAATGCTCGAGTGCGGGCGATGCGCTGTGTATCCGCCAACTGAATTGAGTGTGGCCAGGCTCCAGCACTAGCTTTTCGTAGGGTCGGGGTGAAAACGAAGCCCCTTTGAAAACTCGGTGTTTTAAGAAGCCCACCTCAAATCTGATCGCACTAGAAGTCACCACAAAATGTTCATGACCAAAGTTTCTTCAAAAACTCTCCGGAGCTGTTGTTATAGTCGTCGGAGTGCGATCCGATCGCAGAACGAAAGTACGTCATCCTCATCGGAATCCAACGCTTCTGATTCGGGCAAGCCTCGATAAAGGATAAAGGATAAAGTGGTCGGCGTTGATCAATCCCGTCACGAGGGATGCGCCACGCATTCGACTTCATCTGAGAAATCGTAGAGGCGTTGAATGCGTATGTCCCCTGTGCAGTGACTTGCGGGGGGCATCCGATGAACCAAGTCAGTGCTTCATCCTCCCAGACTCCTCTGGTACCAATTTACCGACCCCGGAGGGATGGACGGCTTGGTTGGCCGTGGGCGCGGGATCGAACCATCGACCGTGTGCGTGCGCAGCGAGCCTCTTACCACTGCGCCACACGCGCCCCCGCGCCCGCGCCCACTAAGCCTCGATATGCATAGTTTATTGTCCGATTGGGCCGGTGTCCGACGCACTATAAATACAACAAAACAAAGAAACTCCGGAGATGGTCATAAATCACATTAGTTATGCGCGAATCAGTATGAGCAAGGCAACACTAAACACGACAACGAATAATGGCAACGAAAACGGTCACGAGACTACAAGGAAACCCTAGAAGTAGACGAATAAAAGTAGATGACGGCGAATGGAGAACAAGCTGATGTCAATGGACCGTGTTGGCAAAGTTAGCAACAATTGGCGATGGAGCACGGCAGAAAAAGAGATTTGTAAGCTGGAGCCTCGAAAAAGTTGAAACACAGGTTGACATGTATTGATACTAAGAGGTTACTCTGATGTTAAATGGTAATACATTTGGCAAGAGAATGTGAATGTGTCAAGAGATTCTGTTGGAAAGACAGTTTACGGGTGTTTGGCGATACAAATAGCAAGAGAATGTGTTTAGCGATACATTTTACGGTTAATATGTTCATATGTTCATTTCATGGTTAGCGGGTGATTCAATCATCATCGGTGTCGACTCAGATGGCGCAGTTGGTAAGGCAGCAGACTCCCAATATTAAAACCACGGTACGATTCGCGGAGTTATCAAAATTTTTGCGCGTTCAAGTTTGTTTGGCGATACAAAAGGCAAGGTTTGCATGGCGATACATTTTGTGGGACTTCTTTTTTGGTAACACACTTTACGGGGTTCGTTTGCCTGGCTGGTTTGCAAGCTCGGCTGCGAGGTTGCCAAAAAAAACCTCGCCAAATGTATTGCCATTCAACATCAGAGTACAGTTGGCATTTTGTGGGACGTTTGATAGCGCAGTGAAAGTAGTACAGGTGCATGAAAAATTGTTGGAAACTTATGGTTCTGTAGGAGAATTGTGCTCACGACAGGAATAAGTTGGCCACTTCACCGAGCATACAATTTTTTAGTTCACATAGGTCTTGCCTCATTTTTCAAACACTTATTGTAGTTACGTAAGCGCTTCTTCACCACAAATTTGGTGTCAATCCGTGAGGGCTTGACTTAGCTAGGACTTTGCAGCCCTACAATCATGCACTGAACAGCGACCGCGCTTCTTCCACTGCTACTTCATGACCCTGCGTCTGAAGCATGCACTCAAAGAGTGAACGCGGTTTTCCGTTGCTTTCGAGCCCATCTTGCCCGACGACAAGTAGAGCTGGGGCCTGAGTGTGACCGGCAGAAGGTGCTTTTCATTTAGGCAAGTGTTTCTCAGTCAAGCGTCGCTGATCGATATAGAACCACCTGTGAAAATATGTGGCGACATCCACGGACAGTATGCAGGTTGGCACATCTTCAGACCTTTCAGAGGTTTCTCGGGAGCGATCCTTAAGGGCCTTTTATACATTTGCCACCGCGGCGGCGGCGTCACCACGGCAAAAGTGGGTACGCGACAAAAGTTGTCACTGGGCGGCAAAATACCCCCATGAACCCCTATGACTACTCATTGCCGCAAGTCGCTGGGCGATGTCGCCGAGCATCGCTGCGGTAAAAAAAAAACTATGCAAGCTATAGCCGCCGGACCTGGCCGCGGCCGCCGCCGCGACGTCGCCGGCCTATGCTTACCCATGGGCGACTGCCGCCGCGGCAAAAGTGTGAGACCCCCTTCACGCGTCTTTTCGCGAGCTCGCTGTGCCGTTCCCAGAGAATCGGTGCTAGGAATGGGATGCTTCTATTCACAAGTGGTGGTGACCGTTTCCGACCGGGAACAGCTGCACTCACTAATAGAATGAAACTGTTAAGATGACAAATATGGTGAATTGTTTCACAAGAATGATTTCACAGATGTGCTGCGGCTACTCGATCGTGCCGGCTTTCCGCCGTTCGTGAACTACCTGTTCCTTGGTGACTATGTGGATAGAGGACAACAAAACCTAGAATGTATAGCACTGTTCTTCTGTTACAAGGTGCAACGCTTACGTTCTCACCCGAAATTTTCCAGGAAAACATCTGGTTTTAGATAAAATATCCAGGAAATTTCTTTATATTACGGGGGAACCACGAATGCTCGCCTATTAATCGAGTTTATGGCTTTTTTGAGGAGTGCAATCGACGATATCAAAGCACACGGTTATGGCTGCAGTTTCAGGTACATTGAGTGTCGATGAATTCCACCACTTTGCAGAGTTGATTATCTATCACGGCATGACCATGCGGGGTGTTGCAGTTAATACGTTGAGCTGCTAGTTAATCGTTAAGGCATTTCCCATTATTTTAGTCGGCATTAGCTATTACGGCAGCATAAGATAGTAACTCCAGCTTGCGGAGCGGTAGCCTCGCCGCTCCTCATCAAGTCCGCAAAGTGGTCGGTTCGATCGACTGACCACCAGAAGAAGTTATATCCTGATGAGAAACTTGCAGGATGCATTCGCTACTTTGCCGTTCACCGCTCTCGTCTCTGGGAGGATTCTCTGTATGCATGGCGGCCTTTCACCGAAGGTAATTTCTGTTAAAGACTGATATCTCTGTCTTTGACATAGCTTGTTCGCAATTGAGTACACTGAATGTGACGAATGCAATTTTCAGCTGAAGTCCATGGAACAGCTTAGGCAGATAACTCGTCCCATCGACCCTCCAAATCCTTCCCTACATATTGACTTATTGTGGAGTGATCCTGATAGCTATACAAAGGTCAGAAGAATAGTTGACTTCTGTTTAATTTAAGCTGCACAGCTTTCCAATCTTTCTCCATCGTGGATCATTTCAAATTTGCAATCGGATATGGGAAATTACCGTAGTTGCAGGGATGGGCGTCAAACTCGCGCGGTGTATCCTACGTTTTTGGTCCGGATGTAGTTTTTGAGATGAGCCATATCCTGGATATCGAACTAGTCGCAAGAGCTCACCAGGTTTGTTCACGAGCTTAGCGGCTATCCTTTGGTAAACGCTTCACCAATTCCAGGTTGTCCAGGATGGCTACGAGTTCTTCGCAAACCGCAAGCTTGTCACAATATTCTCCGCACCCCATTATTGCGGTCAGTTCGACAATGCTGCGGCTGTGATGAATGTTGATGAGAATCTTATGTGTTCGTTTACAGTGAGTGATAACATCCTCTTAGCAACTTTTGTAATCACTGAGAATTTTGCCAGATCCTGCGACCGTCGCTGAAGGCATGCAAAGTGCAACCGAAGGTGGAGAATTGATTGAAGGAAGAAGTATTTAAAATTAATTTATTCATACGTATCTCATTACTATGCTCTATAAGAGCGAAACTCATGCTTGTGTTGAGTAGAAGGGCAATAAATTAGTGAAGTGTTGTCTGTATCATATTGATACAACAGTACCACAATTAATGTTTTGATTCGTGGCACGATAGGAAGGGTTGTATAGCTTTCAACTGTATGGAGGACATGGTGACATGTACTCTATACTTACGGAAAAAATCCCAGTTTATTGTATATTACAAGGCGGACCAATGTCACGCGTAAAATACAAGTAATACAGATTAGTACGAATATCAGTAAGCTCATTTGTAAGATTAGTGAGGCTACAATGTAAGATGTGTTGGCATTCGAATAATACGCAAACAGAGAAGCATCTACTGTTGTGCCTCCAGCCAGGGTACAGTTTAAATCTGTTAAAAGACATGTTTAGTACACCATCTCTTAGTGATAGAGTGAACGATCCGATAGTTCTGTGCGAGAAAAATTTTGATCTGATTTGACTTTTCAGTTCTCCTAGTCATAGTCCTTATTGGTAGGGGTAGGAATTGGACTGATAGAGGTTCAGGAGCTGAAAAGCATCTGGTGGGATGACAGGATCCCAGTATGTCCACAGTGTCGCAAATTAAATACTGTTTGAATCCTTCTGCATAGGGAAGAGGCCACGGGTTCAAATTCATCATCAACTTAGTGACGCTACCAAGCAACGAAGTCAGTCATAGAAAAGAATTGGATTCTCGTCTTTTCTCTCCAATCCCATGTTCAGTTCTTGTCGAACAGATAGACGGATTGCCCTTGCGGTTTCATGGCGTTGCGGCTGCAGAATCGCGGGGCTGCGTGACAAGACGTACGCTGCTGAGCTGTGGTTGGTCGATTCATGTGCGCGTCGCGGCTGCAGCCTTCAAATGTACGAGCAGCTATGGGGAGAAATAGACAAGTTTTTTGAGCTGAGGTGAGACATATGAATGCCATCGGAGCCGAAAAAGTGTCAGGAGGTGTCCATAGGTGTCATTCATTGCGTCGACTCTGAAGGAAGAACCTGGTTTTAGGGAGCATACAGATGCGGCGCGGTCGCGTCGCGGCGTACGTCTTGTGTGGTAGGATTCGAGGAAATACCTTCTACAAATGCAAGAAAGCGAAAAATTCGGGAAAGATCATTGGAAATATTCTCAAGGATTTCTCCAAATTTTTTGGGATTTTAGGCGACTACGGAGGATCAGAATTTTCTGTTCAATTCTGTGCATGTCTGCGTACGTGTATGGAATCGAGAACATCAAACATCGTAACCTAGTTTTTGAGTGATGGTATTTCAAACTCTGAGACGAGTCTCACGCAAAAAGCAATGAGAAACAATGTTACCTTGGAAATGAAACAAGTCAATCAACTAGGGTGCCTTGCGTTAGAATTCGACAGATGTTTTTCTTCACGACTATTCCTGCCCAGGTCCAAAAATTGATTACTGCATAATCATATCATCAAGGATCCTTTCGTAGTCCTGATGCCGCAAACATCATTTAAATTTTTTTAAAGAACCTGCTGACGCCCTCACATTTACCTATCACTAATACGGCCAATCAGGGTCAACCTCGAATTGAATACGTATGTCACACGCAGATAACTACAAATTCTTACACACCTAGCCTGGCCTCTATCTGCTTGAGCCTTTTGTCGTTGATTGTTTCTGTTTAACTTCTATCCTCTGTAGGTTTGCTATTATATTCTGGTGTGTCAGTGATGGAGCACGCCTTGTGCGTAATAAATAATAATAATAATACGGACGTTTAACTTTTTGCCCTGGGTAATCTAAACGGTGTAAACAGGCCTGGCCTAAACTTTGAGTCGTTTTTTTTTCTGAATTTTTGTTTTCTTTTCGTCAAACTTACCCACAGCAACCTCGTCACAAGGAGTTTAACAACGCGTTCTGTGCCGTTTTGTTTAGAACAAATTTTTTAATTGCACAGTTTGTCTCATGTCACAACAAAAGACAATAATTTATTTCAAATACAACATTGAAGCAACCGTATCAGTCAAATAAAGATGGCGGGCTTCTCTTGGGACACGGGCAATACGTTGCATCCGGCCCTGGTCTACCATCTATTCCTGGAATACCTGGCCTTCCATCAACACCTGGTCTACCGTCCCTTCCTGGCTCACCGCCAGGACCAGGTTGACCATCCTGTCCTGGTCTACCATCCGGTCCTTTTATACCCGGTGGCCCATCTAAGCCAGGAAGACCAGCGAAACCATGTATACCCTCAACACCAGGAAGATACTGAGTGCCTGGCTCTCCCGGCTTGCCAGGAGCGCCTGCAGGTCCATCGAGTCCGTCAACTCCTTGATCCCCGGCTGGCCCATGGTCTCCACTGGGGCCAGGATCACCTATTTCTCCAGGTATTCCCGGTGGTCCAGGTGGACCAGGGGGGCCTGGCTCGCCCGGTGGCCCGGCTTCACCCACTGGACCTGCGGAACACATGATACAACCGTTGGAGCCGGCTTGCTTGAAGAACAGGCGAATACCGGGGATGCCTGGTTCGCCAGCTATTCCTTTGTTTCCCGGGTTTCCCGGTGTACCTGGCTCACCGGGTGGGCCTTCCGGTCCTGGTGGGCATCCAGCAGAAGATGGGCCGCAATTGCATTTGTCTTTCGGTGTTTGTTTCTTTTTCCTCGCGTGGACATCAAACGAGGAGTCGTTGCGGTAATTGTCGTAACCAGCCATAATCAGTTTCCATGCGTCGTCTGTTGTCTGCTGAAAATAGTGCTTTCTTTCATGACGGGGATAAAAATCATACAGAAGCTCCAGCTTCGTTGTCTTAGCTGTCTTGACAAGCATTTCGTGCTCTGAAAGGGGGTTGAGAAAAGGTTTCTGTGTACTTTGTTAAGAAAATATGCATACATGTATCACCGTCTGAAGAGAGGTTTTTGTAAGAAGCTGAGTATAGTTGATAAGCTTATGAATGGGATCTGTACAGTTGTCGTCGATGGAAGTGCATTTTTCGAGGACTTGAGAAGCACGCAACGCAACCGCCTCGCTCGCGCTGGAATCGTCGCCGTGAGAGAGAACCACAGAATATTCTTGAGAGCTGGTTAGTTTTTGGTAGTTGTTGTTAAACTGATTGACAAACTATCAAGAAAACCGTAATTTATTCTTATGACGGCAATTCCAGCGCGAGCGGTGCGGCGGCGGCGCGTGCTTACTATGCCCGCGAAGAATGCACCTCCATCGATGCTCAGTGCATATAGTGGCCAGTGCCGAACATTCATGGAAAAAATTACCCTGAACTCCTCGATACCCTCGTGTATTTCACTTTGAAGAGAGTTTATGTCGTTGACAATCATACCCATGGCGATTAAAACGGTCAGAGTGACAACGGCGGCGCTTCCAGTGGCAATGACGTATGAGCTCGACATCCTGCAAGACATTATCAAATGATCAAATGAACAGGTCACACAAACTGTAGCGGATGACATAACACAGTGCAGCCACTCACACTCGCAGAAGCTCCACCGCGCAGGACGCTGTTTGGATGTTGAAGTCCGACGCCTTACGCCTCTTAATTTATACTCGAGTACTCTGTGACATAGCGCTCTACGAAAAAGCTGCAATCAGTTCCACATCCGTACGTGTCACACAGAGTATGCTATAATAACAGTTGTACGCGAGTCTGGTTCACAACTTTAATGGGATGCGAGTGAGTGAGACTCCCCGTGCAAGCAATTTCGAGTTTTAACGATTGTTCCCCTCTAAACGAGGCGTGCTATTGATGAAATTCGTTGCAGTGTTGGAGTGAATTCCCGGAGTTCCTCCGCCAGCAGATGGAAAAGGTGTTATTCTCAGAACTACATGAAAAGGACTATTTATTTATTTATTTGTACTTGGCTATTTGATGGCACGCTGATTTATAGGCACAATATTAAGACTACAAGTACAACACGTAGGAATAGAAGGCAATTTATGAATATGATAATTCATCTCTCCTCACATTTGTGGAACAACTCAAACACAGTAGCAGTCTAGTGCAAGCAATAGAGAATTACGATTCTGACCTAATACATATTCAATTTCTCTCTTTCCACAGTATTTCAGGGCAAAGATGATGGACAAGATTGTTCGAAGTCAAAGCAGCTGGTGCGGATTCGCTCCGTGCTCCTGCCAAACTAACGTAGGGTAGCACCCGACAGAGCACCATAGGCAAGGTCCATTCAAAAGTTTTGATGTACGGGTTTTGGGGCTCTTCGAGATGCAACCCAACCGTGCATCACGTAACCCGAGTTCGACAGTGCTTCTTGAGGTAACTCTTCGAGTTTCAAGGAGAAACGCTCCAGGGTTACGGCATCTGGATAGTGTTGCCACCGCTACTCTCTTCTGACACAGCAACACGTGACGTAACGCCATCGTTGCAGCGACCAGGAGGTGTTGCTGTAGTGAGTTACGCAACAACATGGGTGATGCGGCATCCCGTAACACAGCAACACAGGTGGTGCGGCACCTCCCACAGGTGGTGCGGCACCTGCAAGCGACTCAGCGACACAGGTGGTGCGGCACCTCCCAGTGCAACACCATAGCCGTTGCAACACCTTTTACGTAGCGCGACGTCTCATGATCGCTCACTGTTTGCACCAAAATTTTGCTCTTATCAAATACAAGTGTCTACATATATTAATACTAATACACAATTTATACCTCGATTTCTAGTTGTTGAACCTTTAAAAGAGCTCCCTTTATTATATGAGTTGTTATAGTTTTCAACGGTCGACTTCAGGTTTTATCCGTCCCTGGGAGTCACTAGTTGCTGTGTGCCACTCTCGGACTACAGGGCTAGGATTCACCAACCCAAAACCAAACGAAGCCAGGCTACCAAACTAACTCTCGCATCCTGCGCCTCCTAGCCATTATGTAGTCTATACGTAAACCAATCACTCTAGCCACTGCTGGTTTGCTTGAACACAGTTTTATGATTCCTAGCCCAGGATGGCATCGAAATCTGGGTTCTCATGCGGTACCAACCGCAAAGCTTAATCTAAAGGCTAGCGTGGATTCCAGAAGTACGAGAGTCTTACTGTGGCTAGGCTAGAAAGAAGCGAAAGAAGCGCCATAATTTTTGAAGCGTTAACTTGGGAGCATGAAGCTTGGTATGGTGGCTGAAAGGCTTCAAGGTACACGACAGCACCGGATGTTTTGAGAAACGATGACTAGAACGAGGGAAGGTCGGAAACGTTCTGATAACCCTGTGAAGTTATCTGCAAGTAGGTAATAGCATTTTCCATGCATTCAAATGCACATGCTGTTTTTGCTACTATCAGCGGATCTTACCACGGATCTGTGAGTTATCAACACTGTAAACATGTATACTTTGAAACATTTATGGGAGTTGGTGATGCAGCAACTCTTCTGAAAAGATGGAGGGACATCTTACATTGCATTTTTTCAGTAAATAAAAAATTAGAAGTCGCGAAGTGAAGACAAAGTTAACCTTTCTGGAGAAGTCCAATGCATAACAAAACATTCCTTGATAGAACAGCATGAAGTGCTGTGAGCTCGTATACTTATACTCATAATCGTGACTTCCCATTTCCATCTATTCCCTCCCTGTGTGCCCATCTCAAACAAGTATCTTAAAATGACCCTGACACATTTAAAAACTGCCCAGTTCTCGCTCAAGTTATAGCTCTGCTCAACTTGTTTATGTGAGCAGAACATTCAGAAGCATAATATTCGCTACTGCTGGAATCCATAAAGTAGCAATAATTTGCGCATTCACATCAGGTAGTCTAAGACCCGAATCCATGCGATGCTGTGTGGTCGTGCAATGATTTATTTCCTATTTGCATGTTTTTGAAGTTCCAGTTCTAGAAATGCTTCAAAACCCATAGAAGTTATAATAAATTTTTGGCTTCAGTGGAACATATTCTATTGAAAGAAGCAGACCTGAAAGGTGCTGTAGGTAAAACCGGGAAAAAGTATCCATCGGTTAGACAGGGAAAAAGTAGCATTGGTTGGATGATTGGGCCGACACAGTGTGCGCCGATTTGTGTTCATGCCTCAAAGTTCGTCAAATGAAAGTAACAAATGCGATAGTTAAAACAATGCATATCGATCGTAACTACATTGTTCCCCATCACGACTGCACCTCTCCAGCTTGACTCTTTTTACTCACATTCATCTCTCAAAGTTATCGATGATGAAAGTCTTCAGGGCAGTTTACTTTAGAAGCGTGCGTCTATACGATGAAAGATAGGTGTAGTCGCATGGCTGCCCACAATCACGCACATACGGCCTCGCGACGGCCGCGCGTTTTTTTTTCATTGAAGATTTGCATGCCGTGTTGACCGGTCCCCATGAAAAAACCTTCGCGAATGGATGCGTGCGTCTGGCTAATGTAAAGCTACTGCTTAAAGGCAGCACCCACGGAAATTTTTGTGTTGGAGATTTCGCTGAATTTCAAGGTTTTCAGGGACGATGAACTCATAGGCAGTGATAAAACAGCGTGAAACACGACGGAAGATGAGACATGAGGGCGCTGTTTCCAATGCGTCCACAGCGCGGGCGAGTTTTCCGCTGAGGGTAGACGCGCGTATTGTCCGGAATTCTTGTGGATGGTGTGCATTCCATACTTTACACTGTACAATATTCCTTATACAACATGATACATTAGGCTAGACCCCTCGTACCATGCCAAATCAATAGCGTTAACTGGCGTGGCGGACACCAAAATGGCCACGCTCGGCTCTGTGTCCACAGCACTATCTCCGCAAATTGGCCGCTTTTTTCTGTATTCGAGTTACCATTTTGACTGTCTGGCAACCGAGCACACAGAGAACGACTCACCTCGGGTTTGAGGATTTCGAGCACACAGAGAACGACTCACCTCGGGTCTGAGGATTTCCGTGGGCGCTGCCTTTAAAGGCAGCACCCACGGAAATATTTGTGTTGGAGATTTCGCTGTTTTTCGAGGTTTTCATGGATGATGAACTCATAGGCAGTGATGGAAAAGAGTGAAACACGCCGGAAGACGAGAAATGAAGGCGCTGTTTCCCATGCGTCCACAGCGCGGACGAGTTTTCCGCTGAGGGTAGACGCGCGTATTGTCCCGAATTCTTGTGGATGGTGTGCATTCCATACTTTACACTGTACAATATTCCTTATACAACATGATACATTAGGCTAGACCCCTCGTACCATACCAAATCAATAGCGTTAACTGGCGTGGCGGACACCAAAATGGCCACGCTCGGCTCTGTGTCCACAGCACTATCTCCGCAAATTGGCCGCTTTTTTCTGTATTCGAGTTACCATTTTGACTGTCTGGCAACCGAGCACACAGAGAACGACTCACCTCGGGTTTGAGGATTTCGAGCACACAGAGAACGACTCACCTCGGGTCTGAGGATTTCCGTGGGCGCTGCGGTATCAGTAGCGTTAACTGGCATGGCGGACACCAAAATGGCAACGCTCGGCTCTGTGTCCACGGCAGTACCTCCACAGATAGGCCGCTTTTTCCTGTGTTCAAGTTACCATTGTGATTCTCTGGCTGCCGGCCACACGGAGTACGACTCACCTCGAACGTGAGGATTTCCGTGGGTGCTGCCTTTAAACAGGAGTGGATTTGAGTGCAGACACCTTTTTCACTCGAACTCAGTCTAGAAACAGAAAGAGTTTGATCAAGTTGGGAGTGATTACCTTGATCAGTGTCGCCTTGTCAAACCCCTTCCCTGACGACGACGATGATGTAGGATCGTACAATGGCGATATTCTTGTCGTGAAGTTGCTATAGGGCTCACGAATATCCTGATCCATTGAGTCGGTACACCCTGGTTGTCCAGGGATTCCAAGACTGCTTCTGTCTCAACGTTGTGGAAGCCCTTCCTCTAATCGGTGAACGTGAGACATCTTGTACTCTCCTGATACTACAGTGAATCTGGTGACAGTGTATATATGGTCAATCGTAGTGAATCCTTTCCGAAACCTTGCTTGCTCGTACGGCTGTCCCTCGTCTAGTGTTCTTTCAATCCTGTTGAGGATTACTCGCGTGAAGAGTTTGTAGACTACGGACAGGGGGCAGAAAGCGCGATAATTGTCGATGTCCTGCGGGTCTCCCTTCTTGTACACTAGCACAGTCCTGCTGCTCTTCCATTGGCAGTTAAGAGTGATCAGGGCGAAATACTTGTTGAAGTTCAACCATATCGTAGAGGGATTCAGATCCTCAGAAATAATTCAAATATGACATCATTCGGAGCAATATTAAACAGTGTTTAAAGAGTTGTAGAATTTGTTCGTTGTTTTGCATTTATTCTTGTTCTTTTCTATTATTCTATTATTCTTTATTTTCAGTTTTCCTTTCAAGCTTATTTTCCAGTTCTATTCGTTTTCAATCAGTTCATGTAACAGGGACTTTGCGGGTGTTCAATTTTTGTTTTGATATTCACCATCGTTTACCTATGTAAAAAAGTTACTCCTCCATACTGGTATCCACTGTAGAAAAGGCCTGTTGTCTACCGAGCAAAAGTAGTTAATCTTGTCGCTCTGTCGAGCTGTTACGGAAAAGGGCAAGTCGAGAACGAGGCGACATCGACATTCGAATGCCATAAACATTCAGCGACGCCGATGATTGCGCTTCTACAAGGACATCAACACTTTCACGTAGGCGATCTGCTTGCGCATTAAAAATAAAAAAAATGTACTAATCTGAACGTATTGAACATGATGCTTCAATGCAGTTTGTTTTCCCAAGAATATGAGAGAATTGACAATGCACCGGAAAAATCTCTCACATACTATGGCGACTGGGAGCATTAGTGGAGCTCCGGGCGATCGCACGCGTAGAATATGTTCAGTGAGCAGTATCTATTTTTTTCTTATTTTTCAAGCACAAGTATCACCAATGTGATCATTATTTATTCATGAATCATACAGTTGTATTGATGATGCTTCACATGACTCACGTATTAATTAGTAAAAAGAACGATTTGTCCTGCTCCGCCGCAGACAAAACACTGCTTGTTTAGTTGAAAAAACATTCGCGCATATAAAGCTTTCGGGTATGAATGCAGGAGGATTCGGTGCAACGTGCATTCTGTGAGGTTGGTGCATTTTGTTGTATCTTTAATATATATTGATAATTGTTGCCTTTAACCACTTTTCGTTTGTAAACGTTTACTACGTGTTTAATTACCCAAGTTTGAGATGGACGTTAGTCAAGACGCACGTGGCACACACATAAACAACAAGGCTGTTGCTGATTATCCACATTATGATGAACCTGATCTTCTCCCTCCTTCTGATTGTGGATGGTGCGATCTGCCGGAACGTAAGCGAAATAAATCAGTTACCAACCTAGTCTCTAGCTCACAAAAGTAACCAGAACATCATAAAATAAATTCACACACGGAGCGGAAGCTACTAGGAGCGGAAGCTGCGGTTTCTCGGAAAATATATTCGCTGTGAAACGACCCGGCGCTGGAACCGTTGTGCCTATCAAGACGTTTTTTTTGTTCCCGCAACCACTTCGCAAATTGTAACAGCCGAGAACGTTTAAATAGCGTCTCGTTCCACCCCATAAAACAATTCGTCGCCTCGCCACAACAACAGCACAGGTGAGTCGAATTCTAACGGACTAGACAGTGATAAGCTGAGCGGATGTCCAGATCGCAACATGTCGACTGCGTTCGTGTTGGCGACGAGCGCTGCGTCGGTGGTTACCATATCGATGCTGATCGCCATGGGCGTCATTGTGAACGACATCAACAGCCTTCGTGAGGAGATTATGGATGGAATGAAGGACTTCCGGGTGATTCAAAAATCGATTATTGGTAGATTAGACGAGAAAATACAAAGAAAAAGCAGAAAAATTCCTAAAACGATTCCCAAATGAAACGATAGATACTGGGCGCTAATCCAAGCCCGGGGTCCTGAGAATTTCTGTGAAAATTTGCTGAAAGTTTGCATGCAGGGGTCATTTGAGGTATTCAAATGTTGTAAAGTACTACGTATGCACTCTTACTACCTATACTGCATTCACCTTTGACCTCCCCCAAATTTGTAGCTTCTATTTTCAACTCCCTACAGTAATCCCGCTGCTACCGTGCGAAAGTTTTCTTTGGTTTTTTTTTTTAGGGGGGGGGGGGCTCCAGAATAGTGCCGGGTAGTGCTTGAGAGTAGATCAAGAGAGAGAGAGAGAGAAACAAAGAAAGAGAAAGAGAAAGAAAGAGAGAGCATCTAAGAGTGCTTCCTTCCATTGTGACCACTGACTTCCCAATGCGATTGCTATCCTTTTGATGTGAAGTCCATTCGAAATGTCTACAACTTTTTCTTTCCAAAAATCACATCGTTTCCGTCGCAATCACATTAAGCCTAAGCCTAGTGGATAGAGCGGTTGTTCGCCGTTCTAGCGATCAAGGGTGCGGATTCTCCCCAGTCTCCTGGTTTTGCAAATACTATGCTGCCTGTGCACTTACCTAACAAACACCTGCAGAAAAAGTAGCCGGGATGGCTCAGTGCTTAGACCGGCGGATTGCAATCCGTCCCTATCGCTGGTTCCACTCCTTCGGAGATCCAAAGTTAAGCGCAGTTTCTGCTCTGCAGTTTCTGCCATGCAGTGTTCGAGATTCACTGCGCGACGTCCGCCGCGATAACCTTCGGGTAGATCAGGAAGGCTTCCGGCACCGTTTTGCATAAATTTCAGAGGTGCTGCAAGGTGACAGGACCCCTTGGTGGACTTCACGATTTCCGAACAATTCATGTGTGCTCCAAAATGGGGAGAATTGCTTGTTTCGAGAACATTTAGATATCAGCATTTCCCTGAATTGCGATTTCCATTGCTCTTTCATGAGCAATGCTGCCGCTAGGCTCCACATAGTATTGCACCTTGCGTGAAAAAAGGAGTGGCTCACCCTTGGGAGTGCGCATGTGCTTTGTGACTTAGGAAGAAAAAGGGCATTCTGATATTGCCAAAATAAGACATTTAATAGAGATTGAAACACAGCAACATAATGGAAGCTATCAATCAGTTTCAAAGTCTATATTACAACTGATACAACTGCTCCATTGCAGGTAGACACCGATGGTGCTTGGGAAATGATCATTGCCGCCTACGCCGATCCGAACAACCACCCTCCCAAGCAGAAACGTGCCGCCGCGGATCCTCAGATTGACCCAAAATGCCCCTGTGCCGCTCCTAAGGCAAATTGTCCAGCAGGACCTCCTGGTGCGCCTGGAAACCCAGGACCACCAGGAGAACCGGGAACAGACGGAAAGCCTGGTACTCCAGGCTTATCTGGTATTGGAGTGCTTGTTCAACAGACAACGGAGAACACGTGTGTGAGATGTCCGGCTGGGCCACCAGGAGTCATGGGACCGTCAGGCCCACCTGGCCCGCAGGGTCCGTTGGGACCACAAGGTCGTCCTGGACCACCAGGAAACTCCGGCGGTGATGGCATGCCAGGTCCACGCGGTGAAAAGGGCAACGACGGATATCCAGGAGCACGAGGGCAACCAGGTGCTTCGGGACTGTCAGGAACGCAGTATACGCCAGGAATGCCCGGCAGAGTCGGCGCTCCCGGGTTACCTGGACCACCGGGAGTGCCAGGAAAAACTGGTGAGGACGGCCACCAGGGAATGGACGGTCAGCCAGGACCGGTCGGCATGAGGGGTAATGATGGCCGCCCTGGTCAAGATGGCAGCCCCGGAAGACCGGGTAATCCTGGTAATCCTGGACAAGATGCGCACTACTGCTCATGCCCTTCGAGATCAACTGTTCGATAAACTATTGAGTAATAATCAAATCGTCGCGAATAAAGATTTGCCTTACAATAAGAGCATTTCAGTTATTGCAAATTCAGAACAGGCTACTGCCTACAGTCAATCGAGAGAATCTTCTCGAAGGTCGATTTTTCTGGTGGCCTTGAACGAACAGAGGCTAGTTTCCCCTTTTAGTATGACCGGAAACCCTATAAAAACTGCTGCGAATCTTAAGTATGACTGAACAGGCTAATTTACATCATTGGTGTCACTGTTTCCACACCGAACGAAACATGGCTAAGTGGTATAGTAAAGAGGATCAAACTATTTTGAATTGCTTGTCACAGACCCGTCACACCTCATTTTCGACTAGGACAAAAAAACTGCGATACGTATTGTATAACATGTCATCAATATATTCCTCATTAACAACAACCTTGTGGACGGTGCATACATGAAAGGAATCGGAATATAGCTGTACGACTGAGTAAAAAAGACGTAGATATGTGCATACTTGTAAACATGGATATTGAGTCAACAATCGAACATAAAGCCAAACCAGATTAAAAATGATAGTGTAATATTTTTCAATACAAGGCTAATAAGAGTACTGGAATGTGGATGTATTCAACAATAGAACCGGCGGAGCCCCTCTTGCCTAAAATGTGAGGACAGAAGTGAAACGATTCGGCTGCACTTACACATGGCTCTACTGCACTAGGAACTGGTATTCGTCCTTCCCACCAACAAGAGCCTTACCATCTACCTACATATTTTCATTCTTTTAGGTAATTATTGCCTGCAACCAACTTCGAAAAAACAAGTCGCTTATATTGGTGCGCTAGTAGCCCTTCAGATGTTATAGACGAATACAGAGTCTTTATGAGCTATCTATCCTAAAACCTTGCAACTTGTCGCTTCCAGTAGCGTTTGAAGAGATTCATTCACCTGGACAATCGTCCTTATTGCCTCGGAAGTTGACCCGATCTGCTGTAGTCGTGTTAAGCAATCCACACTCATGTTCCGAAATCGAAAGAGCAGGGTTCTCTGCGATGGAACAGGGAAGGTAGCTGAATTGGTTATGTTACCTGTGTGGAACCAGCAATCTTCGTGTTTTTCTAGATTTTTTTTTCGAAAAGATTTGGAAAAGAGCAAAAAGTGCATTTAAACAATTATGGCGGAGTTTACTTAGTGTTAGGCTGAGGGATTCGGGAGCGGCGGGTGCATGAGCGGGTGATGTTATGAAGTCCTGAACACCAGAAATCATCAGGATATTAAAAACATCCAAGGCTGCAAGCTAGACCAGTAGTAATCATTGGACCGCTAATGCAACCATAGTTGTGGGAAGGGATATGCCTCAATTATGGAGAACTAGCACTTTAGAGAGAGAGAGAGAAACTATTCCTATAGGATTACTGGTGTGGATGCGTGCTCTTGTTAATTTGCTGCCATGAACCAGATTTCTCCAGTTATTAAAAATGTTAGATAAAAACGATTGAAAAAAAAAGCAATTAATACCTCATCATACGTTCCATTACGCCGAAATAAGCTGACTTCAAGACAGCGTTTGATTCGATAACAAGTGCCGATTGATCTTCTTAAAGAGCTTAGTCGTTAAAAATAACATAATGAAGCCACACTTTTGCGACAACTTTACCGGTTAACGTTACTATTGTACTAAACTTAACTCCACTAGGCTTGACGCTAACGTTCGTTACTGGTGAGGCTAGTGGAACTTAATAGGGTTAGCGTCTAGCATAATGAGCAGTAATTCCAAAAACACTCCACAGTGTGTACACGAGAAAAAATGAGTAGGAATACAAGACATCTCAGGTCACCTCTGAGAATTCATAAGTTAAGACCAACCTGCGAAACTGTAGATCCCATTAAGTTGCCACAGGGGTGAAAAACTTTTCAGCGACGAGTTACGGATAGTTAAACCGCCATAAATACGTGTTACATTGTAGAGCTTCCAAAAGTCTTCGGGTCTGGACTGCTCGTCTATAGTGAGGTCACCCACAAGCGTATGACAGTCGTCAGGCAGGACACTCACATTGGTCACGTTGCCAATGCGGCAAACGCGATCTTCAATTTCCTCACGTTGAACATCTATAAAATGAACATAGTATTAATCCGAAGCAAACGTACCAGTCAGTGCCGGACGCAGAAAATGGATGGGAGGTGGGGGGGGGGGGTATGAAGAAATTGGGGTCTCCGCCTTTTTGGGGACACGAGTGGGAGATATAGTTAATGAAAATATTGAAATCAAAACTGTTCCGTCTCTGCGCTTCATGAGATATTATTTATTCAGTTATTAGCTGAAGGCCATTCGATGCCTTTAGTCGNGGGGGGGGGGGGGGGGGGTATGAAGAAATTGGGGTCTCCGCCTTTTTGGGGACACGAGTGGGAGATATAGTTAATGAAAATATTGAAATCAAAACTGTTCCGTCTCTGCGCTTCATGAGATATTATTTATTCAGTTATTAGCTGAAGGCCATTCGATGCCTTTAGTCGTAAGCTTTCGGCATTTAATGCTTTCTTCATATCTTAACGTTAGCAATCCATTGCTATCTCATCACAGGCTTACAAATAGGTACATTTGAGGAATACCTAGAGGCAGTTGGTGAATACGAAAATTAGAATCATCCAGGGTCAGAAGAGCATCTATGGTACAAGAAGGATGCATCAGCAAACATTTTAGTACACCCAAGAAGTGCTCACCCACACTTCATTAAGGTGATCGTGGTAGAGAGCCTCATGAAAAGTCACAATAGTCATAATAATTAGCTATTATTAAAACTTGTGCAAGAAACTAATAATGAAAATGAACAAATAAAAATAAATTAATACAAGATTTCTATTCGTATTGTAAAGTAACTTCAAAAATTTATCGACCAATGTATTCTCGGGGAGGGAGGGGGACGCCCTCCCTTCCCGCCACCCAACCCGCTGTGTCCGCTACTGGTACCACTGTCAATGGTTACAACGTGGGAATGACAGCCCCAAGCACCACCGATTGCCTACTACTCAAGAACAGTAAGATTCCCATGGTCACTGCATCCATAAGTTGCAAAGAACGAAGGTGCACGAGCAGAGGGAAAGAACGTTGGTGATCCAATCTTCTTCTTGCTTGGAGACGCATTCCTACCTTCACAAATACGTCCTTGAAATGCCTCGATGTACGCTGATCTGAGAAGAGCGTCCAGTTCACGGATAGTATAGCACAATTTTGGATTCTTTGCTATTCGTATCGTAGCATAATAAACTGCCTACAATAAAAGTGTTTACTTTCTACGAGATTTATGGAGTTCACAACCTCTAGGAACGATTAAACAAGTATCTATACTATTCAAAAATTTATGGAAGGAAAATAAAACGCGCTCAAAATTCTTTTCATGCACTTTCTGAAGAGAAACCAGACCATGTGCTACTGGTACAGCAGCTATAGCGTCAGGTGTAACATTGAGTTGACAATTTTTTTGTGACAGTATGACCATTTGAGTTTCTTCGCACACTTTCTTTTTCAGAAAACTTTATTTGATTGTATTTCAGCGTCTTGGTGGGAATTCCTTTGTGCAGGACGACATTTAAACAAGATGTCCGAAGACATGGGTCTGCGTGAAGAAACTGCGTAGTTGACTTGATTTTAACTGACTGATGGGGTGGCTTGGGAGGCTTTCAAAAATGAAGGTTTTCTGAAGTCTTTCTCAGATGTGAAATCCTTGAAAAAAACACTGCGAGAAGCTTTTCTTCGTTTTGCCTGAGACCGTGAAAAGGAGAGAAGAGGGAGGAAAACTGAAGTGGAAAAATGTTCAAGGAGAGAAAGGGCTCAAACGAGAGTTAAGGTGTACCTGGAGATTTTGCCAGGATAAATGTTCCAGTGCGTTGTTGCCCTCTATCCTCACATATTTTTCAACGAAAGCGGATGCTGTAGTGCTTATTAGTGGGTAATGTCACAAGAATCAGCGCTAAGTGATATCCACACTTACAGGATTCTTCGTAATGCACTTCAATTGTTCGCACATTTTTCAGAAAATCTAGGACAGTGTAGTTGGTGTTGACGATAGATATCTCTCCAGTGATAAGTGTTGCACTGGCAAATTTTTCGGCTAAGATCTCTGGCGAGGGCGAATTGGCGCCGTGAATAATTAAATCACCCAGGATAAGGTTACAGTTGTCGTCAATTTGATGTATATTGGCATTGGTTATTGGGTCATCCACTTCACAGCCTGAATTTAGTGGCATCACTTTCTGTAAAATGGGGAAGTTTTTTTAGCGCTTACCACAGTTTAACCTGTTCTTGCGAATCCTCCGATCACGATTAGTCGGGTAGTAGAGATACACGTGAGTGCAGTTCGGATCTAGTAGTGGATTCCCCTTTATCTGGGCCACTGGGTGGGTTAGAAGCAACGCACCATTCATCGTTTCAAGCTTCGTATTATTCATTATGAGTAGGCCATAGCCTAGAACAGAAAAACCTCAACAAATGAAACGGTGAAATTTACGAGCATGAATTCTCTTTGACCCATTATTTACTTTCCGTTGTGCTTGCGAGACCATAGCTTCTATGTCAGCCTTGCCCTGTTACGTAAATCTTCTCTGATACCAATAGGTTTTATTCTATCTATCGTAGCAGCCGCTGTGACACGACTCGCTATAAGTTCACTCCAGGCTGCATCTGCCGTTCAAGGTCTTCCTTCTGTTCTGATCCTAGCATGATGCCATCTGCGTATGTAAAAGTCTATGGCGACAGTTTCTGAAGGCCTCTCGTCATAGTGCTTATGACGACGATGAACAGGAGCTATGAGAAAACTGACCCCTGATGACGTTTCGGCGAGTTCCTACTCTTCAGAACATGAAATGATGAGCCTGAACGCAATCTACTTCGCCGAACACCTACGCAAACCCACGCAAAAGAGTCCTGAGCCCTATTTCTGGCCACTGGGCTACGATACAATGGAGATCACATGACGCTGGAAACCTGCAATCCCACCTTGGGAGCGCCCACAGGCTCCGCGAGAACTGAGGCTTGACAGAAATCTCAAAAACGATTCTTTGGTGGAACGGTGCCTTTAAAGCACTGAGATGTTCGTTCCGGAGACTGCCATATTTCTAGGTTTCAATGGATGAGGAACTCACATCCAGAGATAAAATAGCGCGAAACGGGGGAGAAGTCCTCGATAACGGGGTGTTATTTCCCACGCGCCCGACTGCGTGCCATTTGACGTCCGTGGGTCCCTCCACGTAGATCAGTCACTCCTTGTCCTGTGACAGAAGCCTATAGATGGGCTTGCGCGGGCATACACCAAAACGTTCACACTGACATCTGCATCCCGACGATACATTCGCAACTGAGTTTATGTCGGTAGTAGGAATTTTCGTCACTGTCCTGTAGGTCGAAACATTAGGTTGAAGTAGGCAAGAGCTCTCGCATGATTTGGAGGCATTCGTCGAAAAAGGCTCAGAATCTTTCTCTCTCACAGGTTTGCATAAGCGTGCCGAGTACATTGAATTCGAACCCTTTCACGCTCTGAAAAAGGCGAACTCGTCTAATAAAGATCCCAACAATACCATGTTTTGCTGCAAGCGGCTGCAACTCCTAAGCAGTTAACAACACATCAGGAAAAGTCAAAGTAATAATACCGGGGATCTGAGGGTCTGTCTATCTACCCCTGCTATCACTTTTTACAAGTTTGCTGAACATGAGACTAACCAAGTCCATCGACAGATCCCGTCACAGCATACAATTCGCTGAAAAAGCTGAGGTTGGTGAAAGCAGTGTTCACTATGGCAACATTGCCCATAACAAGCCCGACTCGTCCAAGAGCATCACTCAATTGCTGATGAGTCAGGTTTGTTGTCTCATCTGAAAACACTTTCCTTTTCAAGTTCACCACGAGCCCAAACGCGATCTGTGAATAAACCCTCGGTGGACTAACCAATGCGAAGTGAGCCGGACACGGTGTCACAGAAACCTGTTTCAGGTAATAAGCTCGTAACCGTTACGGAGTTGACGATGTAGCTGTCGAAAGTACACGTTTTTCCTGATAATTTGCGATCCTTGCTGAGAAGTACTCACAATCTATTTTTGCTCACCTCGGTTCTCTTGGCCTTCTACCCATCTGGCCAGTGACAAGGTTGCAGTTAAAATTACTACACTAATCAGAGCTTCGGATTTACATAGCTTTTTAAGATACATCGTAGAAATAAGGCTAATACTAGAAGAATTGAAGGGATTCAATGCCAAAGGATCTGGATCTTATGCCTGCCACAACGTTTTTTTTTAAATGAAATAACTCGTATTTCATCCTGAAGCGAAATGGCGGATAGAAAATGTGATCAAAGGAAACTCTTGAGTGAAATGTTCACACGGAAAATATCATTGACAAGCAAGGAAAAACATGCATCGGAGATCCAATATAGCAATACTATGCATGTTAAATCGTGCCTAAGCCTGAACGAGGAAATTCAAATTAGTGAGTGTGGATACAGGACTGAAGGCTGAATTACTCCTGCTCCTGTGATGTTCCAGAAATGATATAGCATCTGGCCTCATCGATAATGAACCCGGAATTATTTCAAGGTCCTCGAAAAGGCCAATCAAGTCGAAGCGTCAGGCCATCAATAACGTACGCAACACCTATTAAAATGGTTGTTATAGCGATAGAAAGCATCAGTGAAATAACGATATGGAATTTAAGTAGGCTCGTGCCTCCCCGTACTCCACATATTAGTGATCGCGCTGCAAGCAAATTGCTAGTCACCTGGTAATCACCGGCGAAAAATTGCGCAATTTGTGGAAAGCGATAAAGAGACCAATAGGTCAACACTTTCTGAGCTCTTTGCTCTTCAACGTTCTTCAAATTGTATGTAGCAGGAGAAAGGATTGAAATTTGCTAGGAAGTTGTCCATTCTATGACCTCAAAATTCCGTCGTAACCCATGTTGATGTCTTTCAGACGAGATCTAGGGGATTCTTCCGGAAACAACACACATTTTCTGATTCCGTCGCGTTTCTTTAACAACAGCTCATCAATTTCCCCCTGTCACTAGCTCAGAAACTTTTGCGCACCGCTGACGACCTAACCGGGCACATGTGCCTATACTGGCGCCAACGGCGAAACTGCCTAGGGTGGCAGGGAAAATTTTGGACTGGCCCCACTTCGCACTGCGAAGAAAACGCTGAATCATTCAAGTGTGGATTTATCGTGCGCCATGTTGTCAATGATGAGTTGCTATTCTTGTCACAATGTGGAGTTGAACAAAAAGTGGAATGTGGAGTTTATTTATTGTCGGTGCTAAGTTTACAACGAATTAAATACAATAGGAGGGAAGGATGGTGACTAGGCTAATCAGTAGAATGATGACTAGTTGGGAAAGATTCACTGGGATCAATTATTGTCGTCATCAACGTTGAATAGGTGGGAGAAATTAAGCACTGAGACGGCTTTAGATGGAAAAGTATCTCCTACGAGATCAGTCTCAATGCTTCGAGCTGTTCAGTTTTATTATTGAAAAATTGCTTCAATCGTGGAGTCTCAACTGTGGAAACATAATTAAAGTTACTTTATGAAATTAAAATGTAGAGGCCTTTCTCTGTGGAGTCACCCTCACCTTCGCAAATATTTCCTTCCAATTTGTTGACAAATTGTGGTCTGAGAAGACTACCTAGCTCACGTGTTGTATAGCACAGGTTCGGATTTTCCGCTATTCGCACTGTTAAGAGAGTAACATCCTGTAAAAAGCAAAAAAAAACATACTACGTACTCCACTGTCACATCACACTCTGTCCATCTGCCAAACACTTCACTTTCAGAATAGAAAAGATCAGAATTCTCACAACTGCATGACTTTCGTTTTTAACATTAAATGAAGAAACAACTATATGTTTATGCAAATACGTTAGCAGTCCGTTCTTCCCCATTCCTTCATACATTGCTCATGCACATAGCTGTACTCTGCTTTCCGTTCCAAGTAGAACAACTGGATCTCATTGGAATGGTGATCGCGGATATGTTTTAAGCGATAGCAGATGCCAACATCAAAGTAGAACATCTGAGGCACTAATTTACCCGATCATTACGTCTACTACACAGTTTATAAGTTCCACTCTACCAATCAGTTTCTTCCTACGAAGTATTGGGAGACTTGCGACAAACCGTCTGAGCAAGATATTCACAGTTCCCATGTGGTACACTCAGTATCCACTTCGCACTTCTCATGTTTGCCTTCCGCCCGAAACAGACCAAGATTAAGAAGCAAGGGTGTTGAAATATAGCATCATAAACGTCACTGCTCAACAACAGCCTGCATGAGTAGGGCTCTTTTTGAATTTTCGTTTGTATACCTCTAATTTCGGCCAACACAACAGCTCCAGTGCGCTGTTGTTCTCTATCCTCAAGAATTGTTTCTCTGAAATTGGTTCAAAAATTATTTCATTAATGCAGTGCTGAGAATAGTGCACCGATGGATATAAAACTTAAAAGATGTACCGTCAATCACTTTAATTCTTTGCAAATTCTTAAAAAATTCCAGGTCTGTATAGTTGGTGTCGACAATAGATAACTCTCCATTCAGTAGTGTTGCATTGGCAAATTTTCTTGTTAAGGCTTCCGGAGGTGGAGAATCTGCTCCATGAAGGATCAGATTTCCCACAATTTGTTCGCAGTTATCTTCAAGTTCTTCTATGTTAACTCTCGTTAAAGGACCATCCAATTCGCACCCTGAAAGTGTTCTTGTACTCGCATGCTACTGTGAAGTAAACAGGAAGTAGAAATCCCAGGTTATCCTGTGTAATGACATTTATTTGTATCAGTTGTACCAAGTCAGTGTTTCACCCTCTCAAACCCTTCTGGTACCAATTCACCAATTCCGGAGGGATGGAAGGCTTGGTTGCGCGGAGGCAACATCGAACCAACAATAGTTCGCGATTCAGTGCACCTCTCGCCGTTGCACCACACGCCCTCCATTCGACGCATATAATCAACAATATTCGACAACCAAGGCTATAGAAGCCGGACGACTCTAGTCGAAACAAGTAGACGAACACACTGATACATTAGTGTTTGTTTCCAGTCGCTTCGAATTTCGCAGAAGTACAATCCAGAAGGGCACCTTCGTAAACATTGAGTTCGTTGAGGAATTTCTAGCGAATCTAGAAAAGTTCCATCTCGCCTCATAATATTAGCTCGTAGAATAAGTTCGTGCATCTTTTTAATTGATCAATTCAATCAAGTTTCCAATCTTCCACTAGAAATATGTGTTGTTTGCATCACTCTATGAGTTATGATAATTTTCTGATTTGTCTAGTTTCGCCCGAAATTCGGAGTACGGTTATTCCAGCTCTATTCTAGTCACTGAACTCGTCTAGAGTTGGTTGAAGCCGAGTACACTGCCCTATTACGAATGAGTTACGACGGAAAGTAGCAAAAAGTTGGAAGAAACATTATTTTGCATTCCTTTAAATGTCGAACCATAAATTTCCCGTAGGATCGCAGGTTATTTTAGCCTGAATGAGGTGAAGGAAAAAATAATGCGAGCGGAGCGAGGATTTCAAAATTTTCGAATGTCTGGTGTTTGCCGGACAGCTAGACTCGTTTGTTGTAATATATACCAGTCTCGTCGTCAGGTTGACGTCGGACTCCCAAACCTCTGCTGGTGCTCACTCCTCTCGCAATTTCTATTGAATGCGAATGAGAATTAAACCTATAACCTCAATCATAGCGCAAAAGGTTCCCTGATTAGCCTTTGGACCCGTCACTGGTAGCTTTTCTACAAGTCGGCGGAGTAATGCCCACTGGCTGTAGTGGACATGAAGGATGCAACCAATTCAGTAAAATTGAAGGGCTTACTAGTGATGATTGCTTTAGACACAAATGGAATGAAAAGGGGAACGAATGGTAATAGTGTGCGCTTAGTTCACATAGGTAGGGTCATCCGAAGATAAGATTGCGCACCCCCTCCTCCCTACGCAGAAGCGAACCAGTAACAGAGGCTACCCTATATCTAAGCGCCGGTGCAACTTCATCACAGCACTGGACCGAAGTCCTGGCGTCTACCCAGAGGGCCGGCGTANGTATTAGCCATTATTAGAGATCTGAGAGATGAGAGACTAAATGACCATGCGCTTGTTTAGTTATCCGTTCAAGGAATCTGCTTCCTTTTTTGCTTTACAGCTCAGAATACTCATATATCCATGAATTTCCAACTCCAGTTTTCGATTGTGTCCAAGCTAGTTTGAATTCGTGATGATACACGTAATGAAAGCTGCTATTTCGCTGGCATGCATTGAAAACTATTATAGTAAATGAGAAAATAGGCGAACTTACAGAAAAATTCGGAAAAGGACATAATTCTTGCCTGTTTTGATACAATGATAAGCTCTTTAATCCAATAAAAAAGAATGAAGAAGTACATCCTAACCACCCCCATAATGGCGTTGGACCGATCGCTCCGCGCAACTCCTATCCATCGAGTCTTTTGTTATAAATTATGATGGGATGCGATTGATTACTATACTCTGCTGTACTATAGACTACATTAAAGTGGATATTTTGAAGAAATGCTACGTTCTGTGTCGTTGCATACCGCAGTTCAGCTTGTTCTTGCGAATCCTCCGATTTGTCCAATAGTGCAGATAAATATGAGTGCAGTTTGGATCGAGCAATGGATTGTTCTCTATACGACCTTGCGCAGCTATAGTGAGCAGCGCGCCGTTCATAGTTTCGAGCTTTGAATTGTTCATAATGACGAGCTTGTACTCTAGAAATGGAAAGCAAAGAGGAATTAATAGGATGAGATGAAAATAAGATATAGGAACAAATAGAATAATCATGAACAAAGGACAAAGAGAATGAGTTTTTACAATAATAGCGTCATAGTCATGCTGGAACAGTAAAAGCTATGCAATTAAAACGGCATTACAACTGCAAAATGGCATTACCTCCACGTGATTCTACGAGGAAGTTGTCATCTACTTTCAAACTATTACTGGTAAGTTACTTAGCAGACCTCCTGGTTGCTGTCCACCACTCCTTCAAGCATGTAGACGACTTCGTCTAAGAGAATCCATTCTTATATCAAAATGATACGAAAAATGACTTCCGGGAGTTCGTCGATCCCAGGATTTCCCATTCGAATTGAACAAAGGTCCAAAAAAGTTCACTTCATTGTCAAGGATTTGCGGAATGTGATGCTTCTAAGCATCATTGAATACTTCAAGTTCAAAACGAGTTATGACGTGAAGAAATAAAGTTATGAAAACGAGTATTATTTTTTCACGAAGCTAATAAAATTTATTGTTGAATATGAAACGAACCGTCCGTATCTTTTGACACACCATATTCCGCATCCAAATTTCCTGATACACCGTACAAGTCACTCAAGAAGCTGAGGTTAGTAAATGCTGTGTTCACTATTGCGACATTGCCCATAACGAGCGCGACTCGCCCCAGAGCATCTGTTAGCTGCTGATGGGTCAAATCCGTTGTGTGATCTAAAAATAAGTTATTGCTTGAATTAACTTTGGAATCAATACTGGATGAATTATTATACTACTAGAATGACCTTCAGTGCAACTAACCAATGCGAATTGAGCCAGTAACAGTGCTACAGAATCCGGTTTTTGGAAACAAGCTAGAGATTGTCGATGAATTGACAATATAGTCGTCAAACATGCATGATTCTCCTAATGAGGTATTTTTCAGTGGTCGAAGGGATTGTCGAGTTTTTATTTACCTTGAGTTCCTTGACCTTCCACTTGTCCATCCAGTAATAGTACAGTAACAAAAACTACTGCACTGAGATCTACACTTTTCACTTTAAATAGTTCTGTCTTTGTCCGATGCATTAAAAAATAGTGCCACAGCAGACAAGTTAAAGACATTGTGAGGATCTGCGGATAGCTGAACTCGAACCTTCCAATTCCAACATAGGGTTTCTTGCAAATTTTTACGTAGTGCAACGAGGATTAAAAAACGAGGAACACAATTCTTATAACAGCGAAAACACTTGAATGCATCTCCTCATAGAAAACGTTCTGATAAAACCACATACGGGTTATTAGGGAACGAGAAAACGACACAAAATCTATCTGAACCTTTGCCTTGCATTTTGTGTTAACTCATGCGCTGCAAGTGAATTACTTAACTGCCGCCAATCACCAGCGAAAAATTGCGAAATCCCTGACGATAATGTAATAAAGCCTAATATTTGTTGCGTTTTTAATGCTCTAGCAGTTCCCGCATGTAATACAATAAAATAAGAACGGGGGTGGAACATGAACAAATCTATCAACTTTTCAGCCTCAGATTTTGCTCAAAATCTTTTTTGCCCTCAATCTCATACATGATTTTGTTTCCTTTTGAGAATAAAATAGACATGTCTCTTCTGAAAATATGATTTTTTAACAAAAGTTGGTCGAACTTGTGGGAGAATGAGGTGGGGTCCGTGTCAAAAGATGTCTTTTTGGTCACAACCTATGGTTAAAACTGAACTTCTCAGAAACCAGTCCAAATGATTTCCAACATTATTATAATCTAGGGGCATTCTCTTCCTGCTAAGAAATAAGTACTTTTAGTTCCCATTATCGGCTTTGCTCTACTCTGCAAAATACACAACGCCTCTACCCAAATGCCGTATCTGCGCTTGCGTCTTCCAGCAAGTACATATACCTCAATCATGCAGTATCTCATGTGTGAACAACCACAAAGGTGATCATCGTACCCTAAAATTTCTGCCCGCGGTGGACCCGCGGTTCGGCCGAGGTGGGGAGACGGCCACCGCGAGACATGTGTGAATCCACCGCGGGAATAATGCGGATTTACTGAGGGCATGTGCTGTCACTATTAAGTCTTTACTCAATCTAACGGAAGCAAACATTACCTGGAAAGGTGTTGCAACAGTTTGGCTAGAATAGTGGATCTCTGTTGTTTCTTGTCGCTTTCCACATCGTCCTTCATTCTCTGCTCTGTCATAGGATTTGAACCTTTCTCATCGCCAAAACGAGGAAGTACAGAGAGTGAAGAGACGCAGACAAGGGCAAATGAGAACGCCCGTTATAGCGTTCACACCAGTCGCCATTCCGAGCTTGCCAGCGGACCTCCATCCTGCATCCAGGTATCAATCGACGCAGAATCGTCAGCTGAACACGTTGGCAACCTGACATCCGGAAAAGGATTTCAATGAATCCTGAAAAATCCACTCAAATTTCGAAAATAGCCCAACTTGGTGCAAAAATTTCGACGTGCGTTCAAAAGCAATTAAGGAGGTTTGGATATTTTTGGAAAGAGCAAATCTTCCTCTATTTCCTAGCGACCTGACATTTGAANCCGGAAAAGGATTTCAACGAATCCTGAAAAATCCACTCAAAGTTCGAAAATAGCCCAACTTGGTGCAAAAATTTCGACGTGCGTTCAAAAGCAATTAAGGAGGTTTGGATATTTTTGGAAAGAGCAAATCTTCCTCTATTTCCTAGCGACCTGACATTTGAAAAAAGTTCACTTCTACGCCCAAGACGGGGCGCGGCGCGGGCCCTACTTTTGCGCGTCTGCATTTTTTCAGAAATTTGGCATGCAGTTCTGATAACAATATGCAATCTATGCATGAAATGAATTTTCCTTTGAAGTCAATACATTGTGCTTACTTGTTCTCACATTAGGGTTTTGCAGCCGGGTCCCGGATATTTCTGAAAATAAAGGTTGAA
>JARK01001359.1:848279-905089 GCA_000688135.1 Ancylostoma ceylanicum | reverse complement strand
TCCCCCCCCCCCCCCCTCTCCCCCAAAGTGATGGTTCCACCCAGGGTTGACCAAAAAAGTGAAGGTTGGGTGAGACTCATTCTCAGGGTATTCCACCTATGCTCTAGAATGCTTGATTGGTAGTCCGCCCTCTTATCCACCAGGCCATACTTGTCGATATGGTTTGAGCTCATGATGTATCTTATCATTTCTACTGCGGATCCACCGTGGGAATGCGCAGGTCCACCATGCGGCATGTGCGGATCCACCATGGGACGCAATGAGGTCCACCATGCGGCATGTGCGGATCCACCATGGGACCCTCTGCGGGAATGTGGAAAACCGCCATGGGCATTTACGGGCATAGTGCGGGAGTGACTTCACTCCCGGTATTCCACCGCAGGCATGTGCGGATTTATCGCGGGTAATCGCGGATCCACCGCGGACAGGCCTCTTACCGCGGCTCCACCGCGGGAAGAACTTTCAGAGTACAAACACTTTTTAAAAAGTCTTTTATTATCACGAACTTCTCCATCTTCTGAACATGTACCGGTTCAACAGAACCATCTTTACAGGAGAGTCCCGCACTCTCATCTACAACGAGAAGGAAATCAGCGGACGAAAACATTCAATAAACATGTGAATCATTACCAACACTGACATCTACGGGTGTCAACTGGGGAGTAAAAAGTTTGCATACGACAAAACAATGGGGGCGTGAACATGTATTTATGAGCTTAAATGTAGCGTTCACCAGTTATGTTACGAGTGGAATGATTGACAGCAAATTACATTCAAAGAAAACCTGCCAAAAGAAGATGATCACACATTCCTTAGCAGAAAGCTATTAAAAGTGCTAGAATGAGACTATGTTCAGCGGTAAAGCCGGACGACTCTGTCGTGATACCTAAAAATGCGAGCAGTGAACGAAATAATAACGATAATCGCTAATGCCTTAAGTCAATCGCAAAAATTGACATTGGAGAGAAAGCAAAGGTGCTGGACATTAGCAGAAATGTAGAGAAGCAAATTTTGCTACATGATAATATGATGACCAAGGTTACTGATGGGGAAAACACTGGAACCTGCCTGTACTCTGGTGTTCTTCCACAAATTTCTGTTCGAATCTCATGGTTATCGCTTTATGCAAGAGAATCCGAAGAGTTACACAGGAGCAATAATGACATTAATATTTTTGAATAAAGCCATTTATTACTCCACAGATTGTTATGGGTGTTTAACACCTTCACGATAACGTTCACAACCCGTCGAGCACGCAATGGTTACCACACGGGACCGCGTGCACAACCGGTCGGGCATGGACTTTTGTTATGCAAGCGCGCATGTCTCACCTGGCAGTGCGTGCAGAATTGCAACGTCACGAGAATTTGTTAATGAAGCAAACAGGGTACCATAGGTTTTTTTTTCAAGAGAGGTCACCCTCTATACATCTCCTGCATATTATACGAAGTTTCAAAACTGTTGCTAACTTCTAACGAGAAATTTCCGATGAAATTTGGAGATTCAGAGGGGCCGTAGGTATTTCATCCAAAGAGCAATTTATACCGGATGCATGCGACTGACGCTCGTGCGACTATATGATGAAGAATAAATGCCAGTCGCATCGCAGTCGCAGCTCAGTCGCAGGATTTACGGCTTCCTAATCCTAAATATAAATAAAACGACCGCGCGTTCTCTTCATTGAGAATTTCATTCGTTTTTCTGCGTCTGAAAGTCGCACGCAAATCGCATCTAGTATAAATTGCCCTTAATAGAGGTCAAACGGGAACGACCTAGAACGACCTACTACTATCACCACTCCTAATCCTAAATATAAATAAAATCCTTTGATGCTTTTTGAAGAATCAATGACCAACAGAAAAATTGAATAAATAAACGAATTATTTCATGTCGATTTCAACAATGTCGATCATATAAGGGCCATCTGGAACGCATGCAACTCGTCGCCTCCGTGTATTAATTAGCCTACTGACCTTCACAGTTGTCTTTGTTTCCTTGAAAGCTGATCCGACCACCCGTCGTTGCGTTGAATGATGCACAGTCTCCCTCCGGAATTGAAAGAATCGGATTCTTTGCTACATGAGCGGGGAGATCACTGAAGTTATTCTGTTAGTTGCCACACGATGGGGTGTTGTTGTTGCCATACGGGACTACTTTACACAGTAAATAAAACTTAGTATTAGCATATTTTTGCTTATTTTCGATGCAATATTCCGAAGGATTATTATTATTTTATTAAATATTATAATTAATGTTTCTATTATTGTTATTTTCTATCTGGGTCCTCAAAACAGCGGAGACGCCTATTTTTTTTTCTCTCCCCCCCCCCTCTCCCACTTTCTGCGTCCGCAACTGCTACCTACTTCACCAGTTACTGAATGGAAATAAAGATTAATTGCAATTTATTCTTCTTATTGTTAACACAATTGCTTCCAAAGTATCTTCTCATCATTATTGTTATTGCTTTTACTCTATCTCTCTGTAATATCTTTCTGTAATTGAATATCTGTCACTCACCTCATCATGCGGCGCATCCCACTGATAAAAGCGTACTTCAAGTTTGCATTTTGCTCAATTACCAACGCTGACTGGTTTTCTGGAAGAATTCCCTCGTTAAAAACAATATGATGAAGAACCAGCAGCTAATGTTATAATTATCAGATTCTCCTCTTTTCCTCCAAATATCTGAGACCTCACACTACCTAACCCACCTGCAAAACTGAAAATCTCGCTAAGTTGCCACAGCGGTGAAACACTTCTCAACGACGAGTTGCGGATAGTTAGACTGCCATATATTGTTGTCACATTATAGAGCTTCCACAGCTCCTCCGTTCTTGATTGGTCGTTCACGATGAGGTGGCCCACAAGCGTTTGACAGTCGTTAGGAACGAGGCTTAGATTGGCAGTGGTGCCTATTCGACAGGCGCGATCTCTGACTTCTTCACTTTGAGCATCTGCAGAATATTCACTAGTATTGATTCACCATGTGCTGTCAATGGTTGCAATGTGGTCGCGGCGGTGGATGATGCCGATGAATAGACACCGCTCGCATTAGAAAAAAGACTTCCGTAGATTATGCCTTTGGGAATGGAGTAGACAGCATGGAACATTGTGTACAATTCTCACCTTCACAGATATTTCCTCCAAACACATCGATTTTCCATGCACTGAGGAGAGCACCCACTTCACGTGTCGTGTAGCATAGGTTTGGATTCCCAGTTATTCGTATTGTAGCCGAGGTAAGGTACTACAATAAAAATTCTGTATTTTTGTGTATGTATTTTTTCATGCCAGCAATAAATGTTTATTGCTATCAAGCGGATACTCATCAGTAATGTTAACAATGAGAGAAAAAATTTTCATCAACCCTCAGCAAATGGATGTTCGGAAAGAGTTTATTTTTGAATTGAAAAATAGAATTGCGTACCTGAAGGTTGTGCCAGGATAGCCGCTCCAGTGCGTTGTTTTCTTCTATCCTCAGAAATCTTTCCACAGAAACTCCTGAAATTCCTAAAATTACTTGAAGTGCATAATAGCTAGAAAATGGTCGCTGGCTATTGAAAATCTTACCAGGTGTGTCGTCAAACACCTCAATGCTACGCACATTCTTGAGAAAGCTTAGGTCCGTATAGTGAGTGTCGAAAATAGATAATTCGCCTGTCAAACGTGTTGCCTTTGCGAATTTTCTGACTAAGATTTCTGAAGGTGGCGAATTCGCACCGTTAATGATTAAATGGCCTAAGATCAGGTCACAGTCATCGTCGATTTCATGTATACTGGCGTTCGTTACAGGACCATCCAACTCACAGCCTGAAAATTGCCTCTGCTATCTTTGGGGAGGGGGAGGGGTTAGTTCTATCTTCTCGTACCGCAGTTCAGCTTGTTCCTGCGAATCCTCCGTCCTGTCGAGTAGTAGAGATAGAGATGAGTGCAGTTTGGATCAAGTATTGGATTATTCTCTATGCGGGCCTCTGGATTATTACTGAGGAGGGCCCCGTTCATTGTTTCGAGTTTTGAATTGTTCACTATGACGAGATTGTACTCTAGAAACAGAGATTGTCAGCATGTGAGAGAGCGCTGAACAGATCAATGAATCTAATCCGGGGGTGCTTTTGTTTGGTGGAACAAATACCTTCTACATTTCTGCTTGAGCCGCTGTCAAACTACACGTGAAGCATAGAATTCTGCGTCGCTAACGCCCGGCGACGCTGAATCCGATGCCAGGTAAAAATGCTTTTCAGCTTTCTCCTTCCTGGACTTTCGTCGGTTTCCACTGCTGCCAAAATCTCCGGTCAAAATTCGATGCTCATCCTCGAAAGTCAACTTTTTCTAACGCTCAAATCTCGAATATATTCAAGAAACGGGGAGTTAAAATACGTCCAAAAATGGTTCCTTCGAAAACTCGAATTACGCATAATCATTTAAATAAATTATTTGAATAAATCAGTCGAGTTGGTCCTAGATTTAGTCGTTGAATAGACTCCAAGAATTAGCATCCTAGAGGACATTTTCGAGCAGCCTTTGAATTTGTTGTCGTTAGAAGAGCTAGAAAAAAAAACCCTCCAAGTAATCCTCACGTATAAGTTTATAGCATGGTGTACCAATGATGACATGGCTACACCACAAATGTACAGAAAAACTGTGCATGGAAGATTTTGACAAGACCTTGCATTCCACTACATTTTCTACCTATTCTCCCTTTTTCTCAGTTTTTGATACGCTGCTGAACATGAAACCAACCATTATCATCACTCCTTCCTATCACAGTTTGTAAGTCACGAAAGAAGCTGAGGTTAGTGAAGGGAGTATTTACTATAGCCACATGGCCCGTGACAGACTCTACTCGTTCCAAAGCATCCCTCAGTTGCTGATGTGTTAGATTTGTTGTCTCATCTGAAAGAATTTTCCCTTCACAGTTCAATGATAACTCATAGATGTCCTGAATATGATTGAATCTTCGCTAATTCTACTCAAGCGGATCTTCTGAACAACCAACCAATACGAATTGCGCCGGATACACTGTTGCAGAACCCTCTTTCAGGTAATAAGCTCTGTATTGTAGTGGAATTGACTATGTAGGCGTCGAATGTGCACGTTTTACCTGATATTTTGCGATAGATTACTGGCTGTTAAAAGCGCTTGCAATTCCATCACCTACCTTGGTATCCTTCACCTTCTACCCATCTATCTAGTAATATTATCGCAGAGATAATCACAGCGTTTAGGCTTATCATAGCCATAGATACTTCGAGCTTGGAGCATACATGGAGAAAAAGACAAGCACCAGAGAAGATAAACTTGGAAGATCTGAGTGCAAGGGGTAAAATGAAGCTGGAAGCTTTAGCGGTTGTCCTACGATGTATTACGTGAAAATTAGATTGTGGACAGCGAAGTCACACAATGATGAGAGAGTTCTTACAAAAAACCTTGGAGAGAGCGCTAAGGGCTATTCGGACTTAGCAAAAAGAATGATACCTACGTGGAGCTTTGCCTCGTTCTATATTCTCCGTTCTGTATTAATGAGGGCGCAGAAGGTAAATTGATAAACGGCTGCCAATCACCAGCGAACTACCACGCAAATAGGATAAAATGTCTCTCGCAATCCTTGAACGTTGATATCTATTGCTTCTTGGAGCAGAGTGTCCGGCTTTGTATGCATATCTTTCGTAGATATTTCAAAATGAATGAAATGGTCCAATACATGTTCTGTTTCTCGGTTCTCCTGATACAACTGTTTGGGAAGCCCTCCCTTTATGTTCCACACTCTTGACGTGTACTAGCTAGCAAAAAATTTGTTAACGGACGACTGAACTAAATTCTTCTGTAGAGAAGAGAAACCAAAAAACATATGACGCTGCGAAAATAACTACCGTTTTGCGGTTTACACAAATGAACTCTTCTTTTTTGTCCTATTTGAGCAACTTTAAGTCAGATTGTGTAATTTTCTGTCCTTATCTTCATCAAATCTCTACATCGCAACGGCACGATTGAGATCGAGCATTGTTTGCGGAGAGTTCAGCAGTTCGCCAGCATCTCCATTCGCCAGTCTTGTTCATTTTGACGTTATGTGTTTAGCTGTTTTGTAGACCAGCTTTATGTCGTGCACTTACAGAGGTATCAAAAAGTTTCCGGCCTAGACCACTTACACTATAGCTACTGCAATGAAATTTTAAACCGAATAAATATAGGTCTCTCGAAGGTCAACCCACTTTTCCCCTTGCCATTCTATTAAACTTGACCGATTTTATAAGGAGTTTTGTCGCATGAAAACAAACACCATACCTAAGCTTTATTTCGTAATCGTTCTCGCTCCGGCAAAGCGCCGTTTCGAATTTTCAGATAGATTCTGGTAGCTGGGCCCTGAACTCTGCTTACGAGGTAGCGGAATTAGCGAAGTGCGTCCACATCCTCAGAAAGGAATACAGTCTCGTAAAAATGGATGTTCCGTTGGAGAGTTTGAATTTTGTGATTAAGTTTCCGCATTCATTTTTCATTGTTGCTTTGAGAATGCGCTGGAACAAAGTAGCACTGAACTTACCTTCTTCCTTAGGGTTTACACAAATGTAGTCAGGTGGCACGAAATTTTCACTGTCTCATGGAACCTTTGGTGGAACGTCTTCATCTCCAAGTTCCGTGTTCGATCGCACTGATCTCGGACATGTGCCTGTCTCGCTCTAATATTCCATGCTTAGGAGCTCAAATCTTGGCACTGAATTCGCTATCCATTACTGGTCAAAATGCTTTCTGAAGTATCGTTCCTGCTTTTTTCGAAACCACCAAAAATCTTTTTCGAATGTTTAACGGAATTTTCTTGTCGAGCTTCGAGAAGGTTTTGAAGACTCAATTTTCTTCGGAGCTTCAAAATGTTGGATGACTGCTCAGGGAATTTCCAAAGATAGTTATAGATAGCTCAAGTCCTTGCACAAATTCTGACATCAAAATCTGTCTGCACTGTCCAGCGCTTTTCCACACGGCTGCAAAAATCTGCCCTCGCCTTGACGCTGTTCGTCGACCAGAGCGCGCTCCATTATTGGCCGATTCTGGCACCCTCATAAACTCCGTATTCGATAATTCTACATGGGGACGCTAGAAGACTTCCTCCTTGTTTACAATTGGAAGTTGGATTCAGATTTTGTTCAGTAGAACTTGTTTACGGAACAAAAAGTCAACAGTATTTTTTTCGCATGATTCACATTTTTGGGCAGTACCCATAGTTTGGCTTGAACAAAACATTCTGATTTCCAGACGAGCTGACGAAATCCCATGAAACCTTGCAATCTAACATGAAAGGCTTCCTCCTACACGATCCCCTCGAAACTGCACGGAAATATACCACAGACAAGCGGAGGCCGGAAACTTTTTGATACCCCTGTATTTCTTCACACCAGCCAAGAGCATTGAAAGTGAGACTCGGCTAACGATAAACATACGGGAAAACATTTAGCCTGCTAAATGAATGGGCTACGAAATGAGTAAGCCGACGCCGTGTTGTGTTGGAGTCTTTTCTCCACACACGTGGTATTTCTTGGAAGCCAAAATATCATTGGCCGACCGGTCACAATGGCAGCATAGTGAACACTGTTTATCTTTGTCTCCTCTTTCAAATGCATCTTGAAAATTCTGGCTACCCCCCTTTGAAGATGTTTCATAAAAAGTGATACAGTTTTGGAGGTACGTGTCTCAGAGTTATGGGCTAAAACTCGATGACGTCGACGCCGTTCTGAAAGCACTCGTGAAAGGTGTCGCCGGAAGATCTGTTCAATATCTCGAAGGTAGGTCATAAGGTTCATTATTTTGTTATTCTTGCACCCTGGAAGGAATGAGCATGGTGGAAATTTTGCTCGAGTGGAGCGGAGTGGAGTTCCCTCTAAATTCGTCCTCTAATGCTGCATAGTAGCGACTCTATTTTATGTACGTTGCCGAGTGGACTAGATGCAGATCGTGCTTCTACAGTAATCGACGCCTAATTGTAATATTTTTGGGGTTCCCAACCCTTGTGTCAGCGATGAAACTTGCCCTATTTTTCATCACATAGAGGCACGCGCGTCAAACGCACGCACCTAGTATAAATTGCTCCTAAATAAATGAAATGTCTGTTACATCGGCACGTTAAAAGGAGAAAACATTGGAAATCTTGCATGAAATATCACTCCCTCTCGATGTTTATCAGCCCCTTCTATGAGTTATCAACATAGCCATGAAAAGCAATCAAAGAATTAGGGAGAAGGATGTAGATACAAATGCGAATTTAGAATGTCGAGGAGTGCAACCCATTCTTACAAGCAAAAACAAGCAAAGCCTAAAAAAATTATTGACATGAAAGAAACCTTATCGTGCTTATTCTTATCAAATATCAAGGAGCTCGAATGCTAAAATGAAAAGATTAATTATGTGCATTTGAAATAATTTCATGTCATCAGTATACATTATTAAACACAGTATTACTGTTTCTGTACTTCTGTAAAACATAGAAATTGTGCCGCGAAAAATATAGAGAAGGACAAGATCCAATTGTAGTTGTCACCAACACTAACAGACGACATCCTTAGAGCTGAAAGAATTTGATTGACAAGAACCAGATATCGACTTGTTATTAAACTCTTCACCAAAACAATCCATTTTATTATTCCGGAAGTCGATTCGAGCAGAAGCCTGATATAAATTGCAATCATCTAAGGACATTTGCAAACGGGGATTATTTTCAATACGAGTAGGGCGCTCACTAAAAATAATACTCCTTTCACAGGAAGTCTATCGATTGTCGAACACGCTCACCTCAACATGCGATAGAGAGGTAACACAAAAATGGATTTTAAATGCATATTTGCTTCAATTACAAGAGCTGATTCATTCCCTAAATAGTACTGCTTTGCAGAAAATTTTGGGGAAACGTGAAATCAAAGAGAAAATAGGTCACAGTGACAAGAATGATCCTCACAGAGACTGCTTCCTGATCCTTCATCTGATCGCTTAATTTTTGGATTAGTTCATGCTATGCCGATGTAAGGAGGGAACTATCAGGGTAGGGTAGAAAAGTGATTGCACAGAACTGAAAATATACCTGCAATGTTGGCTATCTCCCTCAGCTTCCACAGCGATGAAAATCCCAATAAAGAGCTGTTCCGAATGGTAAGCGTTCCGAAAATCCTCGTCACATTATAAAGTTTCCACAAGTCCTTATCCGAAGAACTGTGGTCTATAGTGAGCCGACCTACGAGAGTCCGGCAATTTCCTGGAATAGTGGCGAGCGAAGCCGAATCCCCGACTCTGCACACATGTTCGATACTGTCATATGGTTGTGTTTCTAAAACACTTATGTTTTGAAGTCACTAATTCAGGTGATTTCTGGATTACATCAGATATAATCAAACATAATTATGCATGAAAAGTAGGCAAATTTCATTGTTGGCACAGTAATCACTAACTAATAAAAGAATAATAATAGTGGAATATGGGCGCGTGTGGCGCAGTGGTAAGAGGCTCGCTGCGCAAGCACACGATCGATGGTTCGATCGCGTCCGCGGCCAACCAAGCCGTCCATCCCCCCGGAGTCGGTAAATTGGNCTCTTAATCCAAACCTTCCGATAGAAGGCGAGGCTCACCGATGAGCCGCGCGGTCGTCAATGGACTAATTATTTTAACAAACGATTCAGGCCCCTACCCCATCCCCCACGAAAAAAGTGGACCTGTAAGAACATAAGGACTTTTTATAAGAATTATTTACGAATATACAATTATAATGGAGAAATTCATTTCTTGTGATATGCCTAGTCACCGGCCACACCTTTCCAGATTTTTCTGTTAGTTTCTGGCCCTCCCCACGCAAGTCATCTATATAGGGCACATACTCATTCAACGCCTCTACGATGCTCAGATAAAGTCGAATGAGTGGCGCATCCCTCGTGACGGGATCGATCAATGCCGATCACTTTATCCTTTATCCTTTAATAGTGGAATGACGGCACAATTTGCTTATCAACGATAATTAACAGGAAAAGAACAAGGTTGGGTTCAAGCAGAAAATATGGTTTCAGAACTACGTTATACTGTGCGTTATGTTATTGCGTATCCTGGTGTTCATGATAGCTCTGAAGCTCCTTGAAATTTTCATTTAATTTCTGACTGTAGAACCATGTTCTGACTAAAAACTCAAGCTAGTAATCTATAATTTCACAATGGAGGATATAACTGCATTCTCCTTACCGTCGCACACCTTTGCTTCTGCTCTGTAAACGGTCCATGGCTCAAGAATACCCTCGAGTTCAGGGATAGTAACACATAAATTAGGATTCGCTGCGATTTGGATAGATGCTGATATTACTCTCTGCAACGAAACAAATGCTCTGAAGCTTTTTTGTGATTCCTGCTGACGGTTGACATCTTGCGGAAGTGAGGGTCATCTACTTGATGCAAATGTATTCCTTTCTATCTGCTAGATGCAGATACATTCAGGTCCATACATCTTACGATTTGTAGCCGGAGCAGCGAACGCCTGACCTACTCTTTAAAAATGAATTGAATTCGGCTCTGTTCCAGGCGCCTAACAACTAGTTTCCTGAAGTTTTTCATCAATAGCTTTATATTGCCAGGGCATAGTTCTCAATTTCGTTCCTCAAAGGAAGCACCCACGAAGAATTTTGACTTTGAGATCTGAACATATTTCGGAGGTGTCGAGGATGTTCAACACTTTCTTGATGACAAAACTTTCCGTTACTATTAAAATACTGTTATCAAGAGTTCCTAATCACGTTGCGTTAAACAGATGTGATCGAACTGCGCAAGCTATGGGATGAGGTCCGACAGCTCTTTTTCTATCCGCGCCGTAACAAAAGTAGAAACTATTGGAAAATTAATACTAATTAACAAAAATTTGCTCGGAATCAAAACATCATGGAATTCCCTAAAAGAGAAGAAATGTGAAAAAATAAAACTTCGTCAGAAACTAGCTCCAAGAGTGATCACACACCTATGTATAATTGCTGCAGAATGCTAGTGAAGAAGTATAAGAGTTACCGAAGCAAAAAAAAATGGAGAACATGACAGAAATCGATATAATTCTCAGAGCATAACAAGGGATTTCACTTGAAAAAGACGATGGTTTGACAAATGGATTAGCAGACAATCAATCTTTCCTTCGTCCCAAAAAGATTTTGCTGTCCTAACGTAACCGCGAAAACGCGAGATCAAGAAATAACTCCGTCTGAGCGTAGGTGGTCCTATTGTAAAAAGATAAAGGTAAACTCCCAGTGCAGCTTGTGCGGCGAAAGTATTCCTTAAAGAAGTTTTCAAAACTTTCACGACTACCTATTTTCAATTCCCCCTCTTCAGTTTCGCGGATATGTATCGTGGGGGAAAACGGAGCGCGGTACAGTTCTACGATTGGTTTGTTCAAATCCTTCTCCGCCCTTTGCGGTGCCCTTCGCGCGCGATTCCACCATATATGTATGCCAATACAAAATTTAGATGTGAGCGAGGACGAGTTGATTGTGAAGAGCGGAAAGTCCCCCCCCCCCTCTTTTTCCCTCACAATGATACACCCCAGCTTCGCAGATGCTCGTATATGTTATGTGAGACTTGGCAAAGTTAAATTGACCCCAGCTTCAAGATGGATCATTCTACTTAACAAATTTTCGAGAATTCCAAAAATGTTAGTGTTCCGTGAAGAATGCTGTCTGGGTCAGATTTGTAGCAGTAAAATAGCGCTGAAGATATTTACCTTTAACTTATGCCAGCCCAATCGCTGCAGTCTGCCATTTTTCTCTATTCTTATAAAGCGTTCAAGGTTATTCGTTCCTGAAATCAATAATCCTGTGGAAGGAAATTCTTATTCGGCAGCTAGACTCACCAATTCGACTATAAGGTATATCAACTATTTCAACGTTCCGCAAAAACAGTAAATCTTCAAAGTCGGTGTCTACAATAGCTATTTCACCGTATACAACACTTGCGTTGCCGAATTTCCTAGTAAGAGTCTCTGGTGAAGGAGTATAGGGACCAAAAATATACAAAGCTCCGAAAATTGCAGCACAATTATCCTCGACGGCGTCAATAGTGATGTTCGTTAGGGCAATGCCATCCAATTCACACCCTGTATGAGAAGAATGTCTCAATTTTGATTTCAATACACTTCAGTGAACCTATGTACAGCCGGGTCGCTTGGAGAGTGCGTCTGTGACTTTGTCTGCATTCACGGCTGGGCGCAGTACTGGCAGGGTGATTACTTGGATCGATCGGATCTTCACGCTTTCATCTATGTTCTTCTATATGTATTGTATTTCCTTGTGATTCTGTTGTAGGACCTTGATTGGTTTGTGTTTGAGGTGACCTAGAAAGTTTGATCTACCATTGATTTTTGTGATCTATTTTGGAATGTTCTGGAAGCTCACCTCTAGGGGTATATAAACCCTGCCGTTGTCACTGCATTCATTCGTCTTATTCATACGGTGCCTGTGCTGCATTCTGATTCTTCTAATAGACCGTTCGATTACTACGACTACCGGACAACCACAACAGATTCCTTTCATTTTGATCTTCTCTCGGCTGTAACTTTGTAAAATCCCCTTCCAGACGCATCCTGCGGCGTCGTACTAGCATCGTTCGCAATTCTGATCAGCCGACCAATAACGTGTAACATCTGTCATTGCAGGCAAAGCCACAAACGCACCTCCTGAGCTACCCGACTATGTGCAGTCCTTGTCGAAATTTTTTTTCAAAGTTTCTTAGCGTAACAGCTGCATAATCGTGGTGGGACCTGCTCGACCCCTTCACTTGGAGCATGCACTCTCCCCATCTCGTCCAGGTCCCGCTGCGATTGTGCAGTCTGCTAATAGGTTAATCTCTTTGAGAAGGACTATACTACATAGTATATATTTTATAGGAAGGTGAATCCCATATAACAAAAAAGCGTTGCTCACCACAGTTCAAACGATTTCCTCGAATGATCCGATTATGTCCGTAGTATGCAAGCACATGAGTGCAGTTTGGATCCAGAAGTGGATTGTTCTCTATTCGAACATAAATTGCGCCACTAATCAGAAGCGCACCTCCAGCCATTGTCTCAAGTTTCGAGTTGTTCATTATGATAAGGTCATAACCTACAACGATTGTGTTAACGACTACCGGCTCAATCCGAGCAATAAAATAACGAGATCTTTTTGGAGGCAGCACCCACGGAAACTTTTGCCTCTCGAATTTTTCACGCTTTCAGAAACTTTACTTAAGTTGGAACAGTTCCTGTACAACAAGAGCAGCGGAAATGCCAAGCGAGCAGCTTAGTAACAAGTATTTCTGCGTGCCGGCGAACTACTTTCGAGAAGCTTACCGCCCGCTAAACGCCGTGCATTTCATATGCTGCGTGAGCCGAGGTATGTATTATCAAAGTGGTTGTTTTGCTGCAATTCTAGATTCTACTTCATTTTTGATGAATTCGACGTTGATGATTGATGATGTTGATGTTCAATGAGTGTCCATCGCGACGGCTACCCCAGATTTACGAAGTTGTGACATGCCGGCGAGGCGATCAACACGTACGCTGCCACGCGGCCGTGTCGCATGCATAATTTCCGCGATGTCGTGCGCAGTTTGGTCTTCTGGTGTGACGAAGTCGTTCAAGGCTGGTCCTTTAAATCCGACACATTCAGTAACAGAAATGGTTGGCTCCTTGCTGTCCGGCACTATAGTGAGGGGAATTCGTATACCATTAGGATCAGCAGCGTGTAACGATTTTTCTGATGTTGAATTCTCGAAATTGACGATAAGTCATTTTTCAACGATCCTGTTTATTCACTTGTTTTTGTTGGAGGCAAAAGAAATACTCACCGAAGCCAATTTCGTTGACACTGTGCATAAAAAATAAAGAGGAGAGGAAGCTGAGATTAGTGAAGGCAGTGTTCACCACTTCTAGAATGCCTTCTATATTCTCCAAACGACCAAAGGCGTTGTGAAGTTGTTCATGTGTTACGTCAGTTGTTTCATCTAGAAACTATTATTTATTTTGGAACTTTCATACAGGGTTCGCATCATTTATATAATAGGATGGGTAGTTTCTAAGAGTAGGACAGTTTTTTGCTCTCAAAAAGATATAATGAAATCTCACCGATTCTTATCGAAGCCTCCACCCTATAGCAATAATCTTCCGCTCCGCTGGGGAATAGGGATATTGTCGTGGAATTAACAATAATGTCATAGTCAAACTTACACTGTTTTCCTGGAACAGCTTGCGTCATTCCAGGATTTTCTAGCTAGGAGTGTATTTCACCTACCACTTTCGGCATATATTAGTAATGTCTTCAGCAGTAGTCCAAAGATGCAGAAACTAACTGTCATTGTGTCGAATCCATCACGACTATACTTTGGATTGGAGGAATTATTCTGTGCTTACAGAAGTGTGGAGATGGATGAATTTGTTCACAAGAGCCTCTTTCTCAGATATGAAAAATCCAGTGTTCGCTTGCTTCTTCGAAAAACAAAAATCTTTCTGAGCAGAAGCTTTGGAACCCTGGAGAATACCAAGAGTAAAAGATCTGATATTAGTTTAGTCGTATTTGAAGAAGTACAAACTAAGGTACTGACGAGAGTATTCCGCAATATCACAATCAGAGATCAAGGTGTACAATCCACTTAATGGAATAGCTTTACCTTTGCTGCGACTCAATAATTGCTAGTATTCGCGTTGTGATTAAGTTTATGTGACTCATACAGAACACGTAACCCTTAATGAGGTTTACCCGTGAATAATAATTTTGATTTCCTTAGCAACAGCAGTCACGATCCAGAAACGTCGTCATTTTCTTCCGAGGAAATTTGCTTTTAGTTTTTATTCACCTTCACTTATTTCACTCTAAATTCTGAATACGACTACTAAATACAACTAATAGAAGAAAATAACAAGACCACACTATGAAAAGTACAGAGATGAGCGAACAGCTATAGTGGTGAAAAATCATTGGAAAGAAATATTCATTACTCATCAAAGGGTATGCAGGAAGGAAGACATTGAGAACGGTTCCCGTAACCTTGTCGGCAATGTCCCGCTGTTAGGTTGTAGGTACTCCTATGGATCGTAGATCACAGAAATTGTATTGAGAAAACGGATAAAAACAATAGAGTGAAGTCGTTTCCTCCACCGATGCTGGCAGACATCATTGTTAGAGCTGAATGGAAACGAATCGTTCAATGTGGTATATTCGAGAGTCGAAGGCATTCTGTCGAACTAGTAAAAGAACCAGTTGAAAGAAAAGGTTCACATACAAGTTTGCCCAGTTTTGCTCTAGAACCGAAGTGTCCATAAAATAAGTTTTTTTCACTCAAAATTCCCGATCAAATGACTGCCTGATGCATTTCGTACCTAAGACATTAAAGAAAACAAAAAATGTTGTAAAACGCCAAATTTTTCCGTTATCCTGCTGATGTGACTGCATCGGCTCAAGCACTTACATAAACAATCCAATTTATTCCCTTGAAAGCTGAATCGAGTCTGAGTCACATATTTCTGACACTCATCGGAGGACATCTCCAAGCGTGGATTGTTTTCGATACGAACAGGAAGGTCGCTGAAAGTCATACACGTTTTCCACTTGGTTTCCACAACGAGGAACATGCTTACCTCGTAATGCGAAGGAAATCCCTCATGTACACGGTTTTCAAACGCTCGTTCGACTCGACCACAAGAGCCGACTCGTGTCCTACAAAGGAAAGAATTACGGATATGGACAAGAAATTAGATTCATTCTTCTTGTTCCGTGAGAATAGCTCCGCTCTGAGTGAATTTTAGCACATGCTACTCGGCAGAAACATCTTTTAGGGATTACATACACAGCTGTAGAGAAGAGCTTTCCAGTTTTAGTTTCTTTGCTGAGGAATAAATCGTTTTTTTATCTACTTATCTAGTCAGCTGGTGTTGCTTGCATTCGAGAGAAAAATTAGGAATTGCACAGAGTTCAAAGCCTACCTGCCAGATTGATCATCTCACTGAGCTTCCACAGTGATGAAACTCCTGCCAACGAACTGTTCCGAATAATTAATTTTCCATATATAGTCGTCACATTATAAAGTTTCCATAGATTCTCTCTCGAAGATCTGTGGTCTATGGTGAGCTGGCCGACAAGAGTTCGACAGTTCGCTGGAATAGTATCCAGCGAAGCCGAATCCCCGACTCTGCACACATGTTCGACTATCTCCGAAGGATATATTTCTGCAACACTTCTGTCTTCACCAAAATAACTCTGGATTCTCAAAGCGGAACTATATTGAATAGAGTAAAACCTGAGCAAATCTCATTTTTCAGACTGCTGTTAAATGTCACAAACAAGAAGGAAAATTTGGAATTCTTCAAGAGAAAGAAAAACAAACAAGAAGTGCGGTAGTCATGGGAGCGAAAATATTGTTCAGAAATCTTGTTCAGAGCAGTCTAGCAAACTGGCGAAATAGGACTGCCCGATATCTCAATAGACATACTGGTCGAGATATCAATTATATTTATTCACGCATGTACATATTTGATACTATCCCTTGTAATGGATTGCACCATGCATGTTGCTGTACACCGACGACGTAATGCTAGCATCCGAAGACAAAGATGAACTTCAAGGGCAGAAGCAAGCGTGGAGTGACCAGCAGGCACGGTTTGGCCTCCACCTCTACATTAGGAAGACCTAATATCTGATCACGACGAACACGAGTCCAGCACCATCACAATTGATAGCACGGTCTCCCCCGAGCCGCTCAATCCACTGGTGTCATCAGAGAGATCATCTCATAAGAACATCGCACGCTGTGTGGCTGATTAGTGTGTTGTGTGACAAGAACATCTCAGACAGCCTCATGTCAGAGATCTACCGAACCGTGATACGCCCTGTCGCGCTTAATGGTGCCGAGTGATAGCCTGCCACCAGGAAAATGGAACGTCGAAGTAGCCTCATAGAGAGTAGCATGGGGCGGTGGATGGGTGGCATTACAAAACTCGATCGCATTTGCAACCCGGCAAACGGTAGCGATTTGGGGTTATTGCGACAGCTGGCAGGCTCAGCGAGGCGCCTCTGTAATGGTTCGGTCACGTTCTTCGTGCCAAAAGCGATAAAGTTTGTAGAATTGGCTACGATATAGACGAACCACGAAAACGGTCAAAACAAGACCAGAAGAGCGATGGCTCGAGACTGCACGCCGACGTCAAGCTGGCTAGCATCCATCCCTACCAGGCGCACGACAGGGCAATATGGCGTCAAAGGATTAGCAGGGCGGACCCCTCTACGAAAAGGGAAAAACGTTGAGGAAGAAAAAGATTTGATACTATCCCACCGACAGATCAGAATAGCTCAAGCTGACATCTTTCATTTTTGCGTACAAAACCCATCTTACCATCGCATACTTTCGCTTCGACTTTGTGAACATTCCATGCCCGAAGAAGAGCACTGAGTTCGGGGATAGTGACGCATAATTTTGGATTTGCTGCGACTTGAATAGTGGCTGATACTGATTCCTGCAATAAAAAAAAACATCATATTCTCCCTAGACACTCGAAATTTGATTATTCTGGATTCTTGATGGATGATTTCGCTTCTCTTCCCACTGTCTTGAACTATTACATTTTTACTGCAAAGGATTGTTCCTACTTTCGTCTTCACGCCAAAATTCCACAAATAATCAATCCAATATGGAACGCTTGCCAGGAATAGATTGAATAAGAAGATTAAATATTTGCAAAAAAAAAGAACACGACTTAGAGGTAATCAGGGTGCAGGAGGTGATGGATACTGACCAGAGGAACTCAGTGGGGTTCAGCTGGGACAACAGTGGACGTACTCGCATCAGTAAAATGTTGAAAACATAGTCTGTACCTTCAACTTTGGCCAAGACAACCGCTGCAGTTTAGCATTGCCTTCTATTCTTATGAAACGTCGAAGAGCATTCGGCCCTAAAATTGTGAAACTAGCTATTGTAGAATCGATAGTTTTTCGACCATTGAACTCACCCTGGGGAACGTAATAAAATTCAACCTTTTCTACATTTTCTAGAAACTTGAGATTTCCATACTCAGTATGTACAACCGCTATTTCTCCATATACAGCAGTCGCGTTGCCGAATTTTCTCATGAGACTTTCTGCTGAAGGAACATTAGGGCCAAAAATGTAAAGTGCCCCGAAAATTGCTGTACTCGTGTCTGCAACGTCGTTAATAGTAATGTTCGTTATGGGAAAATCCAGTTCACATCCTGAAATTGAGAAAATTTTCCCTGAAAAAGAAAGATTAATTTTGAGAGAGCTAAACCTACCACAGTTAAAGCGGTTTCCACGGATTCGTCGATATTCTCCGTATTTTGCAAGAACGTGGGTGCAGTTGGGATCCAGGAGCGGGTTATTTTCTATGCGAACCTGAGTGACGGCGACAGAAAGAAGTGCACCTCCAGCCATTGTCTCCATCTTCGAATTGTTCATAAGAATGAAGTCGTATCCTTCAACGACAGTGTTATACTCAATTTCAGGCCGTAGCTTGCACTAACCAATGCTTCTATCACCATATCCCCCCAGCTAACTCTTTTCACGCCCAACTAAACCTATTCACGCCGGGGTTGATCAATCTGTACCGCGTTGATGTAGAGCGTCGGTTAACTACTTTTGCACTACGGAGTAATGGCTTGCCGCGCCGCACCACCTACTCGACGCGGCAGATCGCTGAGCATTATGGTCTCCAGGCGTCGCCGTTGATATTTTCTTGTCTTTCACCGTATTTCTCTATGTTCTTGTATTCGTTGTTGAAAACTTACATGAATACCGACGACACCCGACAGTCACAGCTTCTGCTGACTTGCCGAGCAGCGAAGCTGATGCGACGCGGTAAACCAGACGGCGGGTGTTCTGTAATGCAACAGTGAGTGACGAGCCCTTGTCTTTTAGACCTGGCGTTCTGCTTTCGCAAATAAAGCCCTTCACCAGTAATCACATTACGAGAAGGTGTGTAGGCAATCATATTCCTCTCAGCACAATAAGTATGCTCTCGAACTCGTGGATGTATGGACAAGTGGTCGCTTCGTGATATGGTTGAGGCTTTCAGCAAAGGGAAAATATACAAACATCATTGTCTATTCTGATTGTAATACGGTGAGGAATTTGAACCATTCGAAATGTGCAGTACTTTTATCTTTCTTAGAATCTGTTTAATATCTGCCCCGAGTTTCCCATGGCGCCGCTCTTTGCTTTTCTCTTAGAGGACAGTACGATCCACAAGAAGCGATAGGATGTGTATGGAAGGAAGAAAGACGGATCGGATAACTGGTTGACGCAACTATTATATTTCGTGGACTCGCCAGCTCCCTTGTGCCCACAACCGAACCACATTCATCCTTCTCCTAATCATCTCTATAGGGTGATCTTGTTTGCGTTCTTATAGTGCCACTCTGTGTTCTTCTAATAAATCATAAGTGATTTGATATTAAGACGGTAGAAGAATATGAAATGTTAAGTGGTTGCAAATATTACAGGGATTGGACAAAAGGCGACGGTCAATCCTTCACTTGATTATATTAGGTTGTGTACAAATTAATTGCGTTTTTTGCAGATCAGTTTTTGACCTAATGTTTTTCATGTAATTTCCATTCGATGTTGCCACTGTTGCATACCATTCAAAAGCTTATCAAACGCTTAATCATGTTCTGGTTCTCATTTGTTCCACAACTTATTCGAGGACTGGTCCTATCCGGATATCCAGATGCTCTCCAAGGTACAGATTCGTACAATTTTGCTTCATGAGTTCAAACTTGGACGGAAAGCAGTGGAGGCTCATGAAAATATTGTGAATGCATGGGGACCAGATGTCGTCTCACTACGCACTACCCAACTCTGGTTCCAAAAGTTCCGATCCGGAGACACAAGCCTCGAAGATGAACCTGGTCGAGGTCGGATCCGTGAACTAGACGACGACGCCTTGAAGTCCCTGGTGGAAGCGGACCCACGAAAAACAGTGCGTGAGTTAGCGGAAGATCTCCAAGTGTCATTTTCCACTGTCGCCAAGCGTTTGGAAAAACTTGGGAAGGTGAAGAAAATGGATCAGTGGGTGCCACATGAACTAAACGCTGAACAAATGCTTAGGCGCTACCAGATCTCATCGGAGTTGCTTTTGCGGAATAAGAACGATCTCTTCCTTGACCGAATGGTGACCTGCGACGAGGAATGGATTTTGTACGATAACCGGAAACGGTCCTCACAATGGTTGGACAGAGATGAGCCCCCAAAACAATTTCCGAAGAAGAAGTTGCACGAAAAGAAGACTATGCTTACTGTTTGGTGGAATTCTGCGGGAATTTTACATTATGAGTTCCTGAAAACGGGCGAAACCATCGATGCGGATAACTATTGTCGACAATTGGACAAAATGCATGAGAACCTGGCGCGTGCAAGCCCAGCAGTTGTCAACAGAAAAGGTCCGATCCTTCTCCACGATAACGGCAGACCCCACGTTTCACAAAAAACGTCCCAGAAGTTGAGCGACCTGGGTTAGGAAATACTGCCTCATCCACCATACTCACCAGACCTGTCGCCAACGGATTATCACTTTTTCAACCACCTCGACAACCTCGTCAAAGGAAGAGTGTTCAAGAATCAGACCGATGCTGAAAATGCCTTCCGCGAGTTCATTGCCTCCAAGACTCCGGATTTCTATCGCAAGGGGGATTCATGATCTTGTGAAACGTTGGCAAAAATGTGTAGATTCTAATGGTGCTTATTTTGCTCAGTAAAGTTTCGTTTGAACTGAGCTATGAACATTCGAAGTTATCCTTCAAAAAACGCAATTAATTTGTACACAACCTAATAGAATCTGCTCACAATCTCTCCCTTTTTGATGAAACTTTCGACTATTCTCACAAACTAACTTATGGACTACTCCACAGTTTCAATACAATTTTTCACACTGAAAAGCGAAACAGACTCACCGAATGCCTCATCACGTATGCTGAATATAACAAATAGAGAGGAAAAGAAGCTGAGATTTGTGAATGCGGTGTTCACCACTTCCAGAGTACCGCGCATATGCGTCATACGATGGAAAGCGTTGTACAGTTGTTCATGTGTCACATCCGTTGTTTCATCTAGAAGGTGTATATTGTGCATTTGAAGACAAGCTTTCTAACTTGAGTATTTTCCTGTTACAGCTTCAGTTACATCCCTCTTTTAGCCTATTTGGTCTTTCTATATTATGTTATTTCTCATACTTGTGTTCAATTACCCAAGTTTGAAGTGCGAACGTTTACCCGGGTTTGCGATAAACGACTGTTTGGTTGATGATTGTTCGTGCAAATTGGTGTGGGATTCTGTGCATCGGCCGGGAATCGAACATGGACCGCCCGCGTGGCAGGCAAGCATTCTACCACTGGACCACTGATATCCGCGCCCACGAAAGGTTTACTGGGCAAACCGTTAGTGGTAGGACATTGATTCTATTTCGTGGTGATTATCAGAGCGCTGTTTCGGAGCAGACCAGCTTCCATAATTAATGCTCAAAATGGAGATATCATCCAGACTGCGCTGCAGAGTGCTATACTCCGCGTGGACTATGACGGTATGCGAGTAGCTGTTTGTCTACTAAACACATGCATAATCATTGCTCCATACGAATGCAAAAGCTTGAGTGGATTGAATCTTGAAAACAAAAGCGCAACTTCAAGGTAATAATGAAACGCATTTCAGGGAAAGCTTTGTTCTCATAAAAGACGCAAAGAGTTTTTTACCGATTCTTAGCGAAGAGATCAATCTATAGCAAAAATCTTGCTCTCCGCTGGGAAACAATGAGATAGTCGTGGAATTAACAATAATGTCGTCATCGTATTCACACGATTTTCCTGAAATAGACTGCTCTACATCGTACCAAGAGCGTTGCGTTAACCTACCAAATGGAACATCTGTGAGAACTGGCAACGCGATAAGTAGCAGTACAATTGCAGAAGGTTTTATAGAACCACTTATCCTCATTGTGTCTCGCTATATCCAATATTTCTTTCAACCAAACATGATTCTGCGAATACGAGATGGCTAGTAGTTCATCTGGGAGCTCCTGACAACTATGAAAAACTTCGAGGTGTTGTCCACATATCCCTCCACATAGAACACAAAACGTTCACAAAAGAAGTTCCTAAAAAGCATTCGAGTTGGAAAATAAAACAGCCATTGTTCATTTGGTAAAAGGTATAACGCACCACCAAGGGGGAGGGGGATAATTAGTAATTTTAACAGTATTTGGTATTATCCGACGCTAGGATTAAAATGTGGGGTCTATATGACGCAGCATTGTCGCCTTCGCGCGTATTCATAATTGCTGGTATGCACGTCGTGATTAAAGTTATGAGTAGATGAGAACACGTAACCGGCAATGCGGAAGTGCAGAGACTTACATGGGCTCCTGTTTGAAATCACCAGGTCAAAGAAACATGAATTTCGGTTTCTTTGTATTGATGCTACTCGACTGTGCTCCTATTTTCGATGTATGTGCAATTTTCTTGGTTCTTTAGTGGTCCTATTCCGGTGCAATTTCGCTAGGGACCATGTGTGGCCTAGTGAGACATACGCAGAAGGTGGGTAACTGTTTCAAGAGCAGCGCGTTGTATTTTAAATTTATTTTGCAAGCTCATAAATGAACCATTACGTCTGACCCACAATTGTGATGAAATCAACTTTTTATAGAGCATCGACTAAATTTTGCGTACAGTGCCATTCATGGTCGGCCAGGTGATAATCGGAACCGTGTAGCTATAGGAATTACACAAATTGCTTAGATTTCTTTAATTTTTCCTCAAAAATATTGTCTGAGTCGGAGCTGCAGCTGTTTAATGCTTACACTCTGGTTTTCAAGTCACCCTCAGCCAAGCATCAAAAGTTGCTACTTTTTTATAAAAACTAACATACCAAGGAAAACACTTCTCCAGAGCGCGCATGCCAAAGGAAGCAATGTCTGAGCAACGTAAAGATGATAAAGTATGAAAGATATATTTTAGTTTGAGCACTTGGACATTTGGATAGGTGATATGGGGTGTGAAAAAGGAACTGTCAGCCATCTTCTGTGTCAGATGCGAACGGTCATGCTTTTTAAGATATGCTAATGTGAGTCGCTTTCAATGTGTGAAGGTAGGGAAGACCATGTAAAGAGTACACTCCTTGAAACGTGAATTTCTCATTTATTTATTTATATTTATTATTTATTTATTTATTCATTTATTCACTCATTTATTATTCATTTATTCATTCAAATACTCTCAAAATGCCTGATTGGAAGAAACGGCATATCCATATATGAAGCATAGCAACGCTTACGACAATTTTTCCAAAAATCTGGGTGCGCGCGTGGGCGCCAAATTCAAACGATGAGAACGAGCATTAAAAGAGGTGGCGGAGTAACGAGTGCGGGAAACATAGGACACCATCCAAATCCAGGTGGGATCTAGGCTACTCCTCGCAGGATGTTATCCATCCCAATATCGATTTATCGATCGATTTTATCGGTTTTCTCGGTTTAGCTCCAATCCAAATAGAAATATGCCCCAATATGGGCAATCCATCACGCTGATCACAGATCTGACAACCATTTTGAGCGACATGTTTATTGATTTATTGATTTTCTCGGAATTTGCGCTGAATGTGGCTGAAGCATGCTCGCAAGGGTTATTCACCACGCTGGTTGCAAATGTGATCACCATTTTCTTCGTGCGTTTCGCTTTGGCACGGTGAGAGGTGCTCATAGGGGTCTCGAAATGTTCTTCACATCAATTATGTGAGCCTCAACGGCAGATCGTGCAATTGGCGTGGATCACAGTCATTTTCACGTCCACGATTTTGAGCATCAAACTTACATTTCAAGTGATTTCACACACCTATGTTAATACTCAGCAACTAGTGTACACAATACACAAGACTTGCAAAATATGGCCAAAAGTTCGAAGAAAAACAGGAAATTGCTACAGTTGAGCAATACTAATGTCATGCGGACAAACATGAACACCTCGAACAAATAAATAAGCAAGCGTACAAGGTAATTTTCTCATTTTTCCAACCAGCGAGCAAAACGTAATATCTCTTTCAACGCAAGTAGCGAACACTTTAAGTAAGGTGTAGCGAAACTTGCCCTGGGCTGGAATACAGGTACTTGTCTGCCACGCGGGTCTTTACCTGTGAATACGAGTTTCTTTCCATCTCTTCATTAGCTCCAAGGGCCCCGATAGAGGTCACCGACATCTTTTATACACCATGTAGATGACAATAATGAAAACAAAACATAGGTTGACTCATGATAAAGCTTTGAACATGAACAACTTCAATGAAACTCATTTCACACATATTAAAATCTGATCACAATTAATTTTCGTCGTCTTCGTCGATATAAGGAGTGAAGTTTGACGTCATACGATGATGCCCAACGGCCTGACGTCGTATGATAATGCACAACAGCCCAGATTTGGCTGCGAACTTCCAAGCAATAACATTCGACTAGAAAAGACAGATGGGCGACATCCACGGTGGCGTTATGTCTACCTTTCCATGCGTACCCAGGCTTTTAGAATGCCTTCCATGTTTTTTCGTGCACAACACTTGTTATACGCATGAGCACAAGCCAGCGGAATACATATCTCCGGACTATTCGAAGTAGAAGCGCAAACCAGAATTTTCCTGAATGAAATTACGTTAGTGAGACACAACTCCCCTTTTCAGAAGCATGTGTAACCCTTTTCAGGGTTAGCAGCACTAATAAACTTTATGTTCACCACATACCTGATTATAGAATTGCAGGCTTCGTTGTGTTCGCAGTCTATGACGAAATTCTCACCAGTATGAATTTACAATAAATATACAAATAAAATACACAGGGATGGTCTCCAATACTCGTGACGTGTTCGACCCTTAATATATTGAATAATGTGACAGTTGTTTAAAGGAATGGTTTTGATAAAAAAGATGGGCAACATAGTTGCTATGAGCAAAGCGTTCAGGCACGCGTTCATCACTTCACGTTATAAGTTAGAGCCGGGATGTACTGCTATTCTCCATCCGACCTGTTCCTATCACCGGTGTCAGAGCCTACATATATGCACGTTTATCAGAGAGCCTTCATCGTACACGAAATTGGGCTTGGAGATCAGATTATCGGCGAACACATGTGAAGAAATGGAAGAAGTTCGCAATGTTCTCTTTACATTTGTTTCTCCCCTGTTACGAGCAATGAGAATCATTGTTCCACCTCTTTTCTGCGGATGATCTGACTGACTGGCCATGCACTAGGCTGAACAATGATTTCCCATACGTCTAATTGATTATGATTTTTTTCCGAGAAGTTGATGTTCCCTCTGTGGCACAAATATGTTAGATGTATCTAACAGAACGCCGGATATCATTGAACGCAGTGATTAGTCTGATCCCAGAGCCCGCCCGATTGATCCGAGATACTTTCCAGTTGGATAGTACTGGCAGGCACAACAACAACATACGTTCTATCAGATTATTACCCACTGATGAATTCTTTCTGATAATCCTTGTCGTGATGAAAAAAATCGTTTTGTTGCGCAAAAACACCTGTGCAAATTCCCGCTTTGCCCTATTCTTCGAGTGGGCTGCTGCATTGAAGTCATAACTTCAGCACAATTATGAACGTACGTAACATTTCCGCGGCTCACTATCACCTCAGACAGGTGCTTGAACGAACATTTGCGGACAGCATTCATGTAAATCAGCACTTACCTTGGCAGTTTTGTTTGTTACCACCAATATCGGTCGGAGAAGTTCTATTGAAACGCTCACATTCTTCGTCTGACATCGAGAGCTCTGGGTTGTCAGCAATACGAATAGGTAAATTACTGAAAAGGAACCTTAAAAAAAGGTTAGGTTGCAATTCGTGGAGAGCGAAATTTAAGAAAATTTAAATTATTCAGGAGTCAAAAATGTGTGTAGCCAGCATAGCCAACAGGAATCATATCTCGTAGCTTATTGTAGTTCGTGTCAAAGGCGACGACAATTGAGTGCCCGTGCACATTATTTGTCTTCCTCGTCTACATCTCCGAAACCCTCACGCTTTCACGCAATCATGTTTAAGATATGTTTAAGATAGATAGATATGTCTCAAGCGAACATACAACATTACTGCAATACCCAATTGCAGTTTTACCCGACACTCTTCTGGATTCAAGACCGTTTGCGCGAGTAAATTGTGCACACTCAGTAGTCTCCCTTGAGCTATCTTTCGAAGTAAAACGGATAATCATAAACCAGGCTATAAACAGTAAGAAGGCATTGAGTCCACCTGAGCGTGTGGTTGAGTTTGTGGAGAAATACAGAATTCAGTCTTGGATTGGACTCTATCACCAGTGCCGATCTATTAACTGAAATTCATTCCTGTAGAAGTCAGATACAGTTGCGGTAATAGTCAATCTTGATAATTCTTCTGCACCACCGCGGGATAGTCGCTCGCATGGCCGAATTAAAGCGCCGCAACGCGGTTTCGCAATAATGACACTTTGGTTCCAACACGTCCTGACATGCATCTCGTTGATTCAGACAAGTTATCGGGAGCCATAATCCTGCCCTGACTTGTTAGCACTTTATTGCTACCTGCCAGGATGTGTTAGAAACAAGACCTCATCGTGGGTCATTGCAGCACTTCCACATCTCGGTTGTGGGGCGGATCTAGCGAGAAAATTACAACTAAACCTGGCTAACTGACACAATGTTTGGTAATTCCATATATCGCAATTTTTGCTGAAATTTCTCACGTGAAGGGTTACATAGCCGCCTCAAATTCCACAACGGCGACAGCCCAATCATTGACGTATTGACGACGCTAAGACTTCCATATATGGATGTCACATTGTAGAGTTTCCATAAGTCACTGGCGTCCATTGTATGGTCCAGAGTTAGTTGTCCAGTGATACTGCTGCAGCTCGCTGGCAAATTTGATAACGTTGCGTTATTTGCTAGTCGACAAATATGAGTACTGTTTCCCGAATGCTCATCACCTAAATTTATATGTACAACACCTTCTTGTTATATGAAAATTCCAAATAGGCTTTGTTTTCCACAAAAATTGATAAAACCGTGCAACTGTGTTGAAAATCTGTACAATGCGAAATATTCTCGAAAGATAATCGTGTTTAAAGCAATGAAGGAGTGAGCCAAGAGTGATGAACTCCACAAACTGACAGCATAGGGAGCCCAGGTACAATCCTTCTCGAGAAGTTAAACGGATTCCGTGCAGAATCGCGCCGGGACCTGGACGAGAGAAACGGAGAGAGTGTACACTAGGTGAGGGGATCGATTGGGTCCCGCAAAGATTCTGCAGCCATAACGCATTGAAACCGCATGCGCAATCCGTCTGTCTTTTCGATAAAGGCTGTAACGTTTTGTCCTTTGATCGTTTTTGAGCAAGTACGCCCTACCTGCGCATAGTTTTCCCTCTATAACGTTGACGTATTCGGAATAGAGCAGGGCATCCAGCTCGGCTACCGTGTAACACAGTTTCGGATTCGCAGATATTGACACAGTTGACATATATACTACCTAAATTAGGTATCCTATAGCAAAATATATAGCGAATTCCTACGGGAAGCTCCAGCTGCTAAGGCCAGCACGACGCGGTGCACTTAGCAGCGATGCGGTTGTCTTCGGATACAGAGTGAGAGAGAGAGGATATCGATCGCTGCGGCAGAGTGAAAGAGATCTGCGGTGAAGTGTGCTGCGTCGCGCGTCGCGTGGCGTCGACAGCTAGAGCTTACAGTATGTGATGAAAAAATCTTATCTTCAAGGAAATTGTATTGAAGCGTACCTCGAGCTTGTCCCAACCTAGTCTTTCTAGCATAACGTTGTTTTCTATTCGCACAAATTGTTCAATGAATTCTTCAGCTAAAAAATGGGATTTTTGTCGACATTCTCAAGAGAAAATCTGTGGCGCTCATCCTCACGGCAGAGAGGGTTGTACTCTACAATAATTGTGGTGTGTCGCGAGCGAAAACCTAGCGATGACCCTGTTACAGCACTACATCAAATTATCTCGTCTAAACCTACCCCTAAGAAATGTAATTATTCACTTCTTTGTAGGGTACTGCCACTTTGTGGGCAGCATGATCTCAGCGATTTCGTACTCTTACTTTCCCAAATCAGAGAGTATTGGTATTGGACAATGACAATGATAGACAGCAGGGACAGCTGCTTTCGACATTGAACCTTAATTCAGGAGCGAAAGTTTGCTGGCATGCATGATATCTTCCTGCTCCGTCCATTAAATTAAGTTAAATGATCAAATGAATGTCTAATGAATGTCTCCTTGTTATTTAGGATGACTCACCATAAACATTATATTTCGAAGTTATATTGACCAAGTTTGATAGAAACTCCAGACTAGTCAAATTTGTATTCAGAATAGCCAGTTCTCCAGTGATGTTCGTGGCTTTTCCGAATTTTCTGGTGAGAACTTCTGCATTCGGCGAGTTTTCACCACTAATTTCAAGTTTTCCAAATATGTAGTCACAGTTGTCCGGTATAGTGTCGATGTTTGTCGTTGTCAAGGAACCATCGAGCTCACATCCTTAAAAAGTAATTCCGAATGCTAATTGCGGTAATAAGGGGTGTAAGTAATAAATGGTTTTCGCTCTTCTTAAAGAAACGCCGTGTGACAGTCGTGTTTTTCTACTTCCTAGGCTCTGACATCAAGATACACGACACGACAAGAAATCAGATATTCAAAGTGTCGAGGTATTGTAACCTACTGCAGCGCATTTTGAAATGACTATGATAGAATCCACTGAATTTGCGAATTTTCGTTAGTGTTACCCCCTGGTATTTCGAATATAGTATAATCGAACATCCGAATAGAAAATAGAATTATAATCGATCTAGTCAAAGTTCGGTCAGTAGCTAACACCTACCGCAGTTGACTCGATTTCTTCTAATCGTTCTTAGTGTAGCATAGTTTTCCAACACATGGGAGCAATTAACATCCAGCATTGGATTATCCTCGATTCGAATTCTGTCGATTACAGGATAGAGCAGCGCTCCACCAGCCATTGTTTCTAGCTTAGAGTTGTTTGCAATCAACAACACTTCACTTGCTGAAACGAGGAAATTTTGTCGAGTATCTTCACGCAGTGAGCGCTTACATCCAATTATTCATTCGTTCACTTATTTATTTATTCATTCATCTATTCATTCATACATTCATTGATTCATATCCTCGCCCATTCAAACATTCTCTCCCTTACAAAAGTGCGCCTCGTGATAGCTTACATACAAAGTGAAAACCCCGTCTTCGTTTTCTTTTTCTGTTAATGAATGAAATGACAATATTGTTATAGTGTATATACGTTGCTGCGACTATTCTGGAAATTTTACGTACCAACAGTCTATGAAACATCTAAGATATGATCAGGAATTTCACCTCTACAGCACTCTACAGTCTCGAATCTGCTTCCCTTTTTTCTCCACCCTGCTTTCCGTTTTCGTTTTTTGACACCGTGGATCGGAAGGTTTTTTTTTTCGGAGGAAACTTTCGAAAGTGCTCTAAAATCCTGTTCTCAAACAGCTTTAAAAGCAAGAACAAAGGCCAACGAGGAATCGAATCTGGACGTTACCATCCTTCATCACCAACATTTCTACGCACCCGGTTATGATAGCTAACCTTCTCCTGTCGCTCCAGTCACGCTGAACAGTGGCCGAAAAAAGCTGAGATTTCTGAACTGGGTGTTGATGATCTCCAGCTTTCCTGTCAGTACGTTCAGATACTTGAACAAAGCAGTCAGTTTTTCGTGACTGACATCGGTGGTCTCGTCTAAAGAAATATGATTTCAAGATGCGATAAATAGTATCAAAGAAATAGTTTTGTATTGTTGTAGTTGCATTTACAGTGGGGAAACATCAAAATGGACGAAATTGCATTACACGTGGATCATTGGTGCAAACTGTCACCGGTTGAACCCACTGGAAAGGTTAATTGGTCCCTTTGGAGCATTTCACGTATATCCGTAGAATCAGCCATTGAGCTGGTCCAGAATCTGTTAACACCTCGAGTCCGAGAATAAGCTGACACACTACATATCTTCAAAGCCCAGCCCTACTCTTGCCGTGAAATGTCCTAGGCTCTTTCATCCGTAAATATATTTGAAATTAAGTGTGTTTTTTCCTCACCAAGTCGTACGGATCCTGTAACTGACCAGCACAAAGTAGGCTCAACTGGAAAAGTCGACACTGTCATAGAGTTGATAACATACGCTTGAAAGTTGCAACCTCTCTCTGAACATCACACATATACAAAACGACTCAAACTGTTCATGTATGCAGACTCTGTCAGAAATATGCTTTTATCTCTTAGTCTAACGACGTTTATTAACGTTCTTACCCTTGTTTGGCTGTCCATTGCCGAAATCAATCATTGGTGAATTGGCAGAACTATTTTGGATAATTGAAGCTAGAAGAGCAGTGTGGAAACAAATAATCATCAATAATTGATCTATAGAAGCATAGAATCTACAAACTTATAAATTATGTTGGAATTGCCGAAGAGCTCATAGTGAAATAACACAAATTTGCTGAAGTATTTTCTCGAAGTATTTTAGCTCTAGATATTTCAGCACTCTAAGAGAGTATTTCAGCTCCAGATCAAGTGCGAAGGCGCACACCAACGGGTTGAAAATTGAAATGTTGAACTAGAGCTGTTCTTGTAACTTCTCAAGTAAGGCTGAGTCTCAGACGCCAGTTCCGCTGCGGAATTTTTAGGCTTGTGCATGAGGATTGTGAACACACAGAAGCTCAGAGACAGAAATTATTGTGTGTGCTGCCTCTAAGAGCACCTAGAGCGTAGACAATGGACAACGGCTACCAGTCAATGATCACGAGGCCTTCAGCCTCCCTCATCCATGGGATGCCCTTTGATCAGAATATTGGTGACGAGATGGAATGCTATTCTCTTCGGTCACTGGTTATTCACTTAAGCTGTCACATGTATCTCCTTTGGAAAAAAGTGGATTTGCTAACATTATTCCATAGAATAGCACACAACAAGGGTTTGTCTACATGTAAAGGTAGAGAAAACCGGATGAAACACTAGATCGCTTGTATGTAAACCACTATGTATCTAGAGTGTCTTGTGGAAGTCGCTCGTTTCAAAGTACAAGGGGGCTATGCTATGATCCTGTGGGGGGGAGTAGGCGGTGGAGTTGAGGGGAGGGGTTACTACTTTCTCGGAGTCATTCTTGAAACTCACTGCTTTATGGCCCCGCACAACAGACTTTTGTTTGTTTTAACAGGCATTTATCGATCTTTACATTAGCAATCAACATTTTTATGCGCTACAGTATTCAGCGCCGAGAAACATTAGCGATTGCCTCGAAAACATGCAAGAATGTTCGTAGAAGCAAATCCATACGTTCAGAGACTGTTACAAAGATTGAGACTTGCTTCTGTCGCGAACCGTTGTGAACAATGACTAATACTTTAAACATTTTCTGCCATTATGAAAGTAATAGCAGCAAGTTTTCTTTTCTGATTGCTTCGTCAGCGTTGTAATCATTGGGTGACACATAAATTACGTGCCTGTTCGGAAGTGATCGAAGGTGCATCGAGTTCAGAAATTAGTCGACGTATAAAAATGCGGTGGGATCCAATAACTCGGTCAAGTATCTGCGTAGCTTCATTAGTTCATTTACAAAATACAGGGAAAAAAGCTATGATTCGCTGAGACAATTTGTGATAGCTATATGAGCTACGAAATGGAAACATGCTATCCAGATGTTTACAATTCACATTCAGATCTGGGTTGATGGCTTAGAATCTTCAATAACTTTTGGTTTGTTTCGAATCATCTTTACCGTTGAATTTTCAACACATACACGCGAGAACACATGAGCTGAAGACAGGAAGTATAGGTTTGCAGTTTACAATTGAGGTCGAGTTGACCGAAGCTCATCTTCTACCTAAACCGCCCCATTGAATATCTAGCAACGATTAATTAGCTCTTATGTGAGCTCAGCAATTGAATTACAGAACACTGCATCCGAAACGAGGGGCCGTTGATGCGTGCGGGAATTCGAGGGCAGCGCGCCCGACTTGGCGGCATATACCAATTCAACCAGCTATTACCCTTGTATTTGATTGTTTTTCTTAAATATTAACGTTCTTTTCTACCACTTGATCACCTTTAACACCCTGATCTTTCTATTCGGTGAGTTCCTCCACTAGTTTTATTCCAAAAAGCCAAATAGGTCTGCTCTTCAGCCGCATTTTGCTTATCCACATTCACAAATTGGTCTGAAAAATGCTCAGTTATCCTTGATTCGAATCAACCCTTACTTTAAGACGATTAATCCATCCATGAACGTTTCTCTCATGTGAGCTGAAAACAGAGTGCGCTGCAATTGCATTTAATCGAAGGAAGATACATGAAAGTGATTCTATCACAGTGAAACAAGCGAATAAAGATTCGATGCATATCCAAAAAGTTTATGGACCAACCAAGTCACAACAAACGCCTCCATGACTTCAAGTGATTCTACCCTTTAATGAGGTAGTTTTCGTGCTCCTCACTGAGTTATCTTGGCCAATGATTTGCCCAAGTGACTGTAAAAGATCCCTTGACGTAAACAACACGAAGGCTGGTATCAGTAGCTCTGGAATTGAGCACAGTATATTATAGAGGCTGATCACGAAGTACAGCTGATTTTTGTCCATATTGATAAGTGGTAGGATAAAGAATATCAGCAAAAATATCTGGAAAAGGTATGGTTTTAGCCAGAGAGCAATATAATACCAAGATGTTCTACTACAGACCAGCTCTAAACTAGCGATAACTATAATCTGTATGGATATCAGTCGTTCTGCCCTTCCAATTGCGTGCTGTCCAAATTGAATAAGTGTTGAACGAGATTTTCTCATCCAGAGATAAACAGCTACATGTAGAGCGATTGACGAAAACGACACAACGATTGAGCAATAGTTCGTTACCTGAAAAACAGCTCTTTGATAAAGCTTTGTGCATGGCTAACCAAGAGTCCAGAGATCTACGAAGGGAGGCTCAATAGCTGATCAATAGTCCAATGACTTATTCAAATGATCAAATCTATTTGAATAAATGTGAAATTATAGTGCCCACTACATATGAATGGCACCCAAACCAATGTTGCCACCCAGTCAAAGGTCAGATTAGTTCTGTTCCTTTCTCACAATCAGCTTAAGCTCTACTAAAACTCACCTGAGTCATGACAACTAACTATTATATTACACTGTAAAGGGGTTCACCGTCATCATGAATGTAGAAGTTGAGTAGTCCACGTATCCTAGACCGCTGACGTATATTCTTTTCACCTCGTCCACCTTTACTGCAGCTACAGTTGCAGCGGCAGCAATGAAGAAACACAAAGTAGGCAGCACCCAAAATCCGCAACTAAAAATTAGAGATCAGCTGGGGCAGCAGGGCATGCGCCGCAATAAAAATCATATATTATAAAAATTACAAACATAAAAAACACAAAGAAATAACATTAAAAATAATATAAAAAACAATAATAAAATTTAGCTCCGTGACCTGAAGTAGGTATTGATAGGGTCGTCGTTCGTGATTACACGCACACCCGAAAACAAAATCGCGCCCCGCCACCCGGACCTGCTGAGCGCTGAGACTGTCGGTGGTCTGCCGCGTCGTGTGAGTGGTGCGGCGCGGCCTCGTTTTCCCATGTGCATTATCGGTTGAACCACCCTGTTCGTTACCTTGATGATATGATGTCCTCAAGTCTCTTAGCCATAAACACACAAAATCGATCAAATGAGATCACCAAGATCAAAAAAATGCTGTAGTACTTCACAAATATGTCTATGTACAGTGATGCTTCATTTTGATATGTGAACGAATATAGCAGAAATATCGGAAGTAGCTTGAGAGCTAGCACAAATAGGCAATGCCACAAAAATAGAGCCGAAAGTAGAAATAGCAGCTTGAAAAATGTCGACTGAAAGAGAAGGAATGAGAACAACATGAGTTTCCCACGAAATTGCATAATACTTGCATGATACTTACGTCACATCTTTTTCGTGCACAAATAATCGCGGTAATAAGTAGCAAGTTGATCACCAGCGCTGTGCCAAACATAACGACCTCCGCTATCCGCAAGGTGAGCGAGCTTGTGGGAGAAACATGAGCATTTTGGAGCAGCTCCTTACAAGAACGACCGCTACAATGTTTCGAGGACGGTGCAATGCCAAGGTCGCCCCGAGCAACTGATTTTAAGTCGTCTGTGACTGTTATTAATGACATAACCTGGAAATATTGCCTTGCACATGGAAATGGTACACTTACATAGAAGTGATTTTATTGCCTCGTATGCCATGGTAAGGTAATCACGGTAATTTGCTAATGTTTAGGCGCAGTTCTACTACTCGACGGTGAATGCTCAAAATTAGTGGTTACACAACCTATGTGGTGGCAGCAGCACCCTAGAAGTGTTATTTATTCATTTCTACGTGAGGATACTACGCTGAGTGACAAATCAAAACGAAAAAATATGAACACAGTGCAAAAAGAAACCATTGAATCCGCGATAATCAATTTGTAGAAGAACGGATACACTTCAAGAAGGCTCAGGAACGACAAACTAATAAGCTACTTCTTTCAGATATTTGTCCACAATCCTTCCGCACAACGATAGGGAACTCTTATGTTCCTTGGAAAAAATTTTCAGAAAAACAGCGCTGGTCCTTTGTCTAAATGAAGACGACTCTAACCAGCTTCAGCTATAGAAAGCATACTCTTACGTGGAACATCTCTAGTAGGAGAGGACGACACTGCGTTGAACCTATCTATGGTAAGATGAGCTTCCCTGGAGATATTTTTTCACACATTGACAAAATCATGTTTTCTTCTCCGCGCAGCAAGGAAAGGGGTTTTAGATATGGATATAGTTATGTGTAGAAACGAGAAGGAATGATAGCGTAGTCTTATCCATGACTCCTTACAAGAAGCATCCTTGTAAAACTCGGCTGTGCAGCTTCAAGTCACAAAATCGAGGAAATAACAAGAGAAAAGAACTCCTACATCTCTTCAGCCCTCCATTTCTCTACTTATACATGTTTCACTATGTATAAATGATGACAGCAGTTCTCAAAAAGTAATCGAATCATCTAACAAAGCAAATCCGATGGAGATTTATGGAGCGAGAACTGAAAATAGAGGTCCTGGAAAAGGAGCCGAGAAAGTTTGGAAAAAATGACAAAGACGGAAAATTCGTCGGACTGGAAACTTTTAGGAATGAAACTGGAGCAGTACATGCACAATTCCTACGGCTACACCACCTTATGTATGGATTGCTGCTATTCACTGTGAAAGTAGAAAACAATAGGAAGCTCCGCCCTCATAAACAATTCCTACATATTACATGGCAATGTTTATAACCCTCATGAACTGTCAATCAAGAATTTTTCAACAGTGACATTACAAAATTGCAGAAATGTGCGAGGTGCATATAAATTGTTAATAACGTTCTTTCCCTTCCCTTCGAAATTCACCTTTCACAACCCGGACTCTTATCCACTCAGTTCCACACTCACAGAACAGCTGTTGTGCTTAGTTCGCTCCAGTAGGTGTAGGTGTTGGCCTGATCCTGACCACCACACTGATCTCTTTTTTGAAGCAAAGTGTTTATGATGAGTTTAACCTTCCTTCAGTTCCGAGAAGCACAAATGTTGGAATAAGTGATTCTGGGAATGCGCTGAGGATATTTCAGAGGCTGATGATGAAACAGAGCTCACTCTTGTTGGAGCGCACGTCATCTTGGAGGGGATGATAACAACCATTATGTATTTAGGACCGTAAAATTGTCTGCTAACCAAAGTTGGATTTATGGCCATCGTAAACTGAAAGCAAATAAGAAAGCACGTAAGCATATTTATGAACAATTGTATTAAAACAAGTTTTTTCAGAAAAATTTCACAACGATCAATACATATACCTAAGGAGATGACAATGCAGATCAGGGGTGACAAAAAAGCATCGGTTCTCAAGAACTCAAAAAGAATGAAGAAAGGAAGAAATGTGACCGAAGACTTGGAAGAGGGAAATACAAAATGACTAATGAGGGATGAAGGAAAGGTCTTTGAAACGGAGTAACAGGCTATTCTGACCACCAAAAATGCAAAGAACGCCTTTTTTCCAACCCTCGAGGTAAGGAAGGAGGGCAAATTTTCACAGAATCATTGTCGTAGTTGTACATCTGGATATCAGTCTCATTTGTTTTTCTTTCCTTTTTGTACCACTTTTTTAGTGTTCTCTTTGGTTTGCTCTACTAAGTTATAAGTGTTTTATTCTACACTTTTTTACGTTTTGTTCCTCATGTTGTCATCTAAATTATGCCTGTTACGTGCACACCTTGAGTGTATCAAATGAATAAATAAATAAATATCATACACATAAGAGGTCATGTCAGTCCTTCGATCCCATGCGTTACCCTTGCAAATGGTACTTTGATCTGAGTTCTCATTCCCTTGACTTTGGTTTCAAGTTTAGAGAAATTGTGGTGCTTCCTAGTCTGTCCCTGTATGTGTCGGCGTTGACCTCAGTATCACCACATTGCTTTTCTTCTCAGCGCAGAATACCCCTAACGAGTTCAACAGTCCTTTAGTTCCAAAAAGTACAAAAGCCGGAATGAGCAATTCTGGAATAGCACTGAGGATATTATAAAGACTAATGATGAAGTAGAAATCGTTCCTATTCACGGGAACAACACTCAACACCGTGAACGAAGCGATGAAAACCTGAAAACATTAACATCACTCACGTTGGACCAATACATTGGTGAACACAGGAATTTCAGAGCCCTGACTACCAAATGAAACTTACCAGCTGAGTTAGCGCGAGAAGCACCACCTGGATGCACATCCGCCGCTCTGCCTTGTCTACCGCAGTAGATTTTGATGAATGGAAACGTTTTTTCCTCACCCATAAAACGACGACGATATTGAGCAAAAGTGACATGACAGGGAAGGCGAGAAAGCAGTGCCCACTTGCCTGAAACAAATAGAGATGTACAGTGAGTAGCCCGTTGCTCATTTATTCATCTCGTATTTATTTATTTATTTATTTAGTCATTCATGTACCTCGAAATGCAACAAAAAAAGTCGCTTTCGGTAACCTTTCGAGAATTGATTGTACTTGAAAGCAGACGAAGAGTCAAAATGCTGGAGAAGGGATGCTGAACCCACCACGTAAAGCTGCGGCGATTCCACAGAATCGACGAAACCTAACCAAACAATATATGTTCTTTCCATTTCGCAAAGCTCCACAACCATGGCTGTCATAACAGCGGCAAGAACGAAGGTTATACACGGGAACGCGACATACCGAAACCTGAAGCAACCAGCATCCAGGAAGAGGAAATCGTTCCATACAGATGAGGAAAGAAATCAGTTTAGACGCACCCCGAGAATAACAGTTCGTCGAGTCGACCGACAATAAGCACGCAAAATCGGTTAAACGCTAGGATAAGTATCAACAAAATAGTAAAGTATCTCGAGAACAGATCAATCCAGAGGGAAACTTCGTTTTGGTAAGGGAACGTCACTTCAAGCAGCGAAGGCATTGTCTTCAGTGTCATGGAAGCAATAGAGTGAAGCAGCAACATCAGTGAAAGGATGCGTATGAGTTTGAAGAAGGGCGTCTGGAAGTTGACTGACAATAGCGCTGGTTGAAACTGATACTGAACTCGTCCACCTACTGCAAAACGACATCGTGGAGTACTGACAGCAGTGACGAGTAGTACGTTCAGCAGTATAGTGAAGAGAATGACAAGTATCTCAGCAGTGCGCAGAAGAACCGTGTTGTAGACCTTGATTTCGCTGTTCCTACAACGGCTTTTCTGACAATTGTGCACCGAGAGTAGTCTGTTGTGGACGTTATCAGTGCTGTTTATCACAACAAGCAGTGACATATCCTGGAAGAGAGTGATTAGGTAAAGTCCTTGTCAAGAAGATAGACGGATCGTGCGATTTCACAGTGTTGCGGCTGCAAAATCGCGACAGGACCTACTCGACTCTCTCACTTCTAGCATGCTCACTCCACATCCCTCGTCCGGGTCCCATCGCGATTCTGCAGCCACGGAATCCGTCTATCTTTTTGAGAAGGACTGTACGCATGTTATACAGCGGGATATTTGACGTCTGAAAACCGGAAGTGCAATTTTACATCCACTGATCTTTGATGATAAGTGAAATCAATAGACGAAGCCCATTCCTAGCATATCAATAGGAAGAATGTATGCACATACCAACCACTAGCAATTAAAATTCACTTCGAAAATAATTTCAAAAAATAAGAAATGATCCTAACCCAAGTTGGTGTTGGGCATTAATTGCTTTTTTGGTACCTGATGCCAGCAAAACATCGTGTAAAACTGGCGTATGCTTACAAACAACTACCCCAAGCTGCTCTGCTTGATACAGATATCGGAACACATAATGCCTACGGTAGAATCAATAGATGACAAATATGCATTGGTACATTAAACGGCAATTGGTAGTTATGCGGCGCTACTGCATTTCCTTGTGAAGACAATAATTATGTCAAGCTACTTGCTGACAGAGATCACATTATCTGGGGAACAGTTAGCCCATTAGTGGAACCCGGAAAAACGGCAGCGAGTTGTCTGAAGTGGTCCAACGAGGCCAACGAAGGTGCTGGACAAAATGAATCGTACTTCAAAATCATTGAACACTGAAAGGCCGGTTTCTTGAACATAAACGGGAAAGCCTGAGCAAGGCCGGATTGAGCGCTAGCTCTTCCTCTGGATATCGAACCTTGTTGTGGGACGGAAATCTTTACCACTAACCTATCCTCACTCCTTCAATTCGAAGAGTAACTCATTAATATATAATATGTGGTTACAATTTAGAATGATTACCAAAAGCAGGATGACTAGCTCTAATACAGTGGTCTTCGATTCATGGAGGGAACGGGAATACAAGTTACGTACTTCTCATTTCATTTCGATTCGTGCCCCGTTTGTGTCTACGGCGATAATGGGCACCTAGCGATGGTAATCGGCTCGAAGATTGCATGTAACAGTGTGGATATCCAAAATATTGCCGTGCTGGTAGTGAAGGGACCAACGGGTGGAATTTATTCATTCACATAATTTGTTTATACTGTTTCTACATCGCAGGCGCACAATTTATTTTGAACTGTTATTGCGAAGAGCTCAGCATTTTTCTTAGCATTTCCGTTCGTCAGCGTTATCCAGTTCGGCATCGCAACTATACTCCTGCTTCCTTTGGGTTTCGCTATATCACCAAGCTACCTTGTTCGAAGTCTGCCTCGACATCTACTGCCATCAGGAACCCACCTGGTAGCTATTAGTGCCCAAGAATCATGCACACCATTAGTGAGCTTCTTTGCGTGGAGTCTTCTAAGAGTCAACAAGCTTCCTTCTAAGAGCGCAGCTTCAACAGACCAACGGGTGGAATTTGAAAAATAAAATAGAAGTGGTGTGGAAGATCCATCGAAAATATTTCTGTATATTCATTAAAATCTCATTTTAGGTGCAGCCGTACCATCCCAGCATAGAAATTGTGGTCTTATCCAACATGAACAATCTATCAAAACCCTCGATCAATACTGCATTGCTCCAACGGAGCCCTAGAAACCATTTTATCACAAAGATACGAAGAAGCAGTTTCTTATGTGCTTATCACGTTTGTCGAGTGGATGTAGAAAGCTGTCTATGGCTGTCTCCTCACTTCAAATCAGCCAGAAATTCAGTAAAAAATAGCATTGCATGTTACCTTTGATGTGAAGGAAGAGATTTCTCCACACTATACTTGCTCAGCCCACAAAATCATCTTCTGGAAGAAATTTCAGAAATGTAGGGAAAAACATCGCAGCTGAGTTTGTGATCATTGCATGTGTACCTGCTTCCTTCAAATTAGCCACAATATCGCTAACGAATAGTTAAGACTCTTTCAATCCCGGATTTTGTATTCCAAACTGCCAAGACTGATCAGCGGTCTCTATACCACCACCACGGCAGCAAAGGCTTTAACGAAGGCCACATCGCCGGAACGTGCGTCAGCCGAAGATACATGTAAAGTATAACATAGTCTGCTCTTTTCTAATGTCTCCGTTCTGTGGTAGAAGTGAAAAGGAGCTCAAATGTTTTCTTGTCTTTTGTCTCTGAAAAGAAGCTTTTGTTTTCTCTTTTTTTTTTTGTTCGTGATCGCTGACGTGTCCAGATTATGGTATCTAATGACTGGCAGGAGCATTAATTTTTTTTTTTAAATTCACCACATTAAACTCAACCACCGCGGAAAATCTCGTCGTAAACGCTCCGGAAGTTTTGAAGAGCTCTGGACTTGGGGAATACTTTCGCCGTATAGGCTGCAATGCAAGTGTCCCAGTACTTTCGTACAATAGTATAGCCTGAGACCGAATGGACTTGTTTCTCAGCTGATTGTACGGGTTTTCGCGGTTGCATCAGAGCACTGAGATCTTTTCGGGGCGCTTAAAGGACCGATTGCCAGTTGATTCCTTTGTCAAGCCATCGTCCTTCTCACGCGAATTATCTTGACATGTCTTGGAAATTATATCTATTTATCTTCCTTTTTTCTGTTTTGCTAGCTGGATCCTTTTTTATTAGCATTCCGCGGTAATTATAGCCATTCGACTACAGGTAGAGCTAGTTTCCGACGAAATTCTTCATTTTCTCTCATTTCTCTTCCATTAGGGAATTCCATGAATCTCCGATTTTCAAGTGACGTTTTTTTTTTGTTAACTGGTACTAATTTCCCAATGATTATTTCTTTTGCTGCGAAGCGGAGAGGTTACAGTTCGGAAAAAATAACTGATTTCGTGGAGATCCGCGTGGTAAAAAAGACGGTCTTATCGACCTTCTCCTATCGCCCTCATCCGATAGTTCGCGCAACTCGACCACATCTACTGAACGCATCTTGATTACGAACTTCTAAAGACAAACAGGAAGTTTTGACTTCGAGAAAATGTTGACACCCTCGATACCTCCGGAATATTCCGAGATCTTAGAGTCAGAATTTTGCGTAAGTGTTGCCTCTAACCCAACTGTTCATGTATCTGCTCAACTTAAACACGATATTCGTTCATCAGAGAGGCAGCGGTTCTTACGAAAACCAGCGGTATTTTGCTATTGCATATGCCTACCCAGCTCCTACTCTGAACAAAGACAGAGCGTATAATTTATTATTTTAGTAGTTTCGTTTCTGCATGCATCGAATTCAAAAACAATGACCGATATCAAACTGTATTAACCAAGCACACATACAAAATTTGAATTCCAGTCTGACTTTTATTTGATGCTTACTTTAATAATACTGCTTTCAGCGAACTTGGAGGTGGGTATCATAATCCTGAATCTGGCCAAAACTTCGAGACGGACTTCTCTTGAGCCAATCAGTACAGATAACGGGATCAAGACATCTGGTATCGAGCATAATATGTTGTACACACTGACCAGAACCACTTGTGTTTCGACAGGCGAAGGAATTATATACAGCAGCACAAACAGAACAGTAAAAGACTGAAATATAAGAGATTTTTCTTTTCGAGAAGGAATTATTTTCACTAGCATAGTAGTCGACAGGAATGGCCATACCGTGTTGATCACAGCAATTATCGTGACTTCTCGGAACATTTTCTGTTCCATCTAAAAATATGGAGCATTAGTTAATGGACTCATTTCGAGAATAGCATAATAAAACAGGCAATTTATCTCATTTGATTTCGAAGTGTTCATTCTTCTGCGGTAGCATCGAAGGTGGAACATGATCATCAAGTGCAGACATACCGAAGCTGTGGCAATAATCAGGAAAACGATGCATGAAACCTGGAAATTTCGACGCGAATCGAAGCTTACCCATCAGCACAATAATTCCGCAAGAATGACCCCAAAACACCTCGAGACGCCTATAGCTCGCATATTTCTTTGCACGAGGCACCATTTGCATCGGTGTTTGCATCGGTAAGAGAATCATAAGCAAAGCAGTAACACCGCTCAGGATTTGCAGAAACGGATCACATGGCGGGAGTGACTCTGGTGGTCAATGCACAGTTTTGCTCAGCGACAAGAAATCTCCAATGAATAATAAATGTGGCTGCTCATCGATAATATACGATGTTATGCATCGGTGGTTCACTTGAAGAATGCTCGCCTGCCAGCGGGCGGCCCCGGTTCGGTTCTCGACCGATGCACCATTTGGCGGCAACTTGTAGCCAATCGATTATTGTGGTAAGCAAGAAAAGAAAATCTTCTAGTTTCTTATACATCTCACCGCTTCTTTACTTTAAGACGATGATGATATATAGGTTGTACGGAAAGTTCCCGCGGTTCTTGGAACATTAAATTTCATTGACTTCTTAAAAATAGGAAAACACATTGAGAAATGGTTAAACCACCATCAACCACCTCTTTGCTAATTTCTGGGAAACATTTCGATGCCTTCGGCATAGAACTGTACTGGCATTGGCCCCAAAAATTTGCTCGACCAGCAATTCAAGTCACCTTCATCATCGCATGTTTACCTTTGCAAGGCGTTGGAGAGAGTAAAGAGAAGTTGGTAATCTTCTGGCGCAAGACTAGGCTTGTACGGTGGTGAAGTCAGCACTTCCTATGCAAAGCAGAATAGCTTCGTGCGGGTCACTCTTGATGAGGTTATAATGAGTGGACGAGCAGGGTCATGCAGGAATCGGATCGTGCCGTAATTCGGTCGCCTTCTCGCGATTTTTGCGGCCATTCTATGCAGCCGCTGACAGTACAAGTCCACCGTGAGAGCAATGTTGCGTGGCAGTACCTCGCAGTGTATGATGTCTTTGCAGTCACACCAGACACTGATCATAACCTCCAGAGGGTGAAGACCTGCCTTTGACTGCGGCTCATGCTGCTCATCCTGGTCAACCCAAGGTGGGATGCACTTGATGTTAACAACAGACATCACTTCTCATCCACTGTGAAAATGGGTTTCATCCAGTTCTTCATGAGTCTGTACGAGAGCAATTGATTAGCCATCTCGGCACGTTGCTGGAGACTGCGTTCCGTCAAATCATCATCACACACTGTGATAGCTTTTGTACCTTTCCCAACTGACGCAGGTGATGGGCGATAGTGCTAAAGTGAACATCCAAAACTTGTGTTTTTCCACACATAGTTTGCCTTGGATCTGAATCTACCAGATGCCGCAATCGACTATTGTCGACTCCGGATACATGTCCGGACCATGAGGAAACATTGAAGTTGAAATCGCCAACACGAAAGTGTCAGGTTCAATCCTGTGCAGGGTTTTCGGTCACTGCGTCGTCCCCGAACTAAGGATTAAAACAGAGACTGGATAAGGTTGCTGATTCACCAGATTTGGAGCCGTATATTGAAAGGCCGCGAATGTACTGTTACATACACTTGTACAAAAGATAGATGGCTGCAAGGCAACGTGGGGTTAGAAAAATCACACTTTTGAAAACCGCTGGAATTTTGCTTACAACCTAATACACTCTTCCAACAACACAGCTAGCTTTCCAACAGATTGAGACTACAAAGTTCGTTTATTGACAAGACCAGTGCGATCGCTGTCAGTCTGCTATACTGCTCGCGCCACTTTGTGGGCTATCACTGCCGCTGAAGTCCTTGAAGACTGTAGCACCCTGCGTCGCCGTCGCCGGTGACTGTGAGGCCGATGCGTATCAATTGTGGACGGGGTGTCGCCGCTCGCGGCGGCCGCCGTCGCTGATCTCGGCGACGGGCGATCGCCAACTTCGGCGACCGGGGGTCGCTGCCGTCGCTGGCGACAGTGAGGCCGATGCGCATTCATTGTAGGCGGCGACCGCCGTCGCCAACATCAGCTGCCGCCGGCGACGGCGACGCAGGGTGCTATACTCCTAAAGGAGTATAGTGGGCACCTATGAGCTGCCACAATATTAGCTGTGCAACTCAACTACAATAATAATTATCATTCTGTTCTATTCAGTCTTACACATTCGGCAGTATAGCGCGGCGACAGCACTGTTCGGTGGAACAGCGGGCAAGCTAGTTTTGGCAGTGCTTGGCTCTCGTTTTCTACGCTTCTGACGAAATCGGGCCTCTATTGCAAGGTGGATAGATGCTTGGTGGACCAGCCAACAGAAATTCCAGAGTCATTCTCTTTGCGGGCCTCTGAAAAAGGCGATGCGTCGGGCCAAAACAATCTGTTGTGCGATTCTGTGCATAAGCAAAACTACGCATATTACGCACTGTAGGACAATTCACCTGGAAGTAGAACCTTCAAAACAATTGTTCATCTTACCTCATAGGATGTCGATGAATCAATATAGTCAACGAAGCCAATCTCTGGTTGAAGTAGCCGCCTCAAGTTCGATATAGTGATTACTGCATATGTAACAGCTGCGGAAACAACGAAGCTGAGCACACATAAGAGAATATATCGTCTCCTATAACATTATATTTGCATCAGATTCAGTGGTTCATACACGGGCTACAGTTCTTCCAAGATTACTGGGCTCTGTGGTCGTGGTTGGAATCCTAGGCAACCTGTTGCGGCTGCTCAGGACTTCCGGAATTAAATCGCTTTGGCACATTTCATCATGGTTGCTAACTACTGTTTGAGTTCTTCTCAACCACTCACTTTCAGGCTGGTAAACATTTTCCAAGTTTCGAGATACTATCTGGAAGCTAAGATATCAAAAAAAAAACTCACCCTGAAAAAAGCACCTGATCAAGTGCAGGACACACCATTACTGAGAATCGGTTGAGAGACAGCAAAAATACTAATAGTATAGAAAAATATTTTGACAGCAGATCGACAACAAGTGAAACGGTGGTTTCCTCTGTTATCATCGCACCAAACCATAAGGGTGGCAATTTAAGGACTATCGTCGTTAACGTGCGAAATATGATAACGACCACTAAAATATTAAGTATTCTGAAGAATGCCGCCTGGAAATTGGCAAATGTTTGGTTTATCATTATTTCATGAGAAGAGTTCTCGGAGACTTGACAACCATATCAGTAGAGGGACCTTTACAAGACCTATGACATACTTTACAGTCGCTCAGCCATAATAGTATTCACACAGCTTTTCTTAAACCAGTGTACTATCGAATGCAAATACTATGGCATAGTACGAAAACTCGTAACATTTTCTTTCGACCAGCAACGGTGTCGCTGTGGAGTATGCCATAAGTCAGACAGTGCAAAAATCCATAGAAAGATAAACTCACAGCGAAACGTTTGTGTGCCACCGCCAATATCAGGAACAATATTACATTGGTAAATAATATTGCACTGGACATCAGGGTCTCAACAGTTTTTATCAGAGTGGTGCTATACACAGCGACATTATCATACGGTATATTATTTTGTTCACACTTTCCTCTGATACATGGTTGAAAATGGGACATCCCTCCTATAGGAGGAGGTAGCGTGCTGTCATCTGCATAGGGAACAGGTGTCGTTTTCATGGGAAATAGTGACATCTGCAACGGATTGAAAAAGATTTTCTGGATATAAAACGTTTTGAGGTTTCGATAATGAAGCAAGCAACTGAACATGCTGAACGTTCATTACATTATGATCGCAAGAATATTGGATGCTGAGAAACTAAAAACTCAGGAAAATTCATCCCACGATCACAAGAGGCAGTCGGGAAAGCAGACAACACATGGGCACACAGGGAAGGATCTGCAATACGCTTTTTTTTCAAATCTGAATAGGTCAGCTCTAATCAGGGTCTAGCACGAAAGCTGAAGAATGAATACGGATACATCGCAAGATTTTTGCAGCAGCTTTTGCAAAATTTCCAAGCTCTGCTGTTCTACTATGAGGTTGTTTCACTATATTTTTTGATTTGAAGTGCTAATAATTGTAACAGACAGCATCCACGTGATTTTTATTTTCTTGTTTTGAATTTTTCCTCTGCAGCTCCGATACTCCGACAGCTGAAAACTCCTGTTGTGTGCTCGCTTTGAGAGAAAGCCCGAACAAGAGCCTTTACAGACTGCTTACCCACTTGCGATCTGAGAACAAGGTCTACCCCGATTTCCAACAATTTGGCCCGCTTGCGCAGGATTGTCGGGTTGCCTCTGCTCGAATTGTGAGGAGGTGGAAATGGAAACAGTTCGAAGAACCAACTCCTAAGTGTCCTAAACAATCAAAATCTCAGACATCAAATTCATGAGGATGCTCCCTTCATTGGGCTCCAAATGCTCATCCACAAAACTGAACAGCAAGAGCAACAAAACCAGTGAGTGAAGAAAGCTGGAGAGCCGTATGTGGCCGTAGGTGCTAACGCTTAAAGCACGTTCTCAAACACTCAGCTAATTACATAGAATTAGGCAATCAAAACGCGACTAATTTTGAGTTGAGGAAAAGCGTAACCATTATAGAGTCTATCTCGGCTAATCATGGGCAGTGAGAGGCACGGCTAGGTCAGTCGGACCACTAACATTATTTGCTAACATAACATTACTCAAGTATTGTTTAAAAGAAGCAGTTCACCTTTCTCTTGTTCATGAAATAAGGGCCAGAATTGGAGACATGGCACAGTAGTGGCGCACTTTTTCGAATAACTAGGCCACTGGTGCAGGACATATAAAAGGAAGGCGGTCCAGGAGCTTACTTCTTTCCTCTGTATCCACGTCATGTACCTCTCATTCTCTCGCTCTCATCTTATTTAGTATAGCTTGAGGCACATTGAAGCTTCTTTGGGAGCTTCAAAAGTACACTAACTGAAACCGGTTTGTGTAAAAATCTTCTCATTGACGAATCCATGATCCTTGTAGTATTCATATTCACCGGCGATACTGTACCTCCTGTGAAGGGGGTAGAACAAGTGGCCCCTTTGCGAATGCATCCTCTCAGCTGGATTACCTCATTCAAATGGTGAGCCCGAGAATAAGTCCGTCAAGACTATGTGAACTATGTGATTCCTCTCTTTTCTGTGGCTTCGGCTGCTCAAGAAATTAGACTGGTACAGGCGTACGAACTCGAAGAGAATTGGAAAGGGATACAATTGTGTAGTACTGCTCACGAAGAGCCTGGAATGCACAATCATTTCGACGGCTCTCGTTTACATATGGTAAGATGCTTGTGAACCTATTTAGTTTCTTCTCCCCTTCCCCTCAGAGGGAAAGCAATTTGTTTTCACTAAAAACGCAGAATGATTGAAAAGCTGATGAGTGTTTTAGTGCAATGGTTCTCGGTTCGTGACCAGAAAGGTAATACGAGTCAAAAACTCAGATAGCATACCGATTAATGCCTTGCTCGTGCCGTCGCGATAATAGGCACTTTGCTGTGGTAATCAGCTCGAAAATGATACCTTATGGAATTATACCGAGAATGCTTTCGTAAATAATCAAAGGATCAACTAGCAGTTGCGGTAGGGACGAAAGTATGAAATTACCAGGAAATTCACTCTCAAAAAGCAACCGAAGCTTTCTCGTTCAGTGCAGCTATGTTCTACAAACAAAGGAAGAACTCAAGGGGCCATCCCGCTCCTACCTGATATCCCGCTAAATTGAATGAAAACAAGTATGCGGTGTTCGCATAGGTAGTGCTAAAAATATTCTCTCATTGTCGGTTCCATTTGCCTTCCGTCGCAAATCATAAGCTAGTGAAGATACAGTGTCGGTCAGTCATTATGATAGCGCACATCTGTTCTGCCGCGTCGCACCACCAATGCGGCGCGACACAGCGCCTGGGCGCTGACGTTGCTGCTGATTTTTCGCTTGTGATTTCGTCTTCATTCTGAATTATGTGCAAACGAACTACAATGCAAATAAACAAAGAAGCGAGAATACACTCTACACATCAACCTCAGCTCCCAGCTGCTGTGCCGCGCCGCATAGGTGGCGCGACGCGGCAGAACAGATGGGTGGCATTCCGTAATGCAAGAATGATTGGTCGATGTCGTACGATAATAGTGGAGAGTATGGCGTATATAGTGCCCTTGTTTCGGTTTCTTTACACCCTTCAGTGACAGCTGCTAGCTGCCATATCGTGTTTTACTTCATTTTTTTCCTGCTTTTCTCATCGATAACTCTTTTAACCCAATGCTTCGACTCTTCATGGTGGGAAGAGACCAAGAAGTGCTCAACGCTTTCTTTGAAATGGTTTATTCACAGCTCAGTTTGACTTTATACTCACTTTAATAATACTGGTATCAGAAAACCTGCTAGAAGGTATCATCGTCTTAAATCTATCCATTATTTCCAGCCGGACTTCTCGTGAGCCAATCAACACAGACAGGGGGATGAGAACGTCTGGTATCGAGCAAAGCACGTTGTATACACTGACTAGCACCAAACGGGTATTGAATGGTATAGGAATTATATATAGAAGAACAAATAAAATGTTGAAAAGCTGAAACGAGCAAGATTTCCCTCTAAGAATGTAGATGTTATGTGAAAATACTGACAAAAATCCATACCATGTTGATGACAGAAATCATGGATATTTCTCGCAGCATTTTCTGTTCAGCCTGAAAACGAGAGTGTAGTTTGGCGAGAAAAGAGAGAATGTATTAAATAAATAAACATTTAAAAAATAAACAATCGCAATTTTTTCAACTTTGTTTTCAATGGAGAATACTGCGAGAAGTGGCTGAGACTTTGCACCTGATCGCTACCGTTCTAACCGTTTCTATCTATGCGTATGTGCGGTAGTTTAATATGCATATGTTCCTTTGGTGATGGGCCTTATCCCAAGTGAGGATTCAGGAATGGCTGTGAAAATGTCTGTTTTGGAATGACGTCATGAGAAGTGGATTTAATATTAAAGGAGTTTATGAACTTGACATCTTACCTTGTTTGATTTTATCGTTGTCATTCTCTTGCGATAGCATCGCAAATGAAATAGGATTGTTAAATGCAGACATACTGAAGCGGTGGCGATAAGCAGGAAAACCGCACAAGAAGCCTGAAAATCCAATAGCAATTTCTTTCAAACAGTTCTCTGTCCCACATTACTTGGTTGGTGTCTCACCAAGATTCTTGCCCCCTTCAAACTTGATGAAGTAAGTGGAGTGAGCGAAGCCAGCCAGTATTACTGGATGGATCCTGCGCGAAATGGATTTTTGAGTCACATGGGGTTGGAAGTCCTCAGCATTGTTTTTAACTGAGAACCATACTAGCGACCGATACATCATCTACATGTGTTCTGTCAGTGGAGACAATTTTGGCAACGAACTGATTCGTTCGGATGGAACTAGGTGGACGATACCGAAGCACTCTGATGTTCGCATGCCAATATCGTGATGTTAGTTTTTAGCCTGGCTGCATGACAAGAGGTACGCTGCAGGTCTGTGATTGGTCGATTCATATGCGCATCCCGGTTGCAGCATTCAAAGGCACAAGCACCGTGAAGGAGGAATGGACAAGTTTTCTGGGAACTGCTGGGACAAATGAATGCGAAAGGAGCCGACGAACTGTAAGGAGGTGGCCAGTAACGCTATTCAATGCGTCAAAATGGAAGAAGCAACCCAGATGTCACGGGCGTAGGCGTGCGGCGCGGTCGCGTTGCGGCGTACATGTTGACCGCCCCCTTCTAGCCTCACCACGTAGACATCTTCTATTTTGAGTCGTTAAAGCCATATTGGACAGTACAGCTAGACTTACCACATAAGCAGTCGCTGAGTCGACGTAGTCTATGAAGCCAATCTTTGGATCAAATAACCTTCGCAAGTTTGACGCAGTGATCACGCCGTATGTCGCAGCCGCGGACACAACAATAGAGATTACACATAGGTATATGTATCGTTTCCTTGAAAATTGCATAATCATTATCAATCATCATCATCTACAATTGAATGAAGGCTACGGCATGTTTGCTGGACCCTAAGAGAGCATCTGGCTCATGGCCCGAATGTATCATTGACTTTACCCATGGTAAACGAATAAGCGTATTCAAATTTACTCTTTTTCTGGTATCCATAGACATATGAGTAGGGTGGTGTTGACACCAACGATTAGAGAGCAGACAACAGAGCTGATTAACTGAGTTTGAAGAAAGTTTTACGCTAACCGGTTTTGAGGCTTGAACTAGACAGGAAGTGCAACTTCCTTCCCCCATGCTCAAGACCCTTTCGTCAGTAGTTCCCCGGTAAGCTTCAAAAGATACCTGCCACTAACGTGTTATGGATGAGACAATAAGTTCTATTTTCCATATCTTCACTAATACGTGACTTTGACTATACCCAGCTGCTACCCAAGGGTGGTCATTACAATGGGTATGAGATTACCAACCCTTTCAATCATGAACCTGGCTCAAACACTTACCCAGAGAAAAGCACCTGATCAAGTGCAGGATATACCATTACTGAGAATCGGTTCAACGACAGCAAGAAGATTAAGAGTATGCATAAGTATTTGTAGATCACATCAACAATAAGCGTAACATTGGCTTCGCTTGTGATCGCAGCATTAAACCATAGGGCCGGTAGTTTGAATATCATAGTCGTCAATGTTCGAACAACGATAATAACCACCAAAACGTTCAATATTCTGAAGAACACCGCCTGAAAGAAGACTGTGTTGTGCAAGAGGTTGCTAGACATTACTACTGCAAGAGGTACGGTGTCGTAACCGTCCAATCACAACAGAGCTAGTGAAAGTCCGAGAGAGAAACTCACCGCAAAGCGCTTGTGAGCCACCACCAACAGCAAAAGTAACAGTACATTGGCGACAAGCACTGCACTGCACATCACAGTTTCTAATGTTTTGATTAGGGTCGTGAAATACACATTCGTATTGTCATATGTCATATGTTGTATGTCACATGCTCCCCTAGGACACTGAATGACCTGACCCGCTTGGCCCACTGGTGGGGGCGTGAACAGGGTCGTCGCAGGCGTTGTAGAGCGTGACATCTGCAACGAATAGGAGTAGATTTTCTCGATGAAAAGTGTCAAAGCCTTCAGAAAAATCTCCAGAACTTTGTCTGTGATAATACAGCAATCATTCAGAGGTATCGCAGAGAAGTAAAGATTATTATGAAATTACCGCAAAAATTTCATGTGATGAGCCTCATGTTTTTTCCTCCTCTATTAAAGGACATGATGTATTATATTCAAAAATCAAGAACTGGTTTCCCGCAGAGTTAAACAGCAAGAAGAACATATGGAGCGATGCCGGACGTGTACGTGTTCGCCGATGAATTACGTCCAGTGGCGTGAAGCATGTCCCATAGGAACAGGGCTGTTCAGCGCCGATTATCGGCTCGATGAAGAAAAGCGCAAAAAGGTTAGAGTTTGCTCCGACTAATCAAATCTAGTAGCGGTGCAGAGCAGAATAAAGTCGCTTGCACCAATCACACATCAAGAATCGGAAAAAAAAATTAGCCGCATTTCCTTAGATTTTCTAGATATGGATAAGAATGGAACAGTGGCGGAACTTAGGAGAGGGGGGAGGAGGACTTGGAAAAAAACGTGAGGTCTCTGCTACTTCAAGGACCCGGGTGGGAAACAGAATTAATAAAATTATCATTTATGACAATAAATAATTACAAATAGTTTCTTGTTTGTTTCTTCTGAGCCGTTACCAAGACTGACACAGGACTTTATTCCGCTAAAATTTCGGCTTACTCGCATTCGTCAGAGCCGGGAAATTAAAGAACAAATGTAATTTACCCCCACAAACGTCTCGCCTACAGAAGAATTTCAACATGGGTCAGACAAAGTCAACCGTCTGAATTAAAAACTATTGTACCAATCGCTCACCTTGTACGCTGCCGAGCAGGACTTTTTGAGCCACCGTCGGCTGGACACGTGTTAACGTAAGCGATAGGCGGGGAGGGTTGACCACCAACCTCGCGGCTGGATAGGTCAGAACCCGCATAGCCCGATGAATGGCGCGAGCTTGTTGGTTATGGCAATGCACTCATCGTTCCTGTTCATTTTTGGTGATTTTGCGGAAATCCAAAACGACTCCAGTGCTTTTCGCGCTGATGTCTCCACCTCTCGCGCAAGGATGGAGACGTCAACCCCAAATTCACCATCGTCATGACGTTGCTTCCGATGAGTGCCCAAGGGAGTTGTCTGATTGACAAGTATTCCAGTGATTTACTAGTTTAGATTGCTGTAAGTCCACAGGCCCTACGGTTGAAATGGTTGGAACGCAGTGATTTTTGGCTCGAATAATTGAAGCAAGAAAATGCGCAAAATACATCATACGTCACGATTAATACCCATTTTGTGCAGGCGGCGATAATGGACAACCATCGGCACCAATCGTACAACTTAATCACTGCCGATAACTCTGTTGCATAAACAGTCAAGGGAGCAAGGGCTAAGAGTTACTTTAACTTATTCATTCATTTTATTTTATTTATTTATTACGCCCGAAGGCAGGGGGCGAGTTGGCCGAGTGGTCTAAGGCGCAGTCCTTGGAACGCCAGGTTTCACCGGGGTCCCGGGTTTGAATCCCGCCACCGCCTCCCGTATTCGGGCGACAGGCCGTCGTGACAGGCCGGCCCAGGAAGACCCCATGTCACACCCATATGATTAGTGATGTCAAATGGTCTCAGATAAATGCTACGGCGTCCACGGGAGTCGACGCGCACCTTCGGAGCCCGGTTGGTGTGAAAAATATGCGAGGGTCCTCGATGCTTCGCGAACGGTGGCATCGGGGGGCGAGAATGCGAATCGTTAAGGATCACAACGTAGCCAAGACGCGCATTGCGACTTTGAACGTCGGCACGTTGACAGGCCGTTCATGTGAACTGGCAGCAGCACTCGAGAATCGTCGAATAGACCTATGTGCTGTACAAGAAACGAGATGGTCTGGTAACAAGTCAAAGGACATAGGGCACGGCTTCAAGTTAGTCTACAACGGTAGCCCAAAGACCAGAAACGGTGTGGGTATAGTCGTCTCTCAACGCTTCCAAGACTTGATAGCCGAGGTGCAGCGGTTCGATGACAGTCTCATGAAGGTCGCGTCACCACTGCAGAACAACGTCTTCACTTCTTCTCGGCATACGCCCCACAGACAGGCTGTTGTGAACAGGTGAAAGATGACTTCTGGATGTTGCTGGACGAAAAGACCGCGGAAGTGCCTATGGAAGATACAATAGTTGTCGCAGGAGACTTGAATGGTCATGTAGGAGCGGCAAAGGATGGATACAGATGCCATGGGGGCTTTGGGTACGGGACTCGGAACGATGATGGCGAGCGCATTCTGGAATATGCTGACTCTCACGACCTCGTCATCATGAATACAAAATTCCGAAAGCGTCCTTCTCACCTCGTCTCGTTCTACAGTGGCAACGCGCAAACCCAGATAGACTTCGTTCTCGTACGTCATCGCGATCAAAAGCTAGTAACCGACGCGAAGGTTGTACCGTACGAAGCCGTCGCCACATAACATCGTCCGCTTATCTGCACCATGAAAATCATGCCGCCAAAGAGGATGCACGACGAACGATGCGGACCGGCCCGAACAGGCGATTAAAAGAGAAAGAAGAAAGCGTAACTTCCCGCATAAAGTTACCACCGGTAACGACCATCGACGAGACCTGGGAGAACGCAACCCGAGCAGTCGTAGAAGTAGCACGTTCCGAACTTGGTACGACCAAACCAGGTCGACGGAAAATTGATAGGCAAACATGGCTATGGACGGACGAAGTGAAAATTAAAGTGCGCGAAATGAAACGTCTGTACCACGTATTCCTTGGTGACAAAACGGTTGACAACTGGTGGCAGTACTTGATAGCGAAGAAAGCAGCGAAGAAGGCCGTGGCCGCCACGAAGGCTGCACACTATGACAACATCAGCAAGCAGCTAGACGCAAAAGATGGCGGCGAACGCCTCATCTACCGGCTTGCGAGATCTCGCCAGCGGCAGACCGAAGACGTCGAAAAGTTCTACGGAGTTAACGACGAACACGGTCAGCTCATAACAGACCGCAAGAAGGCGACGAAAAGGTGGTGTGACTACTTCGAGAAAATCTCAACAGAAGAATTCAGCCATCCACCCATCCCACAACTACCGCCAACATGTGGTCCTATCCAGCCAATCACCGTGGAAGAAACCATGGCCGCGCTGAAGCGCATAAAACCAGGTAAAGCGACGGGTTCTGATGATGTAGCGGCGGAGCTATGGAAGTCAAGGCATTGGAACAACTCTGCTGAGTGGCTGACGGCGTTCTTCAACAAGGTCGTCGGAGAGAAGAAGACTCCTGTGGATTGGCAGAGGAGCACCACAATTCCGATCTGGAAGAGGAAAGGCAACCCCGCAGATTGTGCGAACTATCGGCCGATACGTCTGCTGTCACACAGCATGAAGATATTCGAACGCATTATCGACCGCCGAATCCGCGACATCATCCGAGTTTCGACGAACCAGTGTGGTTTCGTAGCCAACTGCGGGACGACGGATGCAATTCATGCAGCACGCCTGTTGATCGAAAAGCATCGCGAGAAACAGAAGCCACTCCACCTAGCCTTTGTCGATCTGGAGAAGGCCTTCGACCGCGTTCCACACGAAGCCATCTGGTACGCACTGCGTTGGCACGGAGTCGCTGAGGAGCTCATCGAATGGGTCAGGATCCTCTATGCCGACCCAAGGAGTCGAGTCCAAGCGGCCGCGGGTACGTCGGCAGAATTCCCAATCTCCGTGGGCGTGCATCAAGGGTCAGCCCTCTCACCGCTTCTCTTTGTCATGGACGCTCTAACGAGAGACCTGCAGAGGCCGGCCCCATGGACTCTGCTATACGCAGATGACGTCATGCTGGCATCACAACAAAAAGAGGACCTTCAGCGGCAGACGCAGGCTTGGAGCGAACGTCTAGACCGGTTCGGCCTTCGGTTGAACGTCAAGAAGACCGAGTATATGACGACCAACCCTGACGAGCTTTCCACCATTCACGTCGATGGTAACGACCTTCGTAGAACCAACTACTTCAAGTACCTCGGCTCGACACTCTCAGCTGATGACAATCTAGCCCACGAAGTCGTCGCTCGCGTCAATCGTACGTGGTTGAAATGGCGCTCAATGACTGGAGTGTTGTGCGACAAAAATATCCCGGATCGGTTCACGTCAAAGGTGTATCGAGCAGTCGTTCGATCCGTGGCACTGTATGGTGCAGAATGCTGGCCAGCCACCAAGAAAGTAGAACGTCGACTAAGTGCGATGGAGACGAAGATGTTACGATGGACGACGGGTGTCACACGTGCAGACCGCATCCGCAACGAGAAGATCCGTGAGCGATTCGGTATCGCTCCAATTGCCGACAAACTTCGTGAGACTCGCCTTAGATGGTACGGCGACGTTCTGCGCGCCAACGAAGACACACTCTGCAAAGTAGGCCTCGATCTCGAAGTACCGGGAAAACGACCAAAAGGGCGACCGAAGCAACGGTGGCTTGACACACTGCATGCCGACCTGAAGCATGTGGGCGTCCATCCAGACCAGGCGCACGATAGAGTAAAATGGCGTCAAAAGATCAGGAAAGCGGACCCCGCCACCAAACGGGACGAAAGCTAAAGAAGAAGAAGAGTACGCCCGAAGGCGTGCTACAACCTAATGAATAATTTTCGTCGAGACGACAGTAATGGCTAAAACAAAATGAAACAACCAAAAAAATTGGTTAAAGGAACAAAATCAGAGATACTAGGCTAAGGAAAGCTAGGTTCAGAAGCGAACTACATACTTTTGCAAGGTTAGGTTACATGTGGAAATACCAGTCAAGCGGTGGTAATCCGAGCATGTCACTCTAGGGACGCCTATCCACAGTAACAGAGTCTTTGGCGATCTGTCCAGGAGCATTAGCCGCAAACACCTACACCAGTCAGCAAGATGCAATCATTCTGAAGTAGAGTCAATATTTAGAGTCATGGGGACGGTACCGGCAGTTCGGCAAACGGGTATACTGGCTAATCCCGTTCAACCGGCACGTCGGGTGAGAGCAACTAGCCCTGGGACTGATCTACATATAAAACATATCAGAGCATGTAGTAGGATAAAGCTGAAGGCTACAAAGAACGTCCTCAATTCAGTGCACGGAACTGGCCCACCACCAAACCGGGAAGAAAGAAACAGATTATATTGCAGGAAAAACCCGAACCTCACTTCACTGCCAACTGCTAACTTAGCTTAAGAAAAGATTAGAAAGATCCACGAAATCTTCAGTTACGTTGAGTCCAGCAGTCTGGACCACCATCCCTTAGGCCACACCTCCTGGGTACGTCTTGATCAGCTTCGACTCGTGCATCAGCAACGGCAAATTTCAGTGATGTTAGAAATCGATAATTACCGATATTAAGGTTGTGAAGTTTCGAAGCACGCAAATGTAAAACGAAAGACGGAATTCCCAAGATAGAAGGGGAACGGAAAGCATAGAACGGAAGCCGGAAGATTTTGCCCACCCTCGGGATACACATATGTGGCCGGCGAACTGGCACAGGTGGCTACACTACACGTCGATTATGTATGACGCCAGTCGTATGGAAGGGTGCTTCAAAGGGCCTTAAATACAGCTCGAAAATCCAATGCGAAATAGGTATCAGCAGCTGTTTAGTGATACAAACATGGACAATTCGTTATCGGATAAACCTTCCAGGTACTGGTTATCTTATTGGGAGATACTAGCATGGCAGGAAAGAAGTTTCAGATCGGCTAGATAAAAATAGGACATTAATGGTACATTAATCCTTCTTCATCGGAAAACTTCATTGGTGTCGAACGTCCCGTGAAGTACCTTTACTTCCAAAGTCCACTGGTCTTCCAACCGGGGGCAGTAAGGGGGTACCGAACGATTCTGAGAAGAAGTACGTAAGTACAGAACTGGTACATGGAACGAGGGGGAGGAGGAGGGGGGGGGGG
>JARK01001359.1:819169-848162 GCA_000688135.1 Ancylostoma ceylanicum | reverse complement strand
GGGGGGGGGGGGGGGGGGGGGGGGTGCCTCTGTATAAAAGGCTAACGTGGTCGGCATTAGTGAACCTTTTCTGTGAGACGTTCAACTTTACCTGTGCGTCGAAGAGGCATTGAATTTGTACATGCCCTGTGCATTGACTTGCGTGGGTATCCAATGTTCCAAGTTAGTCCTTCATCTTCTAGGACTCCGCTGGCAGCAAACTACGGATACGATGTGAAGGAGGGCTTGGTTGGCCTAGGCCAAGATCGTACCATCGACGAATAAGCGACAGCGGGCCTTTTTTTCGTTTGCGCCCACATGCGGCCAATTTACACTAAAGTGGACAAAATGTTTAAATGTCTCTACGGTTCTGAAGCGAACTCTAAAGTATGGAGCATCCTAGAAAGCAATTGAATAACGTGGGCCTCCTCATCGCTTGCTTCAATTGTTGTTATTTCTGTACCGCACTGTCCACAAAAAAGGCATGAAATCATATTGAGGCATTCTTCTCAAGAATTACAGGCTTGCTCATTTTTCGGAACATCTACTGATCTTCAGCAAAGTTATAAAAGTAAAAGAAGAAGTAATCGTCAGGCTCAACTCCTCTAATAGCCTCTAATCAAGTCGATAATAGCTATTTTCATTGGTAAAGTTCATTCGAAGCCTTTCATTGAGATGTTTAAGTTGACCCTCCGCTAGACAGCTTGTACCCGAGGTGAACGGGCTATAGCCTCCATGCTGCATTCCCCACCGAGCATGTGCATGACAGCATTGTCACCTGATGGTGCTGCTGTGTTGCTGATGTTGGTGGCGATGCTGGAGCTGAACGTTTGTTGACTCTGTCCACGCATTGTTCTCCGAAGCATCGAGTGAAGTGCGAAGTCAAACAGCGCCGAAAATGAAGCCGACCGCTCACCAGCCGTCCGCGGACGGCTGGTGGTCAGCGGGCCCCTCCCCGTCGAGGCGGTTGGCTCAGCCCATTTTTGGGGCACTTTTCACCGGTCAGCTTGCGAATGTCTTCCAAGCCGTTATTTCCTGTGAATTAGCATCGCTATAGGATGTATTAGGAGTGCTTGTAGTGTTCCACCGCAATGGAGGGTCAGCTGCCACGCCCACTTGGTAAACATGACTTTTAGACAGGGCCGAATAGTTATTTTGAGGATTTGCTGTTATTCCTTTAAAAACCCTTTAGAGAGGTTCAATTACTGAAATTGAAAGGCTATATATCCTTAGTACTGTTCAAATTTCCTTCTTTTTCTCTTTTTCTCTTTTTTCGCATTGTTCCGCGTAATCTATGATAGCAATAAGATTACGGTTACTCTACAGTACTGTAGAGAGCTCCTACATCTCCTACAAAAGTTTCCATTGCACAGGTCTTAACAAATTCAACATCTCACCTAGCAAACTGTCAACACGTTCAACAAGTCAACCAAGACGAGCTCGCTCGTTATTCGCGCGTGTTGTCCGCAATTGCGTACTTTTGGTTTTATGCAGGACACTTCATGTCGTGCTAAAACACTGCTTCTATGTTGCCGAGAACCCTCTACAGATTTCGATTGTTTAGTGAGATTAAAAAAGAAGATCGAAAAACAGAATCGTGAGAAACTGTAGAGGTTCAGCGGTGCGGTTGCGGAACAAACACCATGCGAACTTTTATTCATCGCCTCAGAAATTTGGAGTGTGTAAAAGTGCAATGACGACGTTGTGAGCCTTCTCTGACCAAACTGGATGAAATTCAAGCTTGATTTCCGTAAATTTTGATCACATCAGTACTTAGTAAATAAATAGTAAGTATGTAGTTTTTCTATATACTGGTTCTGGTATTCTCTCCAACAGTTCGTTGCCTGCTAATCAAACTTTTTGTCACTTCTGAGTACATAAATTGATAAATCAATCTAGTTCCATGGACGAGTGGTCCCAAGATCCTACTGACTGGCTGACAGAGCGTGTGAACCAATCACAGTTTTCGAGGGGAGAGGGCGTGGCAATCAAGTTTTTTTTCAAGTTTAATATCGTTTACAGTAAAAATACCTGAAAAGCGAAATAAGACGTAGGAAAAAAGAACAACGATTAAAAATAATTAAAAATCGACTTTTTCAAATTCTCACTCAATGTGGTATGCAACGTAAGGGTTCTGCCACGCTCTTCTCCACTTGGGCTGTGGGCCCATGTGGACCCCTGAGATTACCCATGGTGAAGGTGTCAACATACCCAGGTTTTGTTCCTAGGGACGCATGCATCATTGAGACTACTCAAGGCAAAGGTGAAAACACCACACAAATTCACCCATCGTTAACACGAGCGTCAACATCTCTACCCTAGGTAATCTCAACTATGCATCCAGGGACAGATACCCATCGACATCCTAACCCATATGTGGCCTTTGCCTGGCTGCATCATTTTGATTATCCGGGTGAGCATGTTGACGTTCTTGTTACTGCCGGAGGAATCTGGGTGGTGTCAACTCTTTACCCTTTTTACCTCAAGAAATCTCATTGCCCCATTCGGCCTCTTGTCTACACCCAGCTGCTATTCCATAGCATGAGATTACTCTGACTCTGACCACCGTTAACAACCATGTTATGCTTTTTCTCCCCCCTTGAAGTGACTTATTCCTGAACTGTCTCGAAGCTGAGTTGTTCGTCACGATGTAGCACGTTTTTAGCTGCCACTCAACAATCGTCCCAGCTCCTTACCGCCGCGGGCCGAAAACAGCAGCACTTTTCAGCCGCAGGAGCAGCAGCGATATCGTCCGCGCGAGCGCGTTCGCGTCGTATCGCTTTGTTCAAATGATCGCAAGAGGCGATGTTTGCAAATGGAAAAGACGCTTCGACACTTCCAAAGAGCTGAAGAGCACACACATCGCGAATCTCATCGTGTAACTTATGCTTTGCACTGAAATTCGACACCACTAAGGGGCGTTCGAAGTTGAGGCTAGCCCCATCTACAGCATTCCTTGGATAATCCAGCGAATTTGCGTTATCCAGCTAATTTTTTTGTCGGCTGGCATGTTGTTGGGAAGCTGGTAAAGCACTGCTTCTTTACGACTCCCACGTATTTCATATCTCCAAACACCATATCTTATTTGAAGTGGGGGGCTTCTTTCGCATGTTGCTCCTGGTACTCTGTTACTTTTTTTTTCTGGAACCATTCGGCGCTTCGTTGGACAACAACCGTAATGTATCACCAAAGCAGCTTCTCTCCCTATAAGGTCTATTCATACAGTTAGTTATCGTCCAAAAGCAAGCCAAGGAATCTTAAGCACCATACCAGCAAGGCTTATCCAGGAGTTTTCCCTACCTTTTTTTCCTCACATTCTCTGTTCACCATTACACGATGCGCAAATTTTCTTCTTTCCTCAAGTAATTCTTTTTTTTCACTTTTTGTTATGAAAACCATTGTCAATGTAAGATTTCTCGGAATATGCCGATGAGAAACGAGCAAAAGTTCGTTGGAAACCATTTATTTTATTTGGGTACTCATTTATTTTAGGTCCAAGGCATGAACAAAACTCTTTTCGGAGTTCAAGCACCCCAATGATTCTGCTCTGAAGTTCCTGCATATGGAGGCATCTCTCAGAGCAGCTCTAACGAAAGTGTTCAGAGCAAAATCATTGGCGCGCTTCAATCCTCGACTGATACTCGGCTTGCTTCTTCTCGGAGGGTGTTTTTATGTAGCAAGGCGCCGAGTAGAATAACAGTTTCTAGACGATGAATAATAGTAAGAAAGGACCATAATGTTCTTCTGGATCGTGGATTCAAACTACTGCAAGGATTAAGGCACCTCGTTTTCTGCTAAAACAGTTGAATCGAGTAACTTTTCACTAATGCATAAACACATGCTAAATTTCGCTCAAGGATCTCACCAAATTGTGCTCTCATCCTTTTCCCCGGTAGAAGTTGAGGGTGCATTTTGGTGATGTTTGGAACTGTTTGGGCTACCCATCCAGGTAATAATACCGGGGCTGGGATCCATGAAACGCTAACCACGCAAACGATAACTACCGGGATTGGCTATTTAATAGACTACGTAATGTTGAGAGACGCAGGACGCGAAAGTTGGTTTGCTAACCTGGTTTCGCTTCGTTTTGCGTTCATGAATCCTAGCCCGGGTGATCCGAAGGAGATTTGGATCAGGTCGGTTCACCCGAGAGCTCAAATTTCTAGCCAAACTACATCACTAGGCATCCAGACTTTGACGGGAGCTGTTCGTGCAGAGAATAGATATCAAAAACGGAAGAGAAGAGCGTAGATTGGCATGAATATAGCAAAAATTTATGGAACCGGTGAATTTCTCCAAGGCTCCTCCCGTGCCTGAGCACGTCAAAAATTCCAAAGTGAGAGAGCCAGGATAGGATGTTCTCGCTCCCAAATATTGTGATAAATTCCTAGTAGAATTCAGTGCATATCTCCGAAGTCGCAGAAAATTCAACAATTCAATATTTATTGCAATTGAATCGTTCTTTTCTATTATACACACCCTTAGGACCGCACTCCTCTAAAGAAAAATGCATCGAATACTTCATTATGAAGAGTTAATCTCCATCACACATCATTTCAATCGTATTTCGATTGTATTATACTTTCTGCTTATTCATTACATCGGCGGGAATCCACCTGATCTTCCTTTCTCTTTTCCCTTTTAATGTGATTGCTCGAGTTTCTGGCACTGCTTTTCCAGTGCAGGATGGAGAAGTATGAATGACCTTCAAACTGAATGTGCTCGCATTTAACCTATTCATATCCACATCGTCCAAACATATCCAACGAACATTTTGCCTGTATTTACGGACATATGTGAATGTGTGCACATGTGGTCAGTGGTGCGATTTTCAGCTGGGACGCTCTGTAGGCCGGTCAAGCGTCGCCGGTGTGTGACTCAGCTACAAATCCTGACCGGTTCTCCCCTCACCACAACCCCACCCGACCGATTTTTCTTCAGCACCTCTTCTCCACTATATAGGTACGCTGTGCACGACGAGTGCTCCCCTTTGTTTCTGCGCTGGTCCACACATTTCGCATTGGAGCAATTTTTTCGCAGCTGCACTCGATGCTCGTCGTTTGCCTCTGCGCTTCGCTGCTGGCTATCGGCGCTAGCGGTTTTGGTGCCGTGCCCATCCCGAACACAAATGCAAAATTTGTTAAGGATCTATTCGACGGTGAGTTATTTCACAGTGGGATTTTTTTAGCAAAATTTTTCGCATTTTCCAGATTATTCCGAGAAATTCCTCATACCAGAAGACTTCATAAATGCAGCCGAAAAACCTGGTACGATTATATCCATCGATGGATATAAATCAATTATTGATTGCTACGAGATTCCAGTTGACATCCCCACCGAGGCTCAACTCGACGCTGTGCAGAACTCACAGCTCTTCGAGGGTGACATCATTGGAATGCCAATTGTAGAAGAACAAGCTGTTCGACGATTGCATGATGAACCAATCGATATTGACGAAGCTTCGATTTTCGGCCGACCGGTAGGTGGCTGCTTGTCTTGGATGGATTGATCGATTTATTGATTTTCTTACTTTAGTATCACAGCGCCTTGAATTTGGTCACGTATCCTGAAAAGCTTTGGACAGACGCACAGGTGCCATACATGTTGGAAGAAGGGATGACCAATGAGTGAGTGATCTAATTGCATGGAGTGGGCGTGGTCTAGCCATCCATATCTGGGGATCGTGTTACGGAATGGGTTGAACTCATATCCATATCTGGGGATCGTGTTACGGAGTGGGCAGAAATTGGTTTTAGGCGATAGAACTTCCAAAAAATTTACTGCTTGAGAAATTGTCAGCGATTTTGATCCAGCCACGTTGAAGCAGTCGAATTAGACCTTGCAAATAACTGCAGTTCCTCAAATTTGTAGTGAAGCCACGCTCACACGCTTGAGTGTGCTGAAGCCCTTTTTTCTATCACAGTTGGTGTGACCGTAAACCACGTTATTCTCGATGAAAGGATCGGAAGATCGGAAACTTCCCTGGCTCTTTTCAGCTGCTGCAGTTCCGACAAGCCACCGGTTACAATCACGAAATCAGATTTCTTTTACAATTATCCTGGCGATCAGTGTTAATCCTGCCCTGTGGGGATCTAGTTCGTGGATCTCCCAATAACTAAAGCGATATGAAATCACAAAACGTTGGGATCCTTAGGTTATTTTATGGAGTTTCTGAACTTGGGTAACTGAACCGCTTTTTCGTCATTCAAGCTAAGAAGTTCATCTCTAGGGCGTGTTCTGCTCTGAATGTGAATAGTATTTATGCAGTATACATGAGTGACCCTTTTTGCAACAGTTGTCCACCCTTCTTCTACTCCAAACACCACCACAGTCATGTTTAAATTTCCCGCCTCCAAGCAGTTTATCGATCTTCTCCAGCAACGCTGACCAACTGCTGCGAGAGGTCCAGCAACCGATCAGCTGTTGACATAGCCGTTTTTCTCGACCGCAGCGGCTACATTCTGTTTACCCTGGCGCCATTTAAAGCACACTAAACTCGCAATAATACCATTGTTCGCCGTGAGAGGACAAGCTGTGCGTCATTGTTTTTCTACTCCTAGAAATCTGGTGCAGTGCGTTCTGCGACGCCAAAGCCATGGGGAATTCAATGGGGTCGAAATTAGTTTCGAAAGCAATGTGCTTTGTGTGAAGGCACCACCGGGAGTTTTTCTCTTATTATCTTGAGCTGTGTCATATTCGTGAATTGAAAATGCAACCATTGTGCAGAAGTCTTCAATCGATTATCGATTAGTTATCGACTTTTCAGTCAACGCGCAGCGATCGCTCAGGCTTTCGACGAATATAAGGAGAAGACGTGTGTACGATTTGTTCCCCGAACTGATGACGACTTCGATTACATCTACATTAAGAGGAACGTCGCATTCGGGTATGAATTTCCAAAATTTGCACATCTAGCCATCCAATTATTCATCATTAAAAATTTCCACAAATTCAGGTGTTCGTCGTATGTAGGGCGGGCTGGGGGTAACCAAACGGTTTCACTGGAAGTGGATAAATGCTTCTCAAAAGTGAGTTCAACCAGTTGTTTTGTAACAATTGACCAGTTATTTTGTCACAACTATCTCCTTTTTACTTCTTCAACCAGAGTCACTCTTTGTATTCTATCCTCTCTTCGAAACAGTCTTGACATTCATTGTTCTGACGGTGTTCTTGTTTAATTTTCTGCTGGAAACTCTCTCGAGATTCTTTTCATTTTCTTTTAACGCTCACAAGTCCCTCACCTGAATGGCGCCCCAAATCATTACCTTTTTATCCCCCTTTTTGATTTTTTGGTCATCGTTTAAAAGCGAATAAAGAACTCATTGGTAAAGGGAGCAACCTAGAATGATCCTATAGGATTGATACGGCATCGATGGCCTTTCTTGATTTTCCTTCTCCAGATCTCCATCCTAAATACTAGAGTATTTTTGTGTGGTTGAGAAATTTCTGTTTATTGTTGACAAATCAAAATCAAGCTCTAACGTCAACCCCTCATTCCTGGTTCTGAGTGGCCATTGGGTTACTTACTTGTTACTTGAAGGCCATATCCTTCTTCCTTAGTTGTGGGAGAGTATGTAGATCCTCCAGCTTCCTTCTAAATTCTCACCGGTCGTTGGCTTCACACTGTCATGAACTTCCCTATGTTTCATTAAAGTGGGTTATGTTGCAATTTCGAGGCGTATTGCCCAGTACTAAGTTCCATACGATATGATATACAGTGCCGGCCAAAATTATATAGCCTTTTTAATTTTCCTCCATAATTTGTGCTAACGTGAAGCTTGGAAGCCCAAATTTTTATGAGAGCTGTAGACGATCAAGTGTGATAAAAGAATGTTAAAACCCAGCCATTCCGTGAGCGACACTTCTTTAGAGAATTTTTTTTTCTGAATGAAGATCAAAATCTGTGATTCGGTGGTATCCATAAACGCTCCCAGAGTTGCTTTTGTAGTTGAAATCTCGCCATAAATAAATGTTTTATGATGGAGTATACTCAGATCTAGTAGAATGTGTGCGTTTACGGGTCAGTCGCTGTGACATGCCAGGTGCACTTGAGGTCAATTAACAAAAGCCTTCGATAAGCGTTTTCGCCAATCTAGCTAATTTATTTCTTCACCAATTTAAGGTTTACCCTGACTCCTATGAATCTTCGTACCAAGCCAAATGTGTCCTCCCGTACTGGGACCCGAGGCTCTTCCGAACTCTCCAAATAAAACTGTTGTTCGCAGTGCACCCGACAGTGATCACCACAAAAAATGAACTTTGGAATTTTTTCTTGCTCGAACAAAAGGATTCCCCAGGCCTTTATGAGATATAAAGATGTGCTGGGACTTCTACAGCATCGCTACGTACATGTCCTCCCATGTGGCTTTAAGTTAGATGAAATTGAATCATCTTAAATGAGCGGTACCAACTACCACTACGAGCACATGTGTTTCGTTGGTCCACTCAAGGGATTTTACGGTTCACCTGAGTGTTTTTATTATTATTTCATCTCGCATAGCCCATGATATCAGCATCAAACAAGATCGGCTCACTTTTGGAAGACCAGATATAAGACATTTCGCTGCTCTGTTTTGTCGTATACTTTCCTGATCTTCAGAAGATCCTATTCGGTTGAATCCGAAGAGGCATGAGTTCCGCTGTCTGTTCTGATATTGCGGCATTCCTAACGTATCCTCACCTTCCACTGAAACGTAGGGTTATCCTCTGGCTCGAGCAAGAAAAAATTCCAAAGTTCATTTTTGTGGTAAGCACTAAGGGATGCATCGCGAACAACTGTATTATTTGGGGAGTTCGGAAGAGCCTCGGGTCTGAGTGCGGACGGACATATTTGGCTTCGTACGAGGAGTCATAGAGGTGAGCGCAAACCTCGAATTTGTCAAGAAAAAAATCAGCTGGATTGACGAAAACACTTATCGGAGGGTACTGGTAATTGACCTCAACTGGGCCTGGCATGTCACAATCATTGACCCGTGAACGCACACATTCTACTAGATCTGAGTATATTCCATCATAAAACATTTATTTATGGTGAGATTCCATCTACAAAAGGCACTCTAGGAGCGTTTATGGGTACCACCGAATCACAGAGTTTTATCTTAATTCATAAAAAAATTTTTTTAAAGAAGAGTCGCCCACGGAATGGCTGGGTTTTAACATTCTTCCATCACACTTGATCGTCTACAGCTGTCATAAAAATTTGGGCTTCTAAGCTTGACGTTAGCAGAAGTTATGGAGGAAAGTTAAAAAGGCTATATAATTTTGGCCGGTACTGTATATTAGTAGATCCCAGTAATCAGCTATACAACTTCAATTCTTGAATGATCCTTTTATAGAACATCACCTATTGCATGTCCGCCAGCGCTGGCTTGCCAGGAAGCATCAGAAAGGGTGATGGACTTATCTGGACTGTCCTCCAGGGTGCCCATCGGGATCGCTTTTGTCTATTTTCTGTACTCAAGATATTCTATTTCCTGAATAAGACATTCAATTTCCTGAATCTCCAACATCACTCCTGTTGATGAGCTGAGCTCATCTTGGAGAATTTCTCGTGCAATTTTAACAATAGCCGGTTCCTTCTTTCCCGTAGGCCTCCTGCGTTGGAAATGGTGAAAGCATGGCTTGACGGAACCACGTCAAACAATCGACACCCACGACCACTGCATCCTGAACTTCCACAGTTAATTAGAGAAACTTACTTACTTGCTTTGACACTTTGATGGTCCATCTCTACTGTTGGATTGGTCTTCTCGCTGTGGACCACATTCACTATCTAGGGCTGCTCGCATCCTATTTGTCTCTTTTTGCCTAAACAACCTGGAAAACGCGTCGGACCAGCGCGTGAATCGTCGGACGAGGGGTTTTTTCACGTTCAGTGGAGTCCATGAAGTTGTTTTGGTACTCCATCTGTCGTCGGTTTGGCGCAAGGCGTGTCCTGCCCATCAGTGCTTTGTCATTTGTTGTATCGGGTCTCTAATCTGTGGCTCTTTCCTCAAGTCTTCGCTGCTGAGGCCGCTTTTCATGTGATGACGGATAAAAATAGAAAAACAGTCATGCTATTTGTTAAAAGAACATACTTCTTTTTCTCTGGGTTCCTTGAAGAAGCAACAGAACAAACCTGCCCATGATGAGTAATTTTAGGGTATCATTGCTCACGAATTGATGCACGCACTGGGATTCTTCCACGAACACTCGAGAACGGATCGAGATCAGTATGTGGATATTAACGAGGAGAATATAAGACCAGGTAAGACAAAAATCATATAGAATTTGGTTCTGGTGATGGTTCACGTGATCTTGCCAACAAAAGATAAATGTAACGAAGTGAGCGTGGCTTCCCACTCGGGGCACCCATCACACCATCAAGCCTGCCTACCAATTCAAACCCACAGCGTGAAATGAGTATCACATTTCAGGAATGCTCCGAAACTTCGAAAAGTATCCACGGAAAATCATCGATCCACTAGGAATGCCTTATGATTACGAATCCGTCATGCACTACCATAAGTTAGCCTTCTCGCGGAACGGAAAAGCCACTATAGTGCCTAAGGACCGGAAAGCTGAAGTTGGGCAGCGCTACAAGCTCAGTGATGTCGACGCGAAGAAGGTAGTCGAGACCTTCGCTTGACTATGAATCAATCGCTAACAATGAATCTTAGGTGAACAAACTGTACGAATGTGGAGAGTTCTCTAAAACTACAACTACTTCCACCACGACCACAACCACAGAATCAACCACCACAACAACCACAACTACGGAATCATCAACAACTACCAGGGGTCGAACTAAGCCGGGACGAGGAAGGGTTAGCGTTCGTGTCATCAATGACGTACGGCCTGGGCCCGAGATGTTACTTCGAAACAAAACAAAATTTCGCCAGAAACTAGCCCTAATAATAGTGAAACAGCTATAATTACTGTAGAATTCTAATGAAAATAGCCGTAATTGCGAGACACAAAAAATGAGAAGATGAGGAAAAATTATCTAATTCTGGAAGCATATCGAAGAAATTTCCTCGTGAAGACAGGTGGTTCGACAAATACGTGTAATAGATCAGCTGGTAATCGATCTTTTCTGCTTCCTTTCCTGATTTTGGTGCACTGACCGCTAAACCGCCTACAATCAGCTGAGAAATGAGTCCATGTGGGTCTAGGCAATCCCATGTATAATATTTCAAAGGCAACTTCCACCGAAATTTCTGACTTTAGGATCTCAGCATATTTCGTAGGTATCGAAGGTGCTCAACACTTTCTTGAACACACAAATTCACGTTAGCATCGGAAAAACTGTTTTTGAGGCTTCACAATCAGGCAGCGCTCAACAGATATGGTAGAGTTTCGCGAGCGATGGATGAGACCCGGTAGCAAAAGATCGATAAAGCAGTATTTTTCGCCAGGCGGATCTTTGTGAAATCAGCAACATATGTACACATTTCTGACGAAATGCAGCCTCTTTCCACAGCAGCGAAAGAAATAACTATTGGAAAATTAGTGATAATTAAGAAAGATGTTAACTGAGAATCAAGACGTTATAGAATCCCCCAGGAGAGTAGAAATGAGCGAAATCTGGAAATCCACCAGAAACTAGCGCTAACAATAGTGAAACAACCATAGTTACTGTGGAAATCTATAGAATTGACCGCAGTCACCTGAAACAAAAAAATGAGAAGAAGAGAGAAAACTACACAGTTCTGGTAGCATAACGAGAAAATTCCTTTGAGAAGGGTGACGTTTGACAAAGAGATCAGCTGGGAAAAGATCTGGTCCTAGGCGGTCCTATTGTAAGTAGGTGAAAGGACACTTCCAGTGAGGCTTGTTCGGCGAATATACTCCCCAAGTCCTGGTTTTTTTTTTCAAAACTTTCGGAACGTTCGCAACGGAATTTTCCGTGAGTGTTGCCTTTAGTTAACTTCATAAACATAAATTTTTGCAGGTAACTAAAACAGAAAAACCCACCACGACAACAACGCGAAGAACGACAACGAAGAAACCGCCAACGACGAAAACCACAACGAGGACCAAAAAGAGTATGTGCGCTTCTCACCTGCTGTTTAATAGCGAATTGAAAAAAAAATTATTCCACCGTGGAACTATATAGGATGTGAAGATTTGAATGCTCATTGTGGAATGTGGGAGCAACTCGGGCATTGCCAACACTCGACAAAGTATATGTCTCATTACTGCAGAAAATCATGCGGGATGTGCGACGATGACAATGGTGAGCATTTCTTCTAGAATCTTTATCGGTGTACAGTCCTGCTCAAAATGGTCCAGCTTTGAGTTTTTCGCTGCTCCGCCATTTAGCCACAAAATACCAGCAGAACGGCGCATTCCCACTACGGTGATTTGGAGAGTAGATTTGAGATGGCTCGACATGAAAAACGAGTGGAAAACGCATTTGCACCTTTGAAAATAACCTTATAAAGTTACAACGAGACGTTTCAATGCCTACTTTCTCTTACTGACGAGTGCAGAAAAGGCATATTCAGATGTTTAGAATCCGTATAAGGGTAATGCACGAAGCGGAGTCTAAACATATTAGAAAAAAAATTTTGAGAATTTGTAAATAATATAGCAATGCCACAATTTTTCTTTTATGAACAGGTAAATCCAAGTGATAATCCTCCACCCTGTCTTTCTCGCAGCAACGTGGTGCTGGTCATTAGACGTCTGAACCAGTACAGAGAGGACGGTTTGAGATCACTTCGTGATTGCTATGGGCTGCCAGCGAAGAAACCAAAGCTTCATCGAAACCATTACGTACAATATCTAAAAGAAGTAAAACTGCCTTTTCCAGTGACTACGAAGAGGCCGAACACTAAGGAAAAAGAAAAAGGAGGCGAAGGTAACAGGAGAGGAACGAAGGAAAAGGAGAAGATCACGGAAGTGAAGGAAACATGTAAAGATAAGAATCTGTTCTGTGGTTATTGGGCTAAAATTGGTGAGTGCAAAAGTGATAGCAAATTTATGAAAATTTTCTGCAAGGCTTCTTGTGGGCGATGCTAAATGGTTGTCAGTTCTCATTGCCCGTATCTGTAGTTCTTATATTGCTCCTATCGGTTCTGCTTTTGTGGACGACTTCACTCATAGTTGCGCCTTTTGAGGCGAATCTTAACCTTTTCATTCTGGGACTCCGGTCCACAACGTAGGGCTAATCTCATTGTGATCCTATTTCACTTGGAGATATTTTTCAAGCTATCTTGCTCTAATTTTTGTGCTTTGAAAATAAGTAGGCGGATAATTTTATTTATTATTTCTACTACGTTTCATGTTGTTTGCACTGAGTTCAAGGTTAGGTTCTGATATAAGGTCATAAGCATGATTCTCAGATCTTTCCTTATCTTGGTCAGGTCGCCAACATGAAACGTAGTCGTGCTTTCGGTGATTCCTCTTACCGGGTTCATCTCGTCTGTGGTAGCGACCATGTCGCCGGTGCTAGACTAAGATCGTGTTTTTCATAATCTATCGTTGTGTCCTTCTCTTGAACGTGATTTGTAAGGACCTATGTCAGGTGCTTTGTATTATACCATGTACGCTTCAGTAATAAATGCTTGCAGAAATTAGTAATTCGCTAAGTGGCTGTTATTCTGTCCACCTACCGGCGTTCAAGGCATTACTTAGGCCTAAAAGTATGTTTCCACTTCATACAATGCGATGAGAAGTATAAGGAATTAAGTGGTCGACGTTAATCAACCCCGTTCGTAGAATGCGAGAGGCATTCAGTGCATATGTGCTCTGTACAGAAACTTGTTGGGGGCGGGGGAAACCTCTAAGATATAATTATTGATAAGGCAAAATAGAAGTTAACGCAATAATGTTTTACATTCACTACCAAGACAAAAACATGCTGTCGATCGAGAAACATGCACCAAATGGCAACTTGTCAGAACCAGACCAATAGTGTTTGAGAGGATTCTTCTAGACGAGTTCATATGCTGTGACTCTTTCTGGATTTTCCCTTTATATAACATCCCTGTAAGGAACTAGGATTGCAAGGCTTGAGCTTTGTTAGCAGCACAACAAGTTTCTCCTGTGGATAACATTATAGAATAAGCTCCTTGTGAACGAAGTTTGGTCGAAGACGCTTTTATTTTGATAGAAAGTGCATGGCTCTGCTAACTCTGATTTAGGGTTGAATTCTTGATGTTTCTTATTTTCTGTTTTGTTCTTCTCTCAGCATACATATCGTATAAATATTTGTGTCAATCTTGTGTTTGCGAGTACGTTTTACTGGTATATGCCGTCAGCATACCTGTTGGAATTCTTTATCTACTATTCTATTCTTATTGTCAGCAGATTCTGTCAAATTCTGAGTGAGAAATGCACACGAGAATCCTACTCAGTGTTAGCAATGTTGATCTCCCAAAAATTTTCCCACTTCATCAACAACGAGTCGACCATCCTGATCCTACGAATGAGTTAGTGTATTTAGTTTCTATTGGCATTTGAGAAAGAAAACACAATCATATCGTTATTTTCAGGACGGGGAGCATCATGTCTCTATCAAATGATTCTATGTATGAAGAAGACATTCCTGCTGATGAATTTGAGGCCAAACTAAGTGGTTGGTCTGCTTATTTGTTCACCATTGAAATTCCTCAATCATACAAACATGGTTTATTAGGCATTGACCACCGACTCGAATCTGATTCGCAAGGAGAGCAAGACTCGAACACAAATGCGTCTTCCTTCCATGAGTGTATTTCGAACGGCATACTGGATATGAAAGCAGCATCCCATCTACTGTTAACTCAAAAACAACTTCGCACTTACAGTAGCTCGGTTTATCAGGTAATCGTACCATTTTACTGAAGGCGCGTTCTGTAAATATAGTAGAGTTCCATAACTAGTGACAGGTTTCGGCCTAGTTTCGCCCACTCATCCGGCTTTCCTTCTCAATTGTTTCTTAGAAATACTCCTCACCATTCACCATCCATGAAAGCGAATAGATAGTCATGCTCTCATTCGCTACAGTATGCTCTATTATTTGGAGGAATTTATGGAGCCAGCAACGAATATACATTATTTGCTTCCGTTTCAGTGACTGAGTACAGTGCAGTATTTCTGTGAATGAATGGATAAATGAATAACACAATTTCAATTACTTGGGCTAAGATCATGAACTTAAGCATTGTACCCCCACAGGAAACGACGTAATTATGTTCTTTAAGGAATTTATCCACTCCGATACTGCCTTCCGGATTGACTCATTCTGCTTTGATGGATTGGACGGACACAGGGGGATCAATCTTGAATTGAGATTGATAGCCAATCAGATTCAGGTGAGTTACCGTACACCTAAGATTTGCCTTCTAAACAGTTCTATTTTAGGGAGATATAATCTGCTCAAAAGTTGGAAAATTTACACGTATGCTGGAAATCTGTAATAATAATGAGCAACATAAGAAAAAGCTCCATATTTCCTTGCAAAATACAACTAAGAGTTGGGGAATGAATGGCCCAGAACCGTTCGCGAAGGTACCTATATTGGTTCAAAATTATCTCATAAATTATGCGGTAAGCCAATTATATGTGAGGTGTCCTTGAACGAAATTGCCATGGATTATCATTCCCGACCGAACGACAATGTTTTCCAACTCTTCACTTCATTCTATCGTTTCCTACTTCAAAAGGTCAGTCTTCATTCGAAAAAATTCTCCGAGGTCCGCGTTATCTTTCTTTCCATTCTTCTATGTAGATCACACATCCTGCATATCGGATCCAAGAGTATGCAATCCGCAGAAATGGTAGAGGAGGCCGCGACGGCACTCTGAAAAACTTGCCACGAAACATAGAAAGGATGCTATTAGGTGGGAGGCTCTATATATGTAAGAATGGGAATTAGAAGGAATATTCGACTTCGCAGATTTCCTCGAAGATCTCATTGGCTATGGCACAAAGGAAGCACAGAGAGGACAGCTTTGCCGGGAGAGGCTTGCATATCGAGCTGACATGTTTAGATCACTTCAGGCTGCATTGTATTTTTAATGCTTTTACCTTCTCTCTTGGAGCAGATCACTTCAGCTAGTAGGGTTCTTTTCCAGACGCGACATCAGATCTTACTCATACGACCATGTCGAGAGAAAATTTGTTCCGAACGATGTGAGTAGCAATCCCAGCAGATTTATTCACAGAAGTTGCCTTTCTAAGGTCTTTCGTTGAACATTTTTTTTAGCGAAAGGCTAAACGAGCACACCCGGAACGTCTGGTTACGGAAGAAAACGACGAAGAGTAAAAAAGTGCATTTTGTATATACGTCATTGTTCTCAGTCGTTTTTTTGTCTTCCGTAACTACAACTAAGAGGACACTATCTCAGTTGCTCCATCCCAGATTGAAAAGCGAATTCCTTTTAGTTTCTGTCCCTGATATGTTTCAGCTAACTTGATGGTTACAAAATTGACGTACGTATGATCAGGGATCATAGGTCGGAGACACTGGCAAAGATCTCATCAACTACATAGAAGAAATTCAAGAATAAGCAAAAGTAGAACCTAAGAGACAATATGAACAAAGCATGACCGGGGAAGCTGGGACTAAGATAGTGTCATCATTTCAGTGATCCTTACATGTTACTGGTATCCAGAAGGTTCTCATAGTTCACTTCGGAGTCCTTATGACAGACATCATTGTTTTTGAATCTCGTGAAACTGCATTGTTTTGTTTCAGCGTTATTGGCATTGCAATGTAATAAAGTCATGAATTCACTATTTTGTCAGCCCCTATAAAAATTCTATCGTTGGATGATTCGCACAATTTTTAGCTAACATTTCTTTTGGGATTCGTCCATTTATTGATTTACACTTCCGGCATAGTGGTAGTCAAGCTTTTAAAACGAGAGGCAAGAATAATCATGCGAAATTGTTTGTCCCATGTACACTTTATTTCGCACTTTCACAAGGAAAAGTTTTTCTGGATCCATATTCAGAGAATCGAACTGAAACTTAAAAGATATCGTATCATACTGGTATCACAACGTCAAGATTTGCGAACTTTAGCAAATCCGATTCGTCTCTTGCCTAGATCGTAGATGTTGCAGTACTGGCGAATGAATGGGTCACCAAGAATCCACTCTGGTCCTCCTGGCAGAACCATTGGGGTGAGGGGTAAGATGCACAAGTCGCCACCACCTCTTACAATGAGGTTCTCTGCTTCGATTACGTATTTTCTGTTGCCAATGGTGAGCTCGAGTTTTGGCGTCTTGTCGCAATCAATGAGGAAGGTTTTATAGAAGGACATGTACTGAAAAAATGATCATTTGTTATTGCAGAGAGGTGGAAAGTGCTAGTAAACTTCTTATGAGCGTTGAGTTTTCAGTCCAGCTGATACGTTATCATTAGCGTTTTTTCCTACAGTCACGAGGTCAATGCATAATCGACTCACATTAGCACCAACTTCCTTAGCGATTTTGAAGATAATATCAGGAGGACCAATGATAGCTGAAGAGCCAGTATCAGATATGGCTTGCCATCCGATGTCAGATGTGTAGTTCCCGGTTGAAATGGCTTGCATCTAAAGATAATTCGGAAAGAATTCCAATTTCAGTAACATCGAGTGGAACTAAACGCGTAGAGCCCAAAAATCTGTGCGACGCATAAATGGAAAAGGTAGGAGGGAAGAAAGCCTGGAGGCAACTCACAGGGAACTGCCAGTAGTAGTTACTTGTCAGGTTCTCGTATGCTAATATCCGTCCACAGTTCTTCGCATCAACAGCTCCGTAAGTGAACACACCACCGTAGACATTCCTCTGACCTAGAAACTGCGATTATTTTTCATGTATTTATCATATTTTGCATCTAATTTTGAATTCCCCTCATTCGCAACAAATGTCCCCAAATTTCGGACAAAAAAAAAACACCTACTTCCAACGCTCTTGTAGAAGACCGTAAATACTGGTTGCTCCAACTGCCCATATCTTGCCGCACGGTGTATAGCAGGAACTATGTTTCCTTTGTTGTAATTATCATAGGCTAGCCCGAGGATACCATCGAAGCTTTTCTATAAAGGATTATTAGTGCTCGAAACTGCTCAGTACCAGCTTGTGCCCCATAAATGTCCGAGAGCAGTTCAAACTTTCACAGGAAATCAGAAATTCCTGTGGAAGGCATCCTAAAATCAGCAAGGCTACACTTCTATTATACATATTCTGATGAATAATGGTTAGATAAAGCACGTTAGCTGTTTACGGGAAGTGTGAAGGACGCATGTACCTCTTGGAAGGAATCAGCTAGGTATGAAGCCTGACCAATCTCAACTCCACCAACAGCAAGACGATCGCCCGACTCCCCAAAGCGGACAGTGTCCTTCCCAGTAAAACCTGCTGCGTTACCAGTACCGTACTAAAAATATCTGTTGCTAATATAAACTAGACAAGCATTAGAATCGAGCTACATTCGAATGTTCACTCAAAAATTCGATAGGTTTAATGGTTGGAGAAAAAGCGAATGAGATTTCTAAGACTCACAGGGATTTTTCTGAAACTAGACCACAACTGCCATATTTTTTTGAATGAATATGTAATGTGAAGGCAACGATTGCCACCTTGAACCTACATGAATTTGCCAACTTTTCTTGAGCCTCCTATATGTGGTTGAATTTTTGGGGTTGAACAGGCGTTTCCCTTTGCAACCGATGATCTCCCCAAAAAGCCCGTTCTTCGCAGTACAGCATTCCTTCTTAGCACACATTATTTCGCAAATAGCTGGAATTTTTGGAAATTTCATTATCTTTCAAAATATTTCTCGAGATTTCCGAGCTTTGACGTACACTTTTTGTACTGCTTATTAACCCGAAGTGGGAACAAATGAGAATGAGAACTAGTACACCAGGCCAAAGCAAAACAAACCTCCGGGATCACACTCGGACCGCTCACATCCCTGCTCCTTTTTCCGACCACATGTGATATCCGGAATCCATAATCGAGAGGAGCCAGTGTCGAGAACTACCTGTTTAATTCTATTTTCGTGGGAATAGACAATGAAGATCTTTTTGCCACTTTCCCATAGTGGTCACACAACTTCAAAGAACCAAAAGGGTCGAGTGAATGCGAATATTTTTTTCACAGTCGATGCTCGTGATAAGCTTTTGAATAACCCTTCCACGCAGAATTTCAAGTCAGGCCGTTGTTTTTCTTCTTTTTTTCTTTTCAAATAGGAAAGTGTGATTTATTGATTCAAGACCTCGTAAAGGGCCTTTCATACATTTGCCGCGGCGGCGGCGGCGTCACCGCGGCAAAAGTGGCTGCGCGGCAAATGTTGTCGCCGGGCGGCAAAATACCCTCATGACCAATCATTGCCGCACGTCGCTGGGCGACGTCGCCGAGCGTCGCCGCGGCAAAAAAGTATGCAAGCTCTTGCCGCCGGACCCTTGCCGCGGCGACACCGCCGCGACGTCGCTGGCCTATGCTTGACCATGGGCGACTGCCGCCGCGGCAAAAGTATGAAACCCACTTAAGAATCCAGACCAGCATCCGCGATATTAACGAACGATACCTGCTGCGTTAAAGGAAGCGAAGCAAGCATGTTACCGAAATTCACCTTTACAAACCGAGTCCCTGCTATCTGACCTAGCAGTATAGTAGTAGTACCCGGACTCTGGCACTTCCAATGTGTTTCTCTAGGGTTCGGGTTCCCCGCATGCCTTTGAGTTCTGAAATCGGGAAAAAAATTATCACTATGCTCCCTGTCATCCGTAACCCCAACCCATTTCATTCATTTCCCGGACTCGAAGGCTGACGTCATAGAAACAAACCAAATATAGGTGCCCCCCCCCCGCCATTGTCCTGCTAGTATAAGGATGGTATAGAGGGCCCGCGCTGTGCATGCTATTCCAAAATCCTCACGGATCCTCCGTGGTGAAGACGTTACTCGTATTTGCAAGCTGCAGCATGCCAGTAATATATGTACTTACGAAAGTACACATGACCTCGTGTCATTTGTAACCAATTCATTTGCCATAACACTATTAAAGGATTAGCGCCAAATGAATTGAATGCGTAATGGAACGGAAGGATGCAAAAAATTCCACTAAAAATCCTGGAGGTTTGCAGGAGTAAGGCTTAGTTTCAGTATGTAATACTTCCACGGAATCAATGCCAACGGTTCAGAAAATGGAATCAGGGGTTCTCAGGAGTAATTCTTCCCCAGTTTATAAGTATGTATTTTTCACACCGAATTAGCAGGCAAATCACACGTATTCGTTCCTACGTCTCGTCACTATTCAGGGGTTGTCCTCTTTACGAATACATGATGAAGCCTCCATGTTAGCAGACTTCCACGGGTTATCCGTGGTTTGCAGCACATTTTTCAGTTGTCCCTAACCCGCCCGCCAGTCCGAACTTGATAAACCTCCTATTCGCTTAATACTGGTGCCAGCTTTTGGAGAATTTCTCAGAATTCCTAAGGAAATTTCACTGTTTCCACATTTTCACTGCATCGTCGATTACACAACATTCAGGAGCAAGAGGCCAAAGCAGCTAATTGAAGCGGTACAGGCCTATATGGTATGAATTTCTGCTTAAAATGCTACAGTGGGCTCAAAAGTTTTGCATGCTACAAGAATGTTAGAAGAGATTTTTCACACCGTTACTCTGACACAATGTTCACTCACTATTTTCCTAACAAAGGCGTTTTTTTAATCGTCACTGAAGAACGGACAACTGTTACAGTTTAAGCTACGAAATGACATCATTGTGTTGTCGTCAATCTAATTTGCATCTTTGAGTTGGTATATTGTCGTGACTTTACTTCTTAGGAAGCACCGAAAAACTCGACATAAACTTGACAGATATGAAAANGCGGCGACACCGCCGCGACGTCGCTGGCCTATGCTTAACCATGGGCGACTGCCGCCGCGGCAAAAGTATGAAACCCACTTAAGACACCGTTTCCACGTACCGTAAACCTAGTATGCCTACCGTAGCTCGATCCCCTACGGTATTCCTAGTGTAGCCTTAAAGAGCATGCAACGGTGTGAATGACTCGAGGGTATAGTGCTAACCGAAATATGATAAAATCCGAGAAATACAGAACTTTACCTTGAACATTTGTTCTGGATTTCCAATGGTTATATTTGCTATGTAGCTGACGTCTGAGAAGCCGTTGACCTGCAATATGTGCTTTTTTACTAATTCTTAGCGCCAAAAGAGTCAGTTTGTGGGTTTTCCTAGGAAAGATTATGCTATCGCCGTTCTAAACATTATTCGAAAGTCATTCCAAAGCCTCTGGAGGAAACTATCAATGATCTAACAGCAAATCCTGGAAGAATTTATTCCAAATCTGTTCAGCGAAAAGCGTTCGCGTGTCGGGAACAGGACCTCGGCAAGAGATTTCTTCACCTGCTTCACGAGGAGAACGACTCGTTACCTTCCACATGAGCTCAGTCCTGTTTCCCCTAATACCAGTCCTGATTAATACTATATGTAATTACATAATGCGAAATGTCTCTTCGATCAATCACAGCATATATGCAACCGAATATGAAATGCTTGTTCGTTTAGACATATTTTTCATGAAGCGCTTATTGCGGAAAACGTTTTTGGTGGTCCAACGTATGTAGTGCTCTGTCTTCTGTGAAGATACGTAGTATATAAGCCCCTTCGTTGGAGACACAGTTGCCTTTGAATATACGCCATCAATTAAGTCATGGCCTTGAATAAGGAAAAATACTTAAGCCGACTCTTAAATAGTCAACATGCTATGTCCTATCGTGGTTCCTTTCTTGTATTTGAATAAATAAATGAACAAATGAATAGCTATCACCAACTCTGAAGCATCCTACCTTGTGAGGATAGATAGAAGTTTCGACGCCATACAACTGCATTGGTTGACTTTTCTCAAGTCGTCGCACATACTCCGCCCACGTCCCTTCCCGAATCATTTTAATCATTGGCGGCTCAATCTTGGTGAGCGGTGCTTGGAAGACGATAGCATTCGAGCAACTCGCTATGGCTATGAACACGGCTGTGAAGAACATGGACCTAAGTGAGGATGGCATTAAATTAAACGATAGCGGATTTCGCTGAGCTCTTCCGGAGTATAAAGGTCTTTCTGAAGTTCTTGTTCAGAAGAATATGTTAATCATGTATTCAATTAGAATGCTGAAAATTCTGGATGATATTTTCCCCAAACTTTGAACAACTGGACGTAAGACATGTGGAGAAAGTGCGGCATTAGAACAGTCTAAGAAGCCTTTGTGGTTGGCATGCACTAAAAGAACAGTTTTATCAGCTTTAGACAACATACACAAGCTACGTAGCCGATTTTTTTTGCGGATGGTTCATGGCTGGAATGTTCGTTCACTGAGATTTGCGGCTTTAAAGCAGCTCGTTCTGATTATGTAACCGCTGTGGTGTAGTGTGGATATAGTAAATTTTAGATGTATAAGTTATGCTTACGTAAACGCCTTGAAACGGGTTGGTGATCTCTTTACTCACTCTGACGCGCTGACGCGTTGCGGTTATCTGGGGGACACCCAGATTTTTCTCAAAGCAATGCCATTTAGAGGCATAACTCTCTTCGCACCCCCTTACCCTTCCCATCTCACGAACTCAACTAGAATGAGGGCTGTTCCACGTGAGGCTAACTTTTGCAAGACAAAATCATTAAAGACAGCTCCAATCTTTCCTAAGCGTCTTAACTGAATGCTTGTGATAACGTTAACCATCAATTGAATTTCCCTGAGAGCTCGCTTTGCAAGCTTGACGGCTTAATGGAAAAAGATCTTATGCTCCGTGATTTGGCACAAAATGTGCAGATCTATGTAGTTTCTCAGTTCTCTCAAGATCGATGAAGTGCATCAAGCTAGCAGCTTATCAAGCTATGTATATCTCCACATTATAGATCAAGTCAAAAGCAAATTTTATTACAAGAAAAAACTCATCGAATGTACGATGATGCTCGATTCGGACCTTACATAATACTAAATACTAAATACATGACAATTGTATCTGGATGTTTACGCCCTTGTGGGCGTTCACATGACTGCCGCTAGAGCAAGGAATATGCGCCTTATTTCTTGTATGAGTGGGAAATGTACCACAATTTTGAGGCCGTATTTTCTCATTATAATAAGTTTACTTCTAAAAGAGTGACACGACGTACTGACTATAGCTGGTGAGGTCCATCCGTTCTCAACACTTACCATAGCCATCAAATCACTGAGCATTCCGAGGCTTGGCAAAACCATTTCGCTCTCTCCCCAAGTAACGAATGTTGCACTACTGACGAATGAACAAATAAGTAGTCCAGGATCCACTCCCATCCTCCGCGTTGTAAGTTCATGGGGAAGACAGCCGAGACGCAGAAATCATTACTCACTCGTATGTAGCACCGAGTTGTGGTCCTGAATGAGGTACTTTTCATTCCAACAGTGACTGCTCCTATATACTGTTCCTAAATTTCTACCTTTTCAAACTTATGTAAATTTCAAGCGTGCCGCTAAAATATGTAAATCCGTCGATATCGACCACTGGATTTTGTGTAGAGTAAAGCTGTTTAACAACTGTTTATTGCTCACAGGTAGAATCCGCCTCAGTTCACGCCAAGAAGGGTTCCTTGACTCAGACTACGGCCACAGACGGTATTGACGACGTTGTCGAGACAATAAGACGAACCTAGACCTGAGCATCCAGGGCCTTTTATGCAAAATATGTGGGCGGAGTTGCCCTAGATGCTCATATCTGCACCTAATAGATATCTACTTCAAAGTATTAACCGCCAGGAGTACCTATACAACTGTTATCACAAATATGACGTGGCGGTTTACAAGTACCTATCGTGAAGAATATTGTCTGTCCATGATAGAATAAAATATTTCCAGGGAAGGACAAAAGTATGTAGCTAAACAAAGTTGATATTATCAGAGCTAGTAATTATCCACACCATCTTTTAAACGCTTTATTTCAATTCGATTAAAATGACCGATCGAATGATGATTTTTTGTTAGGCAGAACATTCATTTCATTAATGGAGACGATTTCTGATAATTAGTCACACATCCCTCTACGCGAACCATCACCATCCACTTTTGGATTCTCCTGGAGGAGATTCACAGTATTAGGAATGACTGTCCACAATTCGTCTCTCACATACCTTGATAATTTTACTGCGTCCTGTATGTTTATAGTCGATTTGACAAAGATGTGCGCCTGGTTCTCGATGTTTTCTACAGAAAACCAAACGACAACGGCATCGTATTTGCTGCTCAGGTAACGGTAGCTTGCGGCCACATACCTGAAACAGACCAGTTGAAGCCGCAGCTATTCTTCTTGAGAAGTATAGCCGTTTAGACCGCGTCAGCAGCCCTCACACTGTTTTGGTACTTATCGATAGAATGTCGGCGACAGTGTCAGCAACGCACCGCCCACAATCGATATGTACTGAGCCCAGTGTAGCCGCTGCCGGAGCGACCGGAACTGCAATACTTCCGAAGGAATAGCAGCAACATGGGAGAAAACCGCCAAAATCGCTTTGTGGCCTACCTTGCATGTGGTTTTAAGCAGCTCTTCTCGTTTCATTCTGATGTCTTCGAGTTCATCAACATTCTCTGGCGGCGTGAATAAGTCGTGCTTCTTTCGGAGCGATTCTTCCAAACTTTCCGGAGGCTCAAAGAAGCACTGGAATTCAGCCATTCCAGAGACCTTCCTCTTATCTATAGTGACATCCTACCTTCAGCTCCTTCTCAGTGACCTCGTTACTCTCACGACCGCTTGGGCTATGCGCCGGGGAGGCATTTTCGACCGGCTCAGCCGGTGATGTAGGTTCACTGGAAACACTCATTCAGAACTAATTTTTGGGGTTAACATATACCAAATAGTGCGCATGTCGGAAGCACGAGTATAAATCCAGGCCACCTCTTACCTTACCAATGACCCAGGGCTTCTTGCTGGCGTGGTATCAGAAAGAATTGTAGTCCTTTTCCGCTTTCGCAGTAACTTCTGAAAAATTGAATGTATATGATCGGGTTCAATTCCAACGATGCACCAGCTTATACCTACTGGAATCATATCGAGCAGCAAGTTTTCAGTTTGGTATTTACTAACCTCTACATATCAGTAGCGGTACAGTCATCCCTTCCTTTTTGCCTCTTCCTCAGTTTATTCAGGCGAATCAAAAAATAGTATTAGATTCACTGTTTATTTAGTGTAATGACACGCCATTTTTATTTACCATCATTACTTTGCTTATTTGGTCTTTTTTGCCATAGAATTTTACCTGGCAAGTTATGCGAAGGAATTGAAAAAAAAAACTTTCTGAATGGAGGATTGGACTAATTGAGCAACTGCACGATGCAGCCGCCCCACACGTCCAGATGCAATTCACCCCTCCCTCCTCCCACTTCCGACCAGCACCTGTACCTTTGGTAGTCAAGGTAAAATGAACTTCGGTGGCGGCTCGTTTTTTTGCACCGCCATCGAAAAAACATGCGCCGCAATTGACACTTCTTTTATATCTACTGTCTGTTATATGCTTGTGTCCGTACGAGCTATACCAAGCTCCGAGATATACCTGGGATGCAGGAAGAATACTCTTTCTAATATGCACACCTGTACGGTAGGACAGATCAAAAGGTGCCATCAAAGAAGGCGCGCCACTTTGAATTTGTACGCGGGAAACTCCAGTATAAGAGAAGAGTGAATGGCCCGGAGGTATTCCTCGGCGGTTGAGATCTGTTCCCCCGGAGTTTTTCTTCGTTTTCCGGATCAACGCCCGACGCCCTCGCCCTCTCCCACGGATGGACCTCTTAGAAGCCCTCGTTAGTCGTTCTTTGATTACGTTTTCGCATTACTAATTGTTGATTGATGAATTTCGACGTTTCTCCTTCGTATTCGTGTGATTGGTGAGATCGTGAGAGCGATTCAGTACCTACATTCTGTTCTACCCGGGTCCCATCTTTGCACATACCTTCATTCGATTCCTCGTCAACTCATGTTCCATTTGTTTAGCAGGTGTCCATTTGGTTGAGCTGTCGTCAACTGCGGAAAGATTCTTTCCAGAATTTTGCCTACGAAAAATTGACACCAGGCGTTTAAGTACGAGCCGTGGCTTTTATGGTCAGCATAGTTCAACTCACTCATTAACATCTGTCATTGTGCGTATAGTATTACGAAGGGATGATAAATTGCCTATAGGCATAACCACTGGTAGGAGGATAAACATTTCAGCTGCGCTCAAACGTTGTCTGCAAAGTAATTAGTTACAGTCCTGAACAGCTTTCTTGATCGTTGTGTCGGCGCGGCAATGCGGGCGGTGCGGGCGGCTGCGACGCAGCTGCGGATGACTGATGCTGCTAACACGCCGCAACCGCGCGCAGCGTCTGTAATGTGACGGAACTGCCAGCTAGGGGGTCAATGGACTCGTTATCAATGAAATTGAAAAACCTACTGTTCCATCTGCAAGCCTGTGTTCATCTTTACGTTCATTGTTAGGCTACACGAGTCCACTATACCGTAGGAAGAAATTGGAGCGTCGTCATCTCTGAATTAACATCTTTGAACTTTTGAGTTATCGGCAAGGCCACATTTTTTTCGTTTTTGCGTACGCATTTTGTATCACGTAATTTTGAGAAGCGTTGGAACGGCGAAAGGTGCAGCCGCAACGCGTCTCAACATGCGTCGTGCTCTAAGTAATGCACACGGGCCCAGCTAGCATCTTTTGGAAGACTTCATAGAACCAGAAAGGAGCGGCCCGGCAATTTTTCATTAGAAAAATTTTTATTGGGGATTCACCTCAACTCCTTGTCCTTATAGAGTAGCAATTGGCGCTCTGGCGCCACTTCAGTTACTATGCATATATGTCGTTTCAGTTCAAACACGTTAGCATTTAGCGGAACACAGATTTTTGCCTAAAATTCTACAATAACCTTGAGGAGAAATTAAACACTGTTTGAGGATAACTTGGTCCGGAGCGCCGCGACGTGTCCGCATGGGCGGTGCAGCATCGTCGATCAATTGATATGCATCAAAGCCGCTGAACCACATGCGAGCGTCGTCGCTACGCGGGCCAAGACTTAAAGGCAGCACCCACGGAAATTTTCATATCCGGGATTCTGATTGTTTTAGGAACTTAGCAATGGTGCCAACAATTCTACGACGATTTGCCGAAACGTAAGCCAAAATCAACTAGTTGCCAACCTCGCCTGAAGCTCACAAAAGCAATCGAATTCTACGACAGTCGCATCGTTGTAGGCATCAGCAATCTCAAGATAAAGAGAGATTAAGTTCGTGCTGGCGATCAATTAGGATGAGTTATAGTATGATATGAATGGGTGTTTTTGTTTACAATCACTTTCTTCCACTATGATGAATTTGCTTTCATTCCCATCTCACTCCAGTTCAAGCCCGCGCAACTCGGCCATCTTCTGCAAAGGGGCAGAAGAGGTGGAGACGAGAACCGTCTTTCTAGTAGGATTTGTCAAAGTTGATCACTGCGTATGTCTTCACTGTAGTGCCAAACCTAGGAATCCAGTAAAATCTGTGAAGGCAAAATTTCCGTGGGTGCTGCCTTTAAGCCCCTGCTGCACTTATTTCTCACATCTTTCACACCATCCATTACACTGTGGACGGTGACTTCAATGACAGCAGTTGCGTTGTCCTCTTGAGGGGGAGGCTTCGTGGGAGAAAGTGAAGATTCATCTGCAACAGTTCACCGATAGCGAATTATATCACAGGATGCGCCCGGCGTCACCTACCGCGCTTCTGTTCTGGGCTATGCGACATACAACGAGCAGCCGCTGTTTGATGCTGACGTAGAATAATGGAACCGACCGGGTTGGCTATGTTGTTATGAGGATGCAAACTCAAGAAAACGACAATAGGGCTATTTATAAGCCCCGGGTATACTTGCAGCGTCGCGATTTGGTGGCCTCGACTGAGATTTGCACGCGCGATTCATTCGCCGCGACTGGATCGCGTGCTAGGGCACACTTCATCTAATGATTGGCGATGGCATTGAATGACTGGTTAGGCTCAATCCACTGCAATTTAAAAAGAAAACATCCCGTGGCGATCCCGTGCAGTGCTCAACTGCTGTGCCGCCCCGAGTAGGTGGCGTGGCGCGGCAGAGCAGATGGGCGGTATTCTGTGGTGCAGGAATCTGGCCCCAGCACGAGGTCTTCCCCGAGCCAAAATCAAAACGAAGCCCTCTTTGAAAATCCATCATTTTACGAGGAAACATATGAATATGCGAGAGGAGTTAACCGCCCTAAAATCGGTAGAAAACATCAAATTGAAAGAACAAAAAGTCGCCGTAGCCGTAAAATTATCGTTGACATGTTCTGCAAATTTGCCAACGACGAGGTTCAGACCGCAGTTGAGTTCACATTTACAATCATAATCGAGGCATTACAGAGTCTATTCGTTCTGAGGGTGCGGCTACCGGCATTGGAACATGCGGTGTAGTCGCTTCAACAGCATGACACTGAGAACTCACGAGGCAAAGTGGCCCAAAATCCTGCGAACAACACGAGTCAGTATTATATCAAGAGCAGATTAGATGTAAAAAAGATTGAAGGGTTCTTATTGCGAACTTCGCGCGTTCAACGAGTCCACGGCGTCGTTCGATTGGAGCGTATATTCTGTAGGTTTGAGCATCCGGATGATTCGAAGGATTCCTGCTCAGCTCAAACGCAACCGAGTGGGTTGAAATCATAAGTGAGACACGAGGGAAGGTGTTGCTAGAAGTGTTTGAAATATCAGCCAAAACTTAGGCTTTGCACGAAAGATATATGCGCAAAGGCTAATTTGCTGCTGTCAAACAATTTTCGAAAAACTCCTGTGAAGCGCATGCTTCACGGATCCTCGCCAAAATTAAATGATGAGGCCAGGCATGTTGAAGAAGAAGTGGAGTTTGAAAAATCAGCGCTAACTTATGTGAACTAAAAAAGTGTATGCTCATTAAGTAGCATTTCTCAGGTGGGAAGACCTCCGGGAAGACTTGAGGCCTCACCCGCATATATTCTTTGCGCGGTACATAAGTTTTGGTTGATTTTTTGAACACTGCTAGTGGATACTATACTCGT
>JARK01001359.1:801166-818988 GCA_000688135.1 Ancylostoma ceylanicum | reverse complement strand
CCCCCCCAATTTCAATTTTCAAAGGAATTCATTAAGTGTTGGCTTGACAGGAGTCCTTTGAAATCTCTTGCGGAGCAAGAATCCAGGCTTCCAAAAAAAAATCAGAAAAAGCCAAAAATCCGGGCCAAAATCCAGGCAAAAATCCAGGCCCTCTTTCGTCAAGTACAAAAGTTAGGGCTGCTTCTGCAAACGGTTCTAGTACAAGGTGTCTTCTCTATACTCTGCTAATGCTAAACGTTCCTGTTTTGCACATGCTCTGAACTTTCTTCCCGCGGTGGAGCCGCGGTACGAGGCCTATCCATGATGGATCCGCGCTTGCCCGCGATAAATCCGCGCATGACCGTGGTGGAATACCGGGAGTGACGTCACTCCCGCACAATGCCCGCAAATGCCCACGGTGGCTTTCCTCATTCCTGCGGTGGATCCGCAGTATCACTGCTTCCCACGGTGGATCCGCACATGCCGCACGCCGGACCCGCAAGTTCCCACAGTGGATCCGCAGTAGAAATGATAAGATACGTCATGAGCTCAAATGACACCACACGTGTGGACATCTATGGCCTAGTAGATAAGAGGACGGAGGAGGGCCGGTAGGGTTCAAATTCTACGACAGAGAAAAGAAGGAAGGACGACGTTGAAAGCCACAGAAAATTTGCATTTTTCTTTCTTTGTTCAGCACAGCACAGATTTTTGTAGTGTAGTGTAGTGTAGTGTAGTGTAGTGTAGTGTAGTGTAGTGTAGTGTAGTGTAGTGTAGTGTAGTGTAGTGTAGTGTAGTGTAGTGTAGTGTAGTGTAGTGTAGTGTAGTGTAGTGTAGTGTAGTGTAGTGTAGTGTAGTGTAGTGTAGTGTAGTGTAGTGTAGTGTAGTGTAGTGTAGTGTAGTGTAGTGTAGTGTAGTGTAGTGTAGTGTAGTGTAGTGTAGTGTAGTGTAGTGTAGTGTAGTGTAGTGTAGTGTAGTGTAGTGTAGTGTAGTGTAGTGTAGTGTAGTGTAGTGTAGTGTAGTGTAGTGTAGTGTAGTGTAGTGTAGTGTAGTGTAGTGTAGTGTAGTGTAGTGTAGTGTAGTGTAGTGTAGTGTAGTGTAGTGTAGTGTAGTGTAGTGTAGTGTAGTGTAGTGTAGTGTAGTGTAGTGTAGTGTAGTGTAGTGTAGTGTAGTGTAGTGTAGTGTAGTGTAGTGTAGTGTAGTGTAGTGTAGTGTAGTGTAGTGTAGTGTAGTGTAGTGTAGTGTAGTGTAGTGTAGTGTAGTGTAGTGTAGTGTAGTGTAGTGTAGTGTAGTGTAGTGTAGTGTAGTGTAGTGTAGTGTAGTGTAGTGTAGTGTAGTGTAGTGTAGTGTAGTGTAGTGTAGTGTAGTGTAGTGTAGTGTAGTGTAGTGTAGTGTAGTGTAGTGTAGTGTAGTGTAGTGTAGTGTAGTGTAGTGTAGTGTAGTGTAGTGTAGTGTAGTGTAGTGTAGTGTAGTGTAGTGTAGTGTAGTGTAGTGTAGTGTAGTGTAGTGTAGTGTAGTGTAGTGTAGTGTAGTGTAGTGTAGTGTAGTGTAGTGTAGTGTAGTGTAGTGTAGTGTAGTGTAGTGTAGTGTAGTGTAGTGTAGTGTAGTGTAGTGTAGTGTAGTGTAGTGTAGTGTAGTGTAGTGTAGTGTAGTGTAGTGTAGTGTAGTGTAGTGTAGTGTAGTGTAGTGTAGTGTAGTGTAGTGTAGTGTAGTGTAGTGTAGTGTAGTGTAGTGTAGTGTAGTGTAGTGTAGTGTAGTGTAGTGTAGTGTAGTGTAGTGTAGTGTAGTGTAGTGTAGTGTAGTGTAGTGTAGTGTAGTGTAGTGTAGTGTAGTGTAGTGTAGTGTAGTGTAGTGTAGTGTAGTGTAGTGTAGTGTAGTGTAGTGTAGTGTAGTGTAGTGTAGTGTAGTGTAGTGTAGTGTAGTGTAGTGTAGTGTAGTGTAGTGTAGTGTAGTGTAGTGTAGTGTAGTGTAGTGTAGTGTAGTGTAGTGTAGTGTAGTGTAGTGTAGTGTAGTGTAGTGTAGTGTAGTGTAGTGTAGTGTAGTGTAGTGTAGTGTAGTGTAGTGTAGTGTAGTGTAGTGTAGTGTAGTGTAGTGTAGTGTAGTGTAGTGTAGTGTAGTGTAGTGTAGTGTAGTGTAGTGTAGTGTAGTGTAGTGTAGTGTAGTGTAGTGTAGTGTAGTGTAGTGTAGTGTAGTGTAGTGTAGTGTAGTGTAGTGTAGTGTAGTGTAGTGTAGTGTAGTGTAGTGTAGTGTAGTGTAGTGTAGTGTAGTGTAGTGTAGTGTAGTGTAGTGTAGTGTAGTGTAGTGTAGTGTAGTGTAGTGTAGTGTAGTGTAGTGTAGTGTAGTGTAGTGTAGTGTAGTGTAGTGTAGTGTAGTGTAGTGTAGTGTAGTGTAGTGTAGTGTAGTGTAGTGTAGTGTAGTGTAGTGTAGTGTAGTGTAGTGTAGTGTAGTGTAGTGTAGTGTAGTGTAGTGTAGTGTAGTGTAGTGTAGTGTAGTGTAGTGTAGTGTAGTGTAGTGTAGTGTAGTGTAGTGTAGTGTAGTGTAGTGTAGTGTAGTGTAGTGTAGTGTAGTGTAGTGTAGTGTAGTGTAGTGTAGTGTAGTGTAGTGTAGTGTAGTGTAGTGTAGTGTAGTGTAGTGTAGTGTAGTGTAGTGTAGTGTAGTGTAGTGTAGTGTAGTGTAGTGTAGTGTAGTGTAGTGTAGTGTAGTGTAGTGTAGTGTAGTGTAGTGTAGTGTAGTGTAGTGTAGTGTAGTGTAGTGTAGTGTAGTGTAGTATAGTGCAGTGTACTTCGAAGTGTATGGGGCTCATCTGAGCGCCTTTCATTTCTTTTGCGTGATTTTCTGGTCAGAACATAGTACACATAACCCGTAGTGCCGTGTAGATGACTTTAGTTTATTATTAATGTTGATATTGTTATCTCACTGTGAATGAATTTTGTTTTTTTTTTTCTGATATTAATCGTTTTTTCAAAGGATTTTTCTGATATTAATCGATTTTTCAAAGGATAGTTTTATTTGAATGGATCAGTTCTCTTCAAAGCAAATTAACGGACCGAAAAATTATGTCAATATGATGAGCAAAAATATTAAATACTATGTACACACAATAACACGCATACCCGAAGGTTGTTCTCACACAAAGAATTGGCTAATAAGATTTGTCACACCGAACACTATGATAAGTGAGTGGATGACGATTTTCACAGGCGTCAATGTACCCTTTATACGTGCTTCTCGCATATAGACAAGACAGGGCAACGCGTATGAATACATCATTCCGGAAATGGCACCGACATACCTGAATAGCGAGAGTTACAGTCCTTGTCGAAAAGTTAGACGGAATGCGCGTGCGGTTCGGTGTCGCTACGACCCTGCCGCGGCGCGGCTCCTAATCGATACGATCCGCCCCGCAAGGCATCTTTGTCGTGTTTTTCGTTAAAAAAATCGTTCTCTCGCGTTTCTTCCTTTCAGTTCCCGCTTCCTATCCATTTCTTTACACTTTTAGGATAGTGCACAGCAGTTTTCGTTCCCTTTTGAATTGGTTGTGTCTACTTTTGCAAAATATTCCATATTTTTCTATTCCTTTTTATATTTTTCGTCCTAAATTGCTATTCTTCGCTTGTTTATAGTTGCATTTTGTTATCTGTCGCTGTTTCTTCGTTTATCGCTTAGTAGACATGATCGGAAATCTATCTGAAACAAAAACATGGGCAAATAAACGAAGAAACAGCGACATGTGAGAGGCGAACGATGAACGCAACATCAAAACAACAGAGTGGAACTTTGAACAGGCGAAGAACAGCAAAAAATAGCAAATTAGGGCAAAAAATACAGGAAGGAATAAAAAAATTGGAATATTTTGCAAAAGTAGACACAACCAATTCAAAAGGGAACGAAAACTGCTGTGCATTATCCTAAAAGTGTAAAGAAATGAGTAGAATTGGAAAACTGCAAGGAAGAAACGCGAAAGAACGATTTTTTTCCCGAAAAACACGACAAAAATGCCTTATGGGGCGGATCGTATCGATTGGGAGCCGCGCCGCGGCGGGGTCGTAGCGACACCGAACCGCACGCGCATTCCGTCTAACTTTTCGACAAGGACTGTAAATCGAGCGGCAGAAAGATAATGCGGTCCCAGATTATTCGAAAAAAAAATAAAAAAGTGTTCTAATTTAAAGACACCGCCCCTCAGAATCGTTTTTGAGATTCTTGCATTAAAAGAATCTCCAGTGACTTCTAATTAGTATGGTATAGGTGATTCTGCTTAAAACTGCCGAAAACCCGTTTTTGACCGCCAGTTCTGGAGAAGCAAGTGGGCGCAGTCGGGCGGGCCCAGGCTCCTTCTTGTTGGTTCACTCCCGGGAGCGCACCTTCTCAGGAAGATCATACACATCGGAAGAGTTCCTCGTCCACTTCATAACAGAATAGTGATTGTGCTGCATGTATGGCGAGCAAGGAAGGAAACCCTGTAATCCCGAACCAGTGGAAGGAGCCAAGGCGGGATTACAGGTTGTTCCCGTCATGTACATCTTGCTCGTCACATCTGGAACGCAATTTCTCGCCTGTTAGGAAGTGGATGAGGAACTCTTGCGATATGTGAGGCTCTCCTCAGATATTGCGCTCCAGGAATGCACTGATCAGAAGGAGCCTTGGCGCCGCCTCGACTCCGCCCGCTCTCTCCTTCAGAACAAGTGGTCAAAACGGGTTTTCGTGGCAGTTTTAGGCGGAATCACATATACCATCCTAATCAACAGTCGCTGGAGATTCTGTTAATGCGAAAATCTCGGAAATGATTCTGAGGTGGAGCTGGGCCTCTAAACAACAAGTAGTGTTCACTTCACAGCCATTATGGGATAAATTATACCGATAATGCATTGCCAAGGCCATTTTTGGAGACAGTGAAACATAAATTTATAAGCAAACAGACAACTGGAATCGATCACGGCTAAATTTTGCCCATGGAAAATGGGGTGCTACCACGCTGCTGTGATTGGTGCATACAGTCAATTTGCCAATCACTGTGGTTTGGTAACGCCCCGTTTTTCCTCACGATGGTACACACCCTAGAAAAAATGTTCCCATTTTGAGGTGATGGACCGAAGCAATAAGAACGCACCGACCAATGTTTAGAAATGAATTGCAAGGAAGCATGGAAAAACTGGGAAGTGCTAAATGGCCTTGTACCCCGGGAATGTGGAAAAAAGGTGTAAAAAACCATTATCGCACTATTAGTTAGATGCTAAAGTGGTTGCATTTTGATCGGCTGCTAATAGAAAAGAATGTGGCATCACACATGAGAGCGCAATCTGCTGATAAGGGGGTTTTCTGGATGCCGTGGAAAAGACACCGGGAAACCTACCGAATAATGCTTCCAATATTTGGATAAAATATTGCTATTGAAGCACCACAGGTGACAACAACAACACTGAGCAGCATGACATAACCGAGCCTGGAAGTGAAGGTAGACGTCAGGATAGCTGAAGTCTTCCAAAGCGACGAGAGCTTACCCTGGGTAAGTCTTCTTGAAAACGAATTGAGAAAGTTGTGTGCGTATGAAGAACGTTATAAGTGGAAGAATTGTGATCAACTGGAACAAGATAAGGATCCTTGCCACAGCGCTGTACGGATAGTCGGCACTGAAGTTGTTGAGTAGATTCTGAAAGAAAAATATTGCTAGAGAAGCTAGGAGCATGCGAAAGGATCTGGTGCTGAGCCAGAGGCCCAAAGGGATGATAGCAAATTGATCGAGGTGATCGAATATCGATTATGACCCTTGAGTGAAAGACCCTATTGGTGGTTTAATGCCGATAATCAAGAGAAACAGTAAGTTTTGAGGAAAAAAATGAAAAAAAATTGGAGCAAGAAGTGTGGGTCACCTACTGTTATGAGATTTTTTGAAAGTTCTCTGGAATGTTTTAGGTTCCCGGTCTCCATAGAGCGGACTACTTACCCACTCAGAATAAGCATTTTGTGTGGTCAACAAAGCAAAAGTGCTGCTAAGACCTATCGAACCTCACCTGAGAAACTCGTTCTCCCTAGGCTCAGGTCCCGGATGCATCGCTGAGACAAACCAGGGTAAACGTGTTGACACCCGTTATACAATGGGTAAATTTGCGGGCTATTAACACGTTTACCCTGGGGAATCTCAATAATGCATGCAACCCCAGACGTGTCATCGAGATTACCCATGGCATATGTGGTGACCTACCCGAATGTACCCTCTACCTGGCATCGATCGACATGTTTACCAATAAATGACGTTGTCTTTGCGCAGATGCTACTCATGGACAATCATACCAGAGCCCGCATGCATAGTTGAGAGCACCCAGGGTTCATGTCCTTCACTCCACAAATTTACCTATCGTTAACACCGGCATCAACACAGCTACCCTAGTTAATCTCAATGATGCATTCTGAGGCCGCATGCTTCATTGAGATAACCCTGGGTAAACGCGTCAGCACCTGCAAGTTTACTCATTGCCAACACGGGCGTCAACACGTCGACCCTGGGTGAACACGCCTACCCCACGTCCATTCCTAATGATGCATCTAGATGGAGTATGATATATGGTCTGGTAGCGCACACAGGGCCCATGATCTGACATTGTCCGCAACTACGACCACACTTGTTTCCAGCGAATGGAGAACGCTACAGAATTCCTTTTGAAGGAGGTGGATGCAGCACGCCAAAATAGAAGGAATGACACCAAATTCACATCAAAACATAATGAAGTAGGCTTAGAAATCAAGCGGACGTAGTTGCGGACAATGTCAGATCATGGGCCCGGTGTATGCTACCAGACTACAGGTATTATGCGACTACTCATTGGTATAAAATTACCCCTGCTCTAATTGAGCCGTAAACTCAGGATTTTCTCGAGAGCGTACACAAGTCTCACTACTGGCCTTTCTCAGGTCTTGTGCCTTCTAATTAGGAGGGTGGCTAACCCAGTTTTGTGGTGTATTCTGTACTGGGTCGGACGGTGCGGCACAGCAATGATGTTGGTCATTTCATCCCATCGGCCAATCGCAGAGCTTGGCCGCGTTGCCTTTCCCAGGTGCAACGCCCAATAACGGCATTTTTATAGGCGGTGATCTGCGTTTTTGCTGCCTCTTTGCTGTATTTTTGTTGCCAATTGTAGCCCGATCAGTTTGCTATCACCACTACACATACATCATGTATGCAGCTTTTCCGGAACGGAAATGAGATGTAGAACGTGACGGCTACGAAAATGTAGCTGAATGCCACCAAAGCGAATCCTATACAGAGATCTCGTGTCTGAAATGCTATACTTGTGTAATTACACCACTAGGGTAGCCCTTGGGATAACTCACATTATTCTCTGGATTCCGTTGATGCCGCAGAATTGTCAGTATACAATTATGTATAAAGTATGACAACGTGAGCGTACCAGTCAGCGCGGGGAAATTCATACTGAATGCTGGAACAAAACGTCATAGGTTCAATTACCCAAGCTGGGTAACATTACCTCTTAGCGGACTCACGTGCAGCATAGACTTCCGACGCAACATCCGTCAATGAAATATGAACACCGCATTTTATTAAGCGTGCACCATTGAAAAGCAGTATATACAGGACGGAAACAGTGCCTAGCACGTTGAATTTCGTGAAAAATGTTGGTGACTTGAAGTTCAGCAACGGAAACGTCACGATGGCGAGCAGGATCGGGACAGTGAACTGAAATGAGCGGTTGAAGTATGGCTTCTATAATGTTATCGCTTACTGTCGCTCGGTTACGGCAGGAATTGGAGACGTCTGTGTGTATGCTCAATATTCATATTTATATTTATACTATTTTAATATTTTCATGTTGGTATTTAGATTTCATTTGTATTTAACATTCAAATTTTATTTTATTAATACCATTTCTGTTCGAGCATTTGTTCCGTTATCAGTGCTGAGTACCGTAGTTGGATCGCTAAGACTCACTCACTGTCGCCTATACTCGCACATTGTCGCTTGTACTCTCATACTGTCGCTTGTACCCGCACACTCCCATACTATTTTCGAAATTGTCACATGGTACTTGCACGAGAAGTTGTTAACGTTAAAGCATAAAAAAAGTGAACAAAACTCTAAACTGCTGATATACTCCACATGAAGTGAGCGATGTTCTTACTCTAGCTTCATGTCGCTCACTGTCGCTTGTTGTCGCCCCAGTTATTTTCGGAAATACCACTTGATACTTGAGAGGTCGTTAACGTTAGAGCATACAAAATAAAGCGAGGCTTCAAGCTTCACATAGACTAACCGACGTTTTCGCTAGTCGTACTCTGTCGCTCAATGTCGCCTCTGTAATACAGCTGATTTTTTTTTCAACGTTGTGCCTCCAGATATATTACTAGCATTCCTACGTGGCGCAGAAAGTGGGCGGGAAGGGGAGGGGGAGAGCGTGGAAAAAAGAGAGACTCCGACACTTTGGGGATCAGGATGGAAAAGATAAAAAATAAAAAAATATTATTTCTAGCGAATGAGAAATAAAAATTGTTCAAAAATATGATAAAAATAAGGGATTAAAAATTAAATAAGGCAACTCTTAGGTTTATTCAGTAAAATAATTTTAAAAATTTGGAGACCCATTCTCAGGAGGGGGGGGGGAGGGTTCGTCCCTGCCCTCCCCTTTTACAGATATTCTTTGACTGGTATTCACCCACATAAGTTAGCATATTTTATGGGAGGAACAGGGCATTTGGTTACATTTTACCTAACACAAGTGTTACTTTTGTCCACAAGGTCTATTCCCGAGCTTCCTATCAATCGATGTGAGAGGTCGCAGTTCAGACAAGGAACTGGGGGCGTGGCCTCTCTCTGCGTCTCTGACGCCCGGTCTCGTGATTTGTTGATTACGTTTGGAAGAATGGCGAAGAGACAATCGAGTCTGTTTAAACACAAAATTAGCTTACAAGTTGTAAGTTAGTAGATAAATAAGTTTTGAGGTAGTATTGTTTTGAATTAAGGCAATGGTAAGGTATAGGTCCAAATTTTACCATTCACTCCTTTTCACTCACCCTCAGCTGCCAAATTTGATCGAATCTGAGTCCGAACAGAATGGGAGGTTGCGTTGAGTTTAGGTGCTTGTCCGGTTGCAAACTCTTGTCCATTTCGCAGTGAACTGAAAAAAAAATTAATTGTCTGTGGCAAAACAGAAGTCGCGCCTGTACACAAAGTCACGACTTACAGTTACATCGAGGCGCTTCCTGCATTTCGAGCGTATCGTTAGATGGATGTGCCAAATCTAAATGCCTTTCTTTTCTTTATGCTGTTAGAGCTTTTCCCTTGTAAGGGCAACTCACCATAAATAAGTGTTCCAGTGAAGTAGAGGAAATTCGACATCAGTACATAATAGGCCAGTATAGCACCAGTAAGTATGAACATTGAAAATACTATGGCTACAATTTCACCCGCTCGCCCGAGATACGAACGACAAATCTCCGAGAATTCCACATGGTTCGGATCGACATTGTCTGAAAATTTGAGGATTCAGGAGAAAATGAGTGGCTCAAACGCTTATTGGAACCCACCGAGTCCTTTAGGACTTTGTATCACTATATATGTCGTGTAGAAGCAAAGTAATGCCATAGCAAGGAAAATCAACAAGCCGAATACCAAACCCGCCTGAAATTATGCGTTTATAACGTTGAAATAGTCACGGATAACTGTTGTCACACTAGTTCTACTTCTTGTATTAGTACTGACTATATAATATGCCTTATAGTATTAATTATACTAATAATAGTAATGTGTATTAATTACTACTATTATATACAGTGTGTATATTTCAAGGTGGCGCGTGAGCGCACCGCGTGTAATGACGCGTGGCGTACTGCTGGCAGCGCTCCAGCAGGCAACCTGGTGAGTATCGATCGCAGGCTCACGTCATGGCGGGCAGTGCGCCTGCAAGCCACTGCCGAATATATATACCCATATGTATACTGTTGCTACTACCATTATTGTAGAATGCATACTATTACTAATATTGGGTACTAGACTACTATACTACTGCCATATATACTATGCCTTATCCGTGGCGGACGCNTAGTGTAGTGTAGTGTAGTGTAGTGTAGTGTAGTGTAGTGTAGTGTAGTGTAGTGTAGTGTAGTATAGTGTAGTATAGTGTAGTGTAGTGTAGTGTAGTGTAGTGTAGTGTAGTGTAGTGTAGTGTAGCGACCTTACATGCTTACGCCTGACCTTACATGCTGGGGAGTGACTGCCAGTGCACTTTTTGCCATGACTGGGCTAGAAGATACCGGTCATGCACATAATCTCTATATATAAAGTAGAATGTCTGTGCGTGTGTTTGTTTGTGTGTATGTATGTATGTATGTTCCTTATAGAAATCGCGGAGAGTTAACCGATCGGGACCAAACTTTGCATACATATGCGTCTCGGGCCGGAGAAGGTTTTAGGCTACTTCGGGTTATCGATTGACATATCGTTTTATCGGTTTTATTGATTTTTCACTATTTTCGCCCAAGGGTCGATAAGGACATGCCTACTGGGGTTACCCAATACGCTGAACACGAATATGACAACCATTTTGTACCAAGTATTGATTTATCGATTTTATCGATTTTTTGCTATTTTTGCCCACGGGTAAGGGAGAACATGTCCACTGGGATTCTTCAATACGCTGAACAGGAATGTGAAAGCCGTTTTGCATGGGCTATTTATTTATCGATTTTATTGATTTTTCGCTACTTTTGCCTACGGGTCCGTAAGGACGTGTATACTGGGGTTATCCAATACGCTGAACACGAATATGACGACCGTTTTGCATGAAGCATTGATTTTTCCGCTATTTTTGCCCACGGGTCGATGAGGTCATGTCCACTGAGGCTCTTGAATAAGCTGAATACGAATATGACAACCACATTCCACGAGAACACAGAGTTATCGATTTTTCTGCCTTCGCTTAGTGACAAGTAAGAACACGTCCATTGGGGTTCTCCAACACAATGAACGTGAATATAGCAACGATTTTAGAAGAATTTACCAACAAAACAACTGTTCCTACTTTCTGACAGAGGTGAATAAAAAAGGATTTCTGGGCTGATCATGAAAATGACGAGCACTATGAAAGGATCGTTGGGTTTAACAGTTGTCTTCATCAGCGTTGAACTGCCGGAGGAATGAAATACCCGAGCGAAGCCGGGCATGCCGTCTAGTACCAAGATAATTGTGCAGCGCAAACGCAGGCGAGACGGTGTGATACGTGTTTTCCGCTTCCTAGACGAGCAGATTTCACGGATTTTGTTCGCCTTCATTCTTCGCCCTAACCGCTGCCATCCCCTCCTCATTTGTTGCAATTTTTCCTCATTTCCTGCTAACCGGGGAGGTGCAAGAGCTCAGACTCGCAGATCGGAATGAAATTGAAAGGCTGGATTTAGTACCTGCCAAGAAGCGTACATGTCAGTCGTCAGTCCTGCCACATGTTCCAGAAAAGCTGTTTCTAGGAGAAGTTTCACTACACTGCTGAAGCTGCTATATGTATGCGAGTGTTGCAGTACCTGCCGACCAGAGGCGGTTGGGTAAGGCACTGGACCATCAAACACAAGATGGTTGCTTTGGATTCCGAGCGCTGACATTCGATTACATTTTTGTGTTTTAGGCCTTCTACCTGATTTTACGCATTATATACTTTGGACCGAATAACGTATTCGAATAAAAAATTCGAATAAACATTCGAATTCGAATAATTCGAAATTCGACTATTCGAAAAAAGTCCATTTCCGAATTGATTCGAAATTCGAGTATTCGAAAAAAGTGATTTTTCGAATTTATTCGATATTCGACTATTCGAAAAAAGTCCATCTTCGAATTTATTCGATATTCGACTATTGGAAAAAAGTCCATTTTCGAATTTATTCGAAATTTGAATATTCGAAAAAAGTCCATTTTCGAATTTATTCGAAATTCGAATATTGGAAAAAAGCCTATTTTCGAATTTATTCGAAATTCGAATATTCGAAATGAGTCTAATCTCGAATTTATTCGAAAATCGATTTGGGTTTCTCTCGAATAATCGAACAATTTCGAATATTCGAGGGAGTTTTGTGTACGCACATTTTTGCTTTCCAAGCTGCCAGGCTTTTCTCTGTAATAGTGGATGGTCCGCAGAGGACGAATGATCAGCAGTGTATTTGATTTTTCAGGCTCCTCATAATGTTACTCATTCGTTAATCACGCAATTCCACACTGATAGTGCTCCTCAAGCTCAACCACGAAGAATGAAAGAAAAATGATTGCCGAAGAAAAATGCTAAGGGATTGCAGTATCATTTTCTACTCTGCTCTGCGTAAGGCTGCCCCCATCATTCACCACAGCAAGACTTGTCAAAAAGGACCTCCATGCGACAACAAGGAGGTGTTGCTGTTGTGATTTCCAATATAAGCCTCGAGAACGACTTATGAAGTGAAAAGCATTGAGGTCACTGTCATAGTATGGAACTTTTCAAGCAAGATACGCATAAAGACCATCTTGATGAGGCCCTGCCGTTAAGATTTGGTGCCATATTGCAGCTAGAATCCCTAGAGCACTGATTCGGCCTGTATATTTCTTCGTGTCTTTGAGTTTTGAGAATGTCATGATTGAAGTCAAACATACTTGCAGAGCGTCTATCATAGTAGAAGAAATCTTCACCACCATGAATTCAAATTCTAAGGTCATCGGAGACTCCCCGCTTCCCGAAATATTCAAACTGCTCAAGCAATCGGATGAAAACGAAATCTAATTTCAAATTCATTCGATTATTCGAAGTCTGAAAAACCGAATAAATTCGAAAATTCGAAATTAATGACGAATCGAATATATTCGAAATTCGAAAATTCGAAATAAGTGGCGAATCGAATATATTCGAAATTCGATTATTCGAAAAAATGAAAATTCGAATAAATTCGAAATTCGATTATTCGAAAAAATGGAAAAATCGAACAAATTCGGAATTCGATTATTCGAAAATATGGAAAAATCGAATAAATTCGATATTCGATTATTCGAAAATATGGAAAAATCGAATAAATTCGAAATTCGATTAATCGAAAAAATGGAAAAATCGAATAAATTCGAAATTCGATTATTCGAAAAAATGGAAAAATCGAATAAATTCGAAATTCGATTATTCGAGAAAAATTTTCGAATATTCCAAAGTATAACGCATTATACACTAACCATGAAGTATGTGCACTATCTTGAACGAGGTTCACTCTGGCTAATACAGGCCTGCTTCGAGTCGCTACAGCAAAGTCACTTTTCTCCTTTAAAACAGAAGAACGGACTATTAGTGAGAATCCATCTACTAGCAGCAACGGGTGACTGGAAAGGTGAGAATGACAATCTTATAGTAACTCCGGACGGGACTCTATTAGCCGGCGAACTTTCTGCGTTTGAGAAAGTGCAGTTGGACCGTGGCTAGCGCATTGATGCAAATAGTCAAAGATGAGGCAGAGCGCCTAAAACACGAAAACGCAAAACAAATGTTAGTGCCAGGATTCAGAGCCTCTACACTGCGTTCCATGTTTCAGTGTCTCACCCATTCGACCGCTCCATCACCTCGCACTGAACGCGGCAACATCTGTATCAGCTAGCAGTGTAGTGAAATCCCTCTGGGAATCGGTTTTTGAGAGGACGAGAGGTGGGGGAGCTCAGACCTTGCACTTGACATGTGTATTATGTAGTTCGGACTTTGTTTCTACCTTGCAGTTTTCGGATTAAGGTACAATGGAGCTTGAAGTGTCTTCGCAAATGTGTAACCACAATATGTGTTCGCCTCACGTTACTGATACGAGTATATCACCACACTCAGCTGCACTTCAAGTCGAAAATTTCGACGGGAGGAGGGGCTGCCTTTGACAGCGAAATTATATTTATAGACACTAGAAATGTTACCTGATACTTTCAGCCCATTCGAGGCAATAGGTGGTGAAGGCACGAAGATTCCACCGCTTACTCAGTGTGCGTTCCTGAAGCAACATCTCACGACGGCTGACAATAAAGTTTTCGGAGAGGTGGAATGTCGGAGCAGAATTGTTCAGATCTCCAAATCTCACATTTATTTGCATTACTGCGCAGTAAACAATCTCAGAGTATACACTCTTAGTTCATTGTGAACTTACACCTATCATTTTCCTTTCTTTTCATCGCCTTTTTTTTTTGTAAACAAAATGAGCGATTTCATTAACACCACTTGAAAAAATTTCCTATCAGATCAACCTATACTTTACTTAAAGGCAGCACCCGCGGAAATCCTTGCGTTAGAGATTTCCCCGAATTTCGGGGTTTTCGGGACGGTAAACTCATAGACAGGGATGAAATTGCGTGAAAGAAGCGAGAAATGTAAGAAATGAAGGCGTTCTTAACCATGTTTCGGAGGCGCGGGCTAGTGCTCCGCCGTGGGGTGTGCGTGCGTCCCGCCACGAAACCCTGTGAATGGTACGCATTGCACGCATCCACTGCGCCAGATTACCCACGGCGATAGCGTTAACTGGCGCGTCGGGCCGTTGAAAGGCCGGCGTGGCCGCGGCGGCGATTCTTGTTTCTCTACAGGTAGGTCGTCATTACTTGTGTTCTTCTCACATTTGTGATGTGCTCACTCTCTATTTTACCACCCACACCTCAGCTCCGAGTCGAGGATTTCGGCTGGTGCTGCCTTTAATTGGCATTTTTGTCCGTTGGTGTGTTCAAGAGAACCAGCCATTATAGGAAAAAACTGACTACGTCACGATGATCAGCCTGTCGGGTTATGTACGAAAAGGTTGCAAATTTCGACCCTTACCTTGATTTGCAGGTGTTTCGGTACACTTTTCATCGCTTGGAAGACCACAAGTTGTTTACACCACAACGGAAATGAATGACTCTCAGTGCTTATTGTTCTTTGTTTTGCAAGATAAGATGCGGGTGGGTATGTTCCAGAGACAAGCGGAGGGGACAGAAGGGCGGGAGACAGGACGGATGAATCGAGATGGATCCAACGGTGTGATAAGAGTGCGCAGGCGTCCAAAAGTGGGAAAACGCCTGGAGCTGTGTCCAACGCTGTAATAATGGTGCGCCGGCGTCCAGAAATGAGGAAACGCTGTTATTCGGGCCGAGCGGTGTGATAAGAGTGTGCCGGAGTCCAAAAGTGAAAAAAAAACGCCTGGAGTCAGATCCAAAGGTGTGGTAATGTCCAAAGGTGGTGCGCCGGCGCTGAAAGGTGGAGCCGCGCTTGCAGCCAGGTCCAACGGTCCTGTACAAAGTTGAAAGACGACTGTTGCACAGCTTCGGAGTCACAAAGCGTGGGGTTGCGATAAACGGGAGTTTTGACAAATGTAGAATGATCGGCGTGGTGTGAGGATGATGTCACATGGAGGCAACGCGAGCGAAGCGAGCACGAAAAGAAGCCTGGGAGTCCGGCGTTAGCCGGGCGATCAGGCTGGTACATATGAAAGGAAACTGCAATACCTATGAAAGAAACCGCACAGAGAAAATGAATTTATTTTGGGTAGCAAAGCAAGAGCACACAGTTTACATAAAAAGTCTAACTGCAGAGCGTGCACATACATTCCCCATTGAGGCAGGTGGCAACAGTACAGCCCTGAAAATAATGAAGTGAGAGTTTTTTTTTGAAAAGGTGAAGAAACGAAAATGAATATTAGAAGAAATTGTTTTAGTCCTTCTTTCCATTATCTTTACGGCGAAATCCAAATCCTATAAACCAGTGTTGAGTGTGGGCAATTTCGCTCAGGTAAGATATGGAATTAAAGGTTCATATTACAAGCGTTCAGCTGTAGATACTACTGGTAAACTTGCATCTTCAGCAGCCTGGCAGTATGCGAGACAATTGTTCACATTCACAAGTCGAGCGTGAAATTTGTTCTTTCTCTCAAATTTTAAAGATAGACAATTAGTTCAATGGCGCAACCTATATTATGTAGATGGGAGTATCTCAAAGGCATTACGAATGGTGCATCTAGATGCAAGTAATCAGATGTCAAATGGCCAGCCAAAGCACTTCTCGCAATGACCAACATTTATCCATATCACAATAACATTGTCTAGCACTGTCTAGCCTACGCTTTGTCCTCACTGTTGCTTCTTCAGTATCATTTACAAAGAGCACTGCCACTCACAATGCCATTACGTGGCCAACCTCAGCTATTTCTACTCTTTTTCAATCATATTCGATTGTTTTACGCCATCACGGTGGCGACAGTTGAGATTCCAGCACGCGGCGCAGAAGTGCCGCTACCCAGAGGACGTTTACGGACACCTAATTAAGGATAAAGGATAAAGTGGTCGGCGTTGATCAATCCCGTCACGAGGGATGCGCCACGCATTCGACTTCATCTGAGAAATCGTAGAGGCGTTGAATGCGTATGTCCCCTGTGCAGTGACTTGCGGGGGGCATCCGATGAACCAAGTCAGTGCTTCATCCTCCCAGACTCCTCTGGTACCAATTTACCGACCCCGGGGGGATGGATGGCTTGGTTGGCCACCGGCGCGGGATCGAACCATCGACCGTGTGCGTGCGCAGTGAACCTCTTGCCACTGCGCCACACGCGCCCAACGGACACCTAATACCCGACAACAATCCTGGCCAATCAGGGCGGGCGCACGGTGTGACTCTTCTTAGTCCTCTTTGCTCTTCCTCGCTATCTCTCTCTCCCTCTCTCTCGGAAACTCTTGGAAGTTGATTCAAATGCTCAAACGAGAAGTTTCAAGAGTCTCAGACGAGTTCTACTGGTATCTCTGAACTGCAAAAGACTTTTGACTCTACTCAGATCAATTGACCGCTGTACCGCTGGACCTAAGCCTTCAGGATAAACGAGAAAGACATTGAAGTTTTACGATTACTGCAACTGTTCAGGAAGTGATGGTTGCAACTACAAAGATTGTTCGTTAGTAGCTCAATGTGATCAAATCTGTGAAGAAAAAAAACACATATTTCTCGGCTAACAATCCACGACGTTACCAGTGAAAAATATTGCAGTCTTGCTTATCTTCATGAATGCTTGCTTATTTTTTATTTACCCGATTATATGTTAAATACGCAGCGTTAAATACGAAGGGAAAGCGCGTAACCCATGAAGATGTTCAGCTCACGGCTCAGCTTTTAGCAAAGGAATGGAAGAGACGAGAAATGTCGTTGGTTTACGAGAGTGACCTGATCTCTGTGAAACTTAATGGAGAACCCTTACACATAGCCGCAGCAGCGACAGTGACATCGCAGCAGAACGAGGAGAGTTGGAGAGGTGCAGCGAGGGAGCGGAAGATATGGGAGAGTTGATTATTTTGGCTGCATCAGCTTTCAGAAGCCCTATAGATAACAGTTGGCCTAGATCATTTTTGTTATAGAAGCATTCACCCCGCCCCCTCCATCCTCCCAAAAGTGCTCAACCATGTTGAAATTTTGGAGGTGGTGTACATTCATTTTGAAGAGCGACCCACGGCGCGTCTACTGTCTCATGAATTTCTCAGTACTCTTCAACATGCGACTTTCCATTTCTTATACAAGCTCAAGCAAATGGAGTCACTGGTAGAATTGCACTAACGTTTATGTAATGCCTTAAGGGAATTTTGAAGGAACTGAGTCGAAATTGAGGGTGTCAATCGATCAATCGACCGTTCGCTTTTCTATTTTGAGAGCTGGAAGTCTCTCAAACCACCACTGCATAGCCAAGGTGTAATAGTACCAGAATGATGCATGTACGCATGCTTGCGCGAAACAATCATTTCCTAGAGGATAAAAATTTTGAAAAATTTTGACGGAACAAAAATTCAGATGGGTCGCTCATTCGACTCACAGCGAGTCGAATGAGCGACCCATCTGAATTTTTGTTCCGTCAAAATTATA
>JARK01001359.1:744286-776917 GCA_000688135.1 Ancylostoma ceylanicum | reverse complement strand
ACAAGTTCAGTCAAAGCCCGGATGGCTGCACTACTGTCGATATTCGTATACAAAGAAATTGCGTCGTAGCTGACGTAGCATGCCTTTTTTGGGACCTGACAGTGTTGAATTTCATTGATAAACTCGCTCGAATTCACAATGTGGGCTCCGACGAATTTAAGGAGTGGAGCAAGTATTTTTACTAGTAGCCAACTTATTCTATCCGATGGACCACCGCAAGACGCTATTATTGGTCGTGTTTTTATCCTGGAAATCTCGACATGGCTGAGGTCAACGTCAGGTTCGAATTTGTGGGTTTTGATAAGCGAATAGTACGTTGGAACCTCGGGATGATTCATCAGGAAACGTGATGTAGTGCTTGCATCAAACTTTTTTCCGAGGATAGATTTGACTACATTTCCTAGCAATTCACATGAACGCTTGAAGCAACTACTTGAGCACGGCTCGTAAATACTATCGTCCGCGATTGCCGCTGTTGTCAAAGCCTTGTCAAGTTCTTGTGGCAGGACAACGAATGCACCGTCTTTGTCGCCCACAGTTATTCGCAAAGTCCTTCTTGCATTCTTTATCTTTTTCAATCCTTTAAGCTCTTCCGAAGTGAGATTCGACACAAATTTCGATTTCGACGCCTTCTGGTACATTCTCATTAGGTCCAATTCGAGTGCTTTGATTTTTGGCTCCAAATCGGGAACAGGTTTTGGGAGCCCAATATGGGATCTCGGGAATGGGAAAGAAGCAATGAGCGTGGAAACTTTGTCGAGAACTGTTGGTCCTTTCTGATGGCGCCATCGCAAATGGTATGCGAACTTGTGAATTCCGCACAGTACCGAGTCGAAGGTTTTCTCAGTAACCGGTTCCGCGACTGCAAACGAAGGACCAAGATTCAGTAGCGCTTTCATGTCGTCATCTATCAGATTCGTACCAAGTACTGTGCAGCGTGGAGGTGGGACAGCCCATGGCCGAACGAATGATGAACAAGTACTTTTAGACACGGTAACACTATGAAACTTCTTTCGGAGTCTATCTCGTTCTTGCCTCCTTATATTCGCGCAGATTCGTTGATTTTGACAAGAAAGTGCTTTCCAGATGTTATGCGGTAAAATCGCTTGTAGGTGGGAACGTGTTTTTACTATTCCGTTGATGCATACTCCACGTCGACGTCTACGCTGAGCTATGCTGGCATTCAGTAACGATAACTTGAGACATAGAGTAGTTGTTCGGACCTTGTCATTGTATTGGTAAGGAATTCGGGATGTCAACCTGTCGATGAATGCAGGGAATACCTTCAGAATGTATAGTCTTTGAATGCTTACTATGTATACAAGTAGCCAGCCACGAACCGCCGATGGCAGAAAGTGGACGAGGGGTGAGGGAGACTAGGGGGGGGCGGACTTTTTGAACAGCAGGATCATGAAAGTGGGGCACGGCTAAGACATTGTCCTACTTTTCCTGGGTGCTCTGCTAGTTACAGTGGAGCTGCCAAGAGGTCACCAGCAGAACCTAGGCTCCGTCCACTGTACAAAACTCGTCCTCACCGACAAGCATCAAGCCTCAAGATCGGATACGTATACACTGTCGGTTAGGAGTACAATGCATCCTCGCTATCCAACCAGTACAGTGCCCTCTTTTGTGTACGGAAAATAGAGATTATGGACCAGATCTTATGGCTTGATGGTCGGTAAGGGCGAGATTTGCACAGTGGGCGGAGCCTAGGTTCTGCTGGTGACTCTTCGCAGCTCCACTGCAATTAGCAGAGCAGCCAGGAGAAGTAGGGCGATGTCCCAGCAGTGTCCTACTTTCTTGGGACTGCTGTTCAAAAAGTCACGCACCCCCATTAAATACCCAATACTCATTATTGAAAAGATAAGAATAGAAATAAACAATTTCAAATAAACCAATCGAAGTTATTTGTTATTCTCCAAAGTAATCTGGAAAATTCGGCGACGCAATCTCGAAGGAGAGGGGCTACCTACAGGAACTTTCACTTGACGTCGTCATTGTTCTTGGAATTAGAAGGGGTGTGGTGGCGGGGGGAGGACGCTGATCTCTTTGTTATATACGTGCTTCAGAATGTATAGTCTTTGAAAAGGAAGCTTCCTCACAATTGAACGTAATCTTACGGTTTTTGTCCGAAGTTGCTACCAACGACCTTCCCATCCTTATTGGTGAGTTTGTAGAACTGCTCCAGTGTGTCACCGACCTCGGAGCGGAGTTTGCATTTAGACTCTAAAATTATCGGTAATTACATAAGTATCATTCGAATGGGCACCATCGAAGCAATTTCTTCACCTGGAATTTTCTTGATAATTTCGATTCTTACACCTTCATCAGTGGTCCATGTCCTGTCGCTAGCAACCACTACGCCAACCAAGACGAGCAGCAGAAACATTCGGCTACTGTAAGAAAGGTGACAGCTAAGGCTAATTGTATTCAACATCAATAGCTAAAAAAATTGCGATTGAACGAGCATCTAATACCCTTGGAATATCGAATATTAATCTCAGAGCGTACTATCCTCCTAAAAAAACAGCGTAAGCTTTCGCGAAGCAGTGAATGTCCAACACACGACAATCTGATGTTGATTTAGTTTTGGTCCCTATACGGCAGGTTTCAAGTGCTAAGCGACATCTCGTAATGCTGTGTTTTTCACTCCGCTGGTTCTTCCCTTAAAGTTTGGCAAAAACAGCGCAGCCGGTTAGGAGACGTAGAAATGAAGATTTCATGATCAGGACGTGTTATAATAGAATCAGCGGACCACCCAGCGAGAATGAGTCGCAACGGTGCTGCAGAGCGGTCGTAAGAACGTGCTGGGGCCATATCCAAGAACGTTGGAAATATGGGTTAAATGGGATAAACCGGCAAGGGTGGGCGTGGCCGCAATTTCCTGCGATCCAAGAACATTTATCCGCCGAAAATTTTCCTCCCAACGGAAAAATCTTAATCCACACAAATTCGTCTGGATATATGGGTTAAATCGGAGTATCGTTTACTAGGAGGTACTCTTTTTATCATTAAATGACGGTTTCGCTGGCTTGGTTAAGAGGTTTGCTTAAGAACTCAATGATTTCCAACACAGCTCATATTCACACTGTTGATGATTGCCTCCTTCTGAGCATGTCCACTAGGCAGTTGTCTTCTTTGCAACATTGTATAGATAAATAGTGATTTTTTGAGTTAAACACGAGATAGAAAAGAACAAGTATCTGGAATGAGAAACATTTTGTTTGAAATTCCGACAGCACTCTTATTAACAGATGCTGTGTTAGTAGTCCCTGATGCAGAACTTACGTATGATATCACACTTATCTGCAGAAAATCTGGAGACAGTTTGCAGGGAAATGGGTGTGTTCAAGTTTGTCATGACCTTTTCTGTGAAGTTTTCAAAAATGCGATTAACAAACTCAGTTAACACTCCTTGTGCACGCTTATTTGAGACTTCTAATTAAAGGCATACTTCTCAAACGCATTTTCTGATGCTAAAAAAAACTTTCCCTTCGAAAAACCAATCTGGATATCTTTTGAGGAAGAATAACAAAACAATCCCTATCACTTGTGGAAAAAATGTGGACGAGCCCCAATTCTTTTTGATAATAAGGAGTATGGATGCAATTAATCGGAAAATCATACCCATTTCCTAAATGAAATCGTTTTCTAGGCAACAGCATACAATTCCCTTTGTTGAGAAACTGTAGAAACTCTGCTCCAATCGCAAAACAGCGGACATTTTCAAATGTTAGCGTTGAGACGGAAAGCTCGTCCGCGGGTATGTCCCCAAACTGGAAAAACCATTCTTGGATCGCAGGATTGGAAACGTCGGCAAGCCGCGGTTACATTTCCGTCTGGATTTCATTTCCAACGGATATGTTCTTGGATACGGCCCCTGGTCGAAGGATCAAAACTGGATCAAAATGTTCGGAATTACCCCTCACATTTTCCTGTGCGCTCTTAAATGTCCGTTTGAGTGAATAAATGAACAAATGAATAATAAAGTATAATAATATAATAATATTTTGCCAAACTTGAATAAATAGATACAGGTTATTTTCCATTAGTTTTTAGGATAGTTACACTTTGACGTGCAGGGTGCGATCTCAAACATGCCTTTGCAGCTATATTGGAGGTTTCTTTTATGGGAAAGTGAATTTCATTCAGATACTCTCCAGAAAACAAAGGTGGGAGAAAGGAATTCCTAGATGTTTATTCAAATATCAGTATTCGGGCCCATGTTTTCACGAAATCTCCGTATTTATTCATAAATTAGCATTCAGGAATTTCAGGAAATTTAGGAAACTCACATAAGACACAGCAGTTGCTTTCGTACAATACATTAGTTTCGGGAAAACTCTTTCCTTTTATGTTCTACGTGGAAATTACTAAAGTGCACAACTTGTTTTGTTCGTTTTGCTTCTTTTCCTCTAGCCTGGAACAGGCAACAATCGATAGCCGTGAAATGTATGTATTTATGAACATAGCATATTCTAATACAATGCTCCAAAGCTCGATTTGTTTTACACTTCAGTCCCTTCAGAAATCAGAAGTGCACATCTTACAATTAGTAAGGGATTATTAATTACTCAACAAACGTGTATCTTCCTGAAGTTCCTAAGCAGCAAAGTAGAAAACTCTATTTCATACATTTTGGGATTGATTAATGAATAGGTTTTGTCAGCTATAGTTGACTGAGAAAGACAGATGGTTGGATTTCTGGAAACATAGATCAAAGTGCTAATTAGGCTATATGTTATCAGGTCTTAGTGAGTACCAAACATGAGAGTGAGCATTCTGCACTTGTGAAAACCCAAATTGGGTATTTCAAACCTGAAAGCTAAGGATGTTGGTGAAAATATCGATGAGAAACTATAAGAAAGCGACCAAGGAATGGAACGATCAATAGACGTGAAGGTCATGACGGCCTCGGTCAGGATGGACATAGGGGATCGAAGGGGAGGAGGAGAAGGCAGTAAAGGTCGAACGGAAACGTGCAACGATTAGGTGGTTTATATCGTTTTGGAAGAGTTTCCTGCGAAAAAAAGCAGCCCAAAGTAGGTATGCGCCCACCCGATTTGCATCGAAAATCAGCTAAGATCAGGTTTTCGCAGTGACTGATCCTATCTTCACACCACACCTGTCCGCGAAAAATCCGTACAATTGGTTAATCTGTATGGATTTTTTTATGTGTAAAAGAGCTTCTCTTACGGGGATATTCAGAAGAAAAACGATGGCAAAACTCAAAAAAGCTCAATCTGTAAATGTTCGACCCAATTTGCTCAAAAAAACCTTCGCTAAAAATTGTGTTTCGGTTGGTAAAATCTTCTCATAGAAATGAGCATTGGTGTTCCAAAGTCCATGCCTAGTTGAACTTGTACTACACGGTTTTCATGCAGTCAGTACAAGCGGGATTTGGTGAGTGAACGTGAACTTTACCTAAGGGCTCATCGCTCATTTCTTTTTTTAACCATGACAAAAAGCTAGTATAGCGTGGAAAATCCTTCTACTACAGCGTAGAAGAGTCGTGCAATACCACCGATGAGGCGAGCGCAAAGGTGGAAAAGACGCAGATGCAGGCGGCCGTAACGATGTTAAAAGAAAGGAAAGTACTAAATATGTTTATAAACGTAGCTGGAACCGGCGTCTCAAACGTAGTAAGATGGTTGACACTAACACGTAAAAATAACAATACTGTCGCGCCGTGCGCGACTCTGCCCCTTGCGGCCGGGTCCCGCCACGCGCATTGGAGTACGGTGGTTCCCACGCCTGCCCGCGTGCGGATGGTGCGGCGCGGCCAATTTTCGAATTTAATCGTCGCTATGCTGTCACGCCGGACGGTTTGTTCCACCAGTGCTCTCGCGTCGTGTTGTTCGTGTTCTTGTCGTCGTGCATACCAGTACCAGGAGCCGCAGGTCCTACTCCAGCATGCCACGCCGTGCTCCGCGACCAATACCAGTTACCACTTACCATTATCTAAGCTGGCCCTACCATTATCACTGAACCAGTTATTGATCGTCTCGTATCGATTGATGTCGTGTGTTTCCACGCCATTAAACTATACCAGTTATTGTGCTCTGTTGTGTGCGTAGTATGTTGCATCATCCCCTTACCAGTTAATATTCACATGTGGGCGGGGCCGGGGTTGGGGCGCAGCGTAGGGACCTTGTGAGGGAGACGGGAAGAGGGGAAGCAGGATCCTAGGTTTCCGGCCGGGTACATCTGTGGGGATAGGCAGTCATTAGATAAGTAGGAAGCGCACTTTCCACGGACGCGGCCAGTCGTGCTCGGGGTCTAACCCAATCCACTGAACCGCCGACGGCCCTGGGGCTTCTTTGACATAGATTAGTAGTAGTCCTCAGATGCACGCAAATACTGATGAATGCTGGTGCAAAGAAAGAACGAAGTGTGACAAGTGTGCTGCTGCTCAAAAGAGTTTAGGTTTGGTTACAAACTTTGAAGCAATCACTTTCGAGTGGTAAGGATAGACGGGAAACACCTTTTTACTTCTTTTCTGTGTAGTCGTTTTCTTTTTCTTATTTTTTCTCAATCATTACGGCTTTAAATGGAAGCAGTTCTATGTGACCAAGCAACTTCCGGTTCTTCAGACTTTTCTTCTCTTAGCAGTGCACTAAAACTGCCTTGCAGCACATTACTTCCAAGCAATAAACAGCATATGGGTAGAAAGGAAAAACGTAGTATTTATTTATTGCCCAACTCAGAAGATCACAAAGGATGTGTATTTTATACAAGAAAGGCGAAATCATAACATGTATAAGAGATCATTTAGTTGATATCGTCGTCGGTCATGTAGTTTTTCACCATGTAAGTGAATTCGTCATAGTCTATCAAGCCGTTGCCATCGACATCAGCCTGGAAAAGCGCTTCTGCAGGAAACACTCATTTATTGACCAATATACGCATCTTTCTATTCCTCATGAGCACATGGAAACAGTCTAACTGATCCTAAAATAAAAAGCACCAGACCTCAAGGAAGATTTCGTCGATGATCTGGTTGTCTGTGATGTCGCCTAGTTCCCGAAGAATGTACTGGAAGTCCTTCTTAGAGATCACGCTGGACTCAGACTGAACGATTATGATTGAAAGCGTGGTAAGCTGCAAGAATGAAGCAAAAAACCAAGCAGCGTACCCTGTCAAAGACGCTGAAACACTCTCTAACGACTTCATTCCAGCTACGTTTCTTCATATATAAGCGCCTCATAACAACACAAAACTCGTCAAAGTCGATCTGGTGATTCCCACGTTGATCCACCTGCAAAACCGAAATTTCGTACCTTAAAGTTTTTGAAAAACGATTGTTTTGCTGCAAGATCCAGGAAGTCTCATTTGCGTGCAGATCACTATATCACTTGAAAGAATTTCGACCTAAAACGTCACCTCATCTATGATCTTGTCAAGTTCGTCCCTGGTCTGCTCCAAACCCAGATTTCGAATTGCTGTTTCTAACTCGTCCAGGGCGATTGCTCCACTTCGATCTTAAAAAAAGGATACATTCAAGGAAATTTTCATTCGCGAGCGAAGCATCGGGAATCGGCGTTTTGATGTTTCTGTGGTTCTATATCATCATATTCTCAGAGTTCACACTACATATATTCACGAACACGTTTTCAGTGGTGGGCCACTGAGCAACGCGGCACTTTCAAGCTGGGTGAAAGTATTGGCCGGCTACGGCGACGCCGCAAACGCGTGCGTCTGAGCTGCGTCATGGCTTCTACAAGGGCAGTCCCTCATCACATAGACGCATGCTCGTCGAATGCGCCTCTCCAGTAAAGATTGCGCTGGGGACATTTATTTCCTGTCAAAGCAATTTGAACTTGGTTGATGATAAAACAGTAAACATATCAGAGTTCCTGCATATAAATAGAGCCCTCTATCATAGTTTTCAGCCAAGTTCCGCGGTTGAGTAATGCTCACTCTATTATTTCTCATTTTTCATAGCAGCCGTGTTATGGAAATACTGGTCATGGTGGTTGCAGCCATCATAATTTTCCACGAAATCCTAGGATGCACACCGAAACAGAAGGTTAATTTTCATGTTTTTACTATTAAATCCAGTTCAAGGAAAGAAAATCTGATCTTCAGCAACAAAGTAGCAGGAGGATGAGCACAGCAAACGCAGGAACGCTTAATAATCTAGAAAAGAAACAAAAGGAGAAAGACAAAGAACCAAAGACAAAAACAGCGATGCCTCTATCTGTACAACCAACATGTGAAACGCAACCAGTGAGGAATAACTGAGATTCTGTACGTTCCTTGCTCTGAATGCATTTACTGTTGTTTAGGACTCACTACTAGCAAAAGTTCTGAAGGAGGGTGAGTTGGGGACAGGTGAGGTGCTAGCTTTTGAGTTGATGCGTTTCTGAAAACGTTCAGGCCTTTATACGAAAATCGAAAATTGCCTAAAACAGAGGTACATACATACAGTCCTTCTCAAAAAATTAGACGGATTGCGCGTGCGGTTTCTTAGTGTTGCGACTGCACCATCGCGGTGGGACCTACTCAACCTCTCACTTGAGGCATGCTCTCTCCTCATTCCTCGTTCAGGCCCCGCCGCGTGGTGCAGACGCGCAATCAGTCTATCTTTTTGAGAAGGACTGTAGATGTTCGATGACAACATAGAGGCAATTTATGCTAGTCAGGCGCACGCATTCATTCGCGAAAGATTTTCTATGAAAACTGGTCAGTGCAATGCAAACTTGAGAGAAAAATGCAATGCAAACTTGAGAGAAAAGTGAGCACCACGGTTTGGCGCGCGGTGACACTGTCTCTTCGAACGGAAGGCACTACTCAGAGCAAATCAAATCGCTTCTTACCAAAACATTGGACTAGACGGAGGAGACACCGAGGAATTCTCAGGATGTACTGGGATCCCATCTTCCCTTCCTTTCAGAAATTTCAGAAAATTTTTAAGAGAAGGGCGTGTATGGGCAATTTTTTTCAGTTTTTTGTGAACCACATCTTCAAAATTACTCTGGATTTCACTCGCAGAGTATTTTTGGAGAGGAGACACCTTGCTGCTTCCGAATCAAGTTGAACAGCGTAAATATGACGCTTACGTAAAGCTTAGAATCTGCTCTGTGCCATGTGCCCCTCCCGGAATGCTGCACGACCGAAATCCCGTGCTCAGAACGAACTCTTCAATATAGCCAATCCGATTTTGATAGACAGCCGTACTCAACTATGTTTTAGAGCGAATCAAGTGCTATATGATATAGTCAACTCCAAAAGTCCGTAGACAAGAGTTGGGGCCGCGGTGCGGGTCTCTCGCTGTCTGCTGCACGGATTCAGCGTGGCATGCAGGGCAGAGACGCGGAGGAAACCGCGCCGCGGTCCCAACTCTTGTCTACGGACATTTGGGAGTTGACTATACATAGGTTTGGACTCGTAGCATAGAGCTGAGGTACAGCTTCGAGAGGTTTTATACCAAAAACACCACCGAGCCGCGAGGTGCTCTCTACTCTCTCAACTCAGGTGCTCACTTTCAAGTAGAATCCGAGAAATTATCTCAAGAAGTCAGGGCTCGTGACGTTTTCAGAAGAATTCGTGAATATTCTGGAGAAAACAGCGAATCAGGAAAATTTGAGTAGAATTCTTTAGAAAAGTACCAGAATTCTCCTGAAACGAGGATTTTCAGGAGTTTAGAGAAAATCTGCAGAGTTTCTAAAGCAAATCTTCTGAATTCTCCAGAAAATTCAGAATTCTCAGCAAATCTGGAACTTCGGAAAATTCCTGGGGCACTCAAGCTTGAAAAAAAACTTAAGTTTGAGTTATTACAAAAGCAAATGGCGACGTATACCTGATCTGATAGGCGCTTTCAGTTACTATTGAGGTGGTTCAGCATCGCCATAGAGGTCATGGTTCAGCATCGCCATAGAGGTCAGCAGCATTACGTTGAATCCAGCGGCTGTGGCATACTAAATATTGTGTGCAAGAACTTATGGCGCACCCTGTAGTTAAATGATTCCTGCTGTTATTCAAATCCCACATTCGAAGCAGAATCTTGATCCGCGCCGGATATCCTCTTAGGAATGATTCAGTGAGTTTGAAAAAAGGAAAAAGAAAAATCGCAGATGAACAACGCTGTGGATACTAATCTATTTTGAATATTAGCGTACTGCACTAGCCGCTGGGAAGCCTGCCGCCCCTAATCAAAGCGAATCAGTGCAACTTATTCGCGAATGGTCAATTCACCACAGTTTACCTCCATTCTGTTATCGGAGAAACAAGTTAGCACTTTGATACCTCGTTATTTGATGAAAACGGCATGTAATCGTGCGAAGGCATCACATCGTTCATGCCTTCATTTCAGTTGCAAGTATACATCATACCATCCTGTTACACACGGTCATTCTGTTCGCTCTTTGGTTTGGTGAAAAATACACTGTACCAAGTGGACAGCTTGGAAGCGACGAATAAATTTGTGGAGAGACAACAGAATAATTCAGAAAATGGCTTTTATCTCTCTACACAGTGTCATTTATGGGCACTACTATGGGATACAATTAGGAACTATCCAATAAATAGTTTAAAAACAGAAATTGAAAAGCAGGTGTTGTTGTTCGAAAGCCTCGTGGTCACAAATCGTCATGACCACCTGTCAAAGGCTTTCGCGTCACCCTTAATGTATAATTCTGAAGCGCCGCTGATAGCGAACCATTCAGAAGTTCAACGTAATGTGTGTGTTGCAACTAAGCATTTGCTAATCACTAAGTTCTAGACAGATCAACTTGAAAGTGTATGTGCAAGGAACGCCAATCACGATTGCCACTACCGCGTACTGGGCGCGCCGCAACATCCACGTGGCGCGGGCGAAGAGATGGAGATCAGAGGTGTGCGTTAGAAAAATTTCGAAAATCGTTAATCCGTTCATCTGTTACGTTAGGCCAAAAATGGCTGTTACGCGTTGATGCGTTAATCCGTTAATTCGTTAGAAGAAGGATTCACAAGAGCTTTGACAATTTTCTTCAGTTCTTGCAAGTTAGAACCCTGACATAAGCATGCTATGAAAAAAAGCATTTTTTGCAAGTTTTCTACAGTGAAGCTGGTTCATAGTTCTGACATACTCAAGTTGATTCGTTAATTCGTTACTTTAGGCCAAAAATGGCCGTTACGCGTTAATGCGTTAATTTGTTATGCGGGAGTGGCAATCGTGATTGACATTCCCTGTATACAGTCGTGTCGTTTCGAAAGTGCGTTGTGCGTGACAGCGGCTCTGCTGGCATTGGAGCACGCAGCGTGGTCGGTCAAGCACTTGACCCACCATCGATCCGTCTTCTTTAAAGGCAGCACCCACGGAAATTTTTGTGTTGGATATTTCGCTGAATTTCGAGGTTTTCAGGGACGATGAACTCATAGGCAGTGGTGAAACAGCGTGAAACACGTCGGAAGATGAGAAATGAAGGCGCTGTTTCCCATGCGTCCACAACGCGGACGAGTTTTCCGCTGAGAGTATACGCGCGTATCGTCACGAATTCTTGTGGATGGTGTGCATTCCATACCCTACACTGTACAATATTTCATGTACAACATGACACATTGGGCTAAACCACTTGTAGCACGTCTAATCAATAGCGTTACCTGGCGTGGCGGACACCAAAATGGCCATGCTCGGCTCTGTGTCCACGGCAGTATCTCCGCAGGGAGGTCGCTTTTTTCTGTGTTCAAGTTACCATTGTGACTGTCTGGCAGCCGGCCTCACGGAGAACGACTCGCCTCGAAAGTGAGGATTTCCGTGGGTGCTGCCTTTATCGAGTTTGATCATCTCTTTACTTCCTCAATTGTTCTAGAACCTGAGAGAGAACAATATAAGAGGAAACAAGCGACAAAACTTACCCGATGCAACGAATTGATCGTGGGTCAGCTGTTTGATCGACCGCGCTGCATGCCCCAATACCAGCAGAGACGCTATTATGGTCAACGCACTCTCGAAACGACTTGACTGTAAGTATGTGTCTTCCAGGAAAAACCGCAAAAACGGAAGACACTAAGGACGAAAAGAAGGCTAAAACTAAAGGTTGGTGCAATCCTCTAGTGTGTGGTACATACTGCGTTTAGGCGTTCATTAATCACTAAAATTTTAGATAGAAACGAACTATAATAGAAATTTTAAGTGTTTTCTAGGAAAAACGGCAAAAACGGAAGACTCTAAGGATGACAAAAAAGGTAAAACCAAAGCAGATCCGAGCGGAAAGGTACGAGACGTGTTAGGTCCTATCTTACATTAGTGGTAAAGAAAACTGAAAATGACACGAGCTTCTGCAGTGGTAGTGTAACTGGTAATATGGCCTCACTAGTTGGGTCAAATAAGGTTATAGATAGTTCCTCGATGATAAGAAACATTTCGCATGGCGTCACGGCGACGGCCACAAAATGCAAGAAGAGAGAAACAGTGGAGTTGGATACGTTTTAGGTCGAAACAGCTGCAGTAACAAGAATACAAGAGCAAATTCTAATCCTCAGTGTCGACGGAATCGTTGCACCGTGCATGCGTGATGCCAACTCGACCCATTGCATAATTTTCGGTTTAAAAAATAATTAACAAAAAAGAGATTTCGAGGCGTCACCTCCAATCACAACAGTGCCACCATAGTATGACTATGTTTCCGCACATAAATGGTCCCTGTTGGACAGCTTGCATGTGCGCGACGGTCGTGCCGCATTGGAGTACAAGGCTGCGCATGAGATTTCGAAGACAGACGGTCTCTCCGCGCAGTCAGCGTTACCTCGTCATGATCACTTTAGAAGAGCTCCAATCAAAAAACGGTGAAGACCTTCAAATTCATTTTGACGCGTGCCTCCTAATGACCTGCCCGATGGTCGGACACTAATTTAGTTACCAATTTCCTCAAATGTTTTATTCTTAGTGCGTCGGAATCCGATCCCGTCGGATAGCAAATGATACGTATCGATCCTCGTCGGAATCCGACGTGTCGGGCTCCGACGTGGATCGATACGTATCACTTGTTATCCGACAGGATCGGACTCCGAGGTGCTATAAATACAGCTAAAGTAATCGTTACGTTGTTTCGACTCCTGCGTGCTGCATGAGCGCTCCGGTCTCTCATCCACGCTCATCCAACCACACCGAGGAGGAAGGTGGTACACGTCGTTGGCTGGCGTGGACAGTATACGAGGAAGAATGGATCGGCTGCAACTGTGCACGAACCATGTCCATTCAACCGCTATAGAAGCTCGACTGGCGGATTCGGAGGCTATAAGGACCAAGGATCTGGCTGGAAGATGGACAGAGCTGTTCAATGGTGCCGGTTCTTCGAGATTCTCCGCACGAAAACCAAGAATATATCATTTGTGTCTGTGGGATAGCGGATAAATAACTGTAACTGTGACTGTAATTGTAATCGTTATATTGATCGACCCTGCATCGTGGAGGACAGCAAAAGAAGCGGAGAAACGTGCGCTGAACTAGAATTCTAGCTTAATTTTGATTTATTAGACTAAGCCGGAGTAAAACCTCCAATGTCAAACACTTAGAAACTGAACTGGGCAGATTCACTCTATTTCGGGGGCCTTCGTTCTTCGTGACTGAGCATACACACAGTAGATGCGGTTAATCCTCGTGAGGAAAAACTTTAAGCCTGAAACAGCTACCCGTGCAGCTAATATTTTAAGCCTGAAACAACTCTCCGTGCATGTCTTTTGAATAGTGTTGCTGCTCACGGTAGTCTCTTTGCGAAATGGTCACTTCGATGAAGAGAAAAGGACTAATTACTGAATTCATGAAGATATCGGTCACCTACGTTACTTTCTTTTGTATTTCGTGTCTATTTCCACCAACACTCGCAACATGATAGAATCGAGACCATTTCAGCCACTTCAACAATTCTGCACAAATTTAGCACTTTGCAAAGTGGCTACTATGGACTGGCACTGAACTTGGGATTTCCCACCCTTACATTCGCTTCAAGCTGCCTTGTTCCAGACGGAACTACGAATTGCAGTTCTGCAACAAGCAGTGCGGGAAAATGTCACCTCCTATAAACAGCTCTTTTTCATTGAAACAGGATGTTGCTCTTTACAAACTCTATCAGATAGGTATCTACTGCTTCAGCAGTCTTCTACGTCTAACGCAGATGGTTACTGAAATGTGACCATCTTTGCTAATGAACGCAGATAATGATTGGTAGGACTGGGTGAACAGCGTTTTGTGGAACACTGCTTTTCATGAGTTCTCCTTGAAATGTCGATAGCTTACCTCGTTAGTGAACTGTATAACTTTCTCAACATTAGGGTTCTCACCAGGGATGAGCGGATTATCCGTATCCGGTTGTCCGTTTAACCGTTATCCGGGCATTTGACACCGGATAACGGTGCGGATAACGCACAATTGGGCAGATTCAACTGCGCGTGATCTTCTGCATAGACGGTGGGGGAGAAGTCATCCACAGAACATTTTGTGCAGTTCTATCTTACTTCAAGTCAAACGTTTTCTTTCTAAACTATTTCTAAAAGCTTCCATCATTCGATATCTGTGTCCTTTAATTCATCAAGTCTAATGGCTAGACTGAACGTGTGAGTCGAATGTGATTCCACGTATTCCGATTGGAAGTTTTTACCAAAGCAAAAGCGTTCTCTTGTGTTAGACTTTGTAGTCAAGGGAACAGAAGGATACAGGATATCCTTTTTAACGAGGCGCCGTAAGTCCCGAAACGCCAGACATGGGGCACTCCTATTCTTTCACAACGCGGTGGCACTCGTAGACAATGGCAAGCGTGATATTACAGTAGGTTTCATACCATTCATGGCTTTTGAAGCTAGTATGAGGAGCAGACTAACCCGACAAAGCCATCTACTGGAAAAGAAATTGGCCAAAGATAATCGCAGAAAATCACTGTCATCCACCGAGCGCGGCGAATGTGCGGGTTCAGGACACTCTGGTTCGGGATTTTTTCCCGAGTTCAGCTGGCCCAAAGGTATAAAGGCACACCGACTCGGTCAGAGGGTCCGTCGAGAAGCGACCTTTCTCTGGGAATTCTCGAAAAATTATTCTTTATGCTGTCTCTAAAGATATTATTCGCTACAAAAATTCTTTCCTAACAATTTGCTAAAAAATTCTCCCCGAAGATGATATGTCTTGTTAGCAAGACAATGTTTCTGTTTTGAAAGGTACAGCTGTTTCTATAAGAGGTAGAAGATCTTGTATTAACACATTCGCGACCTTACGCTTTTGGCATGGTGTGTCACGTGGGACACACGCGCTTTTGCACAAGTAGGACCCGTGCTCAACCGCTTGAGCACCTGGTCCCACGCGGTAGGAATTTTTCCTCTGCTGTATAGTACTTCGAAAATGCGCGAATTTGAGACAAACCAAATCGCAATTATGCACGACCTTGAAACTAATTCAAAAAGTTCACCTGCATAAGAGGGAGTAAGTAAGCAAGTTAGTCTTCATATGAATTGTTCTTTTACTTGTGACTTTCAACCACGCATTAAAGAAGTACGAGAAGATGTCTGCTCTGCCCATCGCGTGTATAGATTGCTTGAACATTTGTTAGTATAAGACTGTATAGGAGTTTGCTCATTAAGATTGCTTCACAAAAATATAACTGTGAAAAGGGCGTGCTCACCCGGTGGAGTACGCGGTCCCACGCGTCGCACCGTGCGTGCTCAACCGGTTGAGCACATTGTCGCGAATGTGTTAACTTTCTTTCACAAAATTCTCGTCCTAATCACGTTTCGCTACGATGACAGTTATTAGGAGGTGCTTCACTGGATGCTTTATCCGTTATCCGTTATCCGGTCATTTTTAGCCTCTCCGTTATCCGCACCGTTATCCGGGTAATGAAAAATTCCGTATCCGCTCATCCCTGGTTCTCATATGGCACAACGGATTCTACGCGCGGAACAGGAAGACAGCCAGACTAGCAGGTCTGCTGCGCCACCAATTATTGGACGTAAACTGCGAAAAGAATTGAGGTTACAACCACCCCTAGCTGGAGTTCACTAAATCCTCTACAATGACATCAGTCAAATATGTATTCGCCAAGATTGGAAATCCTTGAAACAGCGTGATCCTGCACAATTCAGCCTTTAAAACTCGATCTAAATTTCACAACCACCTCTAAATCCATCTCATCTCTAAATGGATTACGCCAAAGCGATGCCGCGCGCCAGTGAGCGATTGTCCGTTTTCGACATTCCATCAGCAGAATTGTATAAACACTGCGGCATAGGGGGCTTAAACTGCTCCAAACTTCACTGTCTTTTGCAGTGTCCACACCTAAACACAATTTAGAAAACTCGATTGGGGCTAACTAGTGGAGCGCATCTATCTAGTATAGTAACGATTACTCTGTAGGGCTGAACTTGAGGAAGCCCAGACGTACATGAGAATCGCGGCGCTTTGACAACTCGCGGGTGTCGCACTTTGACAACTCGCGGCTGTCGCAATAACACCGGGTGACCCGAGAGGAATTTTAATCCTACTGGTTCACCCGAGAGCATACGTCCGATAGCCTGAGACGTGTCTCAGGCCACCATCACTTTTGATGGTGCCCGGATGGGGAACCTTCATCTATGGCGAAGAGGATAAGATGGGTCCGGGACTCAGTCCCGGACCAAAAAAAGGGAATGAAACTATGCGTTGTAATTCGGGCAAAGCAGGTTCACATGAAATGCGCAGTTGTCGATTAAATTCTTCACACAACACAGTCTAAGAAAAGCCGATGTTCATACATGGCCGGTTAATTCCTTTGAAGAAAATGTTTCCATGAAGCTGATGGGAATTTATGGCAAAATTGCGGTTTGACCGACAATATCGTTCTTCATTTGGGAAATGAAGCATTGCGCAGTTGTCAGACTTCCTGTCAATGTTATTGAGGACTAGATGACAGCAAGGTCACAGAGGTGCAACCGAAAATGGCTGAGAAATTCATGAAAACGTGAAAAGAGGATTACCTTGCTTATTTGAAGGAACTGGATGTTGCGCAATTGTCAGCTGAATTGAGAATGAAATTCTGAGCAGAATGTTGTAGCATACTTGATACTTTCGTTCACTCCCGACGGAAAAATCAGGGTGAGCCAAATACCCCGTCTGGCTCACCCTCGCGTCTGGCGCCCTCCCAACTGCGTGCTCTCTCGCTAACCCCCCTGAGCTACACGGGGCATTTGGCTCAGGCAGGCTTTTTCAGCCCAGCGTCAAAGGAAGTATGAAGTGTTATATACCATTCTACTCGGAATCTTACGAGCTCGGCAGCTGACAACTGCGCAACCCCTGAATTTTTGATCTGAAAGAGATATAAAGTAAAAAAGCGTTTTCATACATGACCCGTTTTCTGGGCCAGTTTCAGATGAGGGCACCTGCTTCAATGGGCTCTGCATGCGCAATGATGTCGCCAATTCAATAGACAACTGCGCAACTCACGATTTTTCAAGATTGTTAAGAAATTTTAAAGGACGCAAATCCCCCGTCTAGGTTTTAAAAATTGATTTCTCCCTGGATTCTTGATGAAATTTGTCGCTCTTGGTGTCATCGTGTAGGGAATTCCGTGAGGAAATCCGCTGACAACTGCGCAACATACAGTTCTGTGAACCTACCGAGATATTTAGCAAAAATCGAGCTGGGGCATTTTCTACGTTAGGCTGAGTGTTGGTCCCGGCACGGAAGCAGGAAGCCGGCGCAATTCTCAGCGTCGGCGTTCCATCCTCGAACAAACGATCTTTTCTTCATTTTCAGAGCAATGTTAAAACACTATTTTTCATGGCGAAGATTGAACACCCAGTACTCATACGCGAGCCATTACTATATCGTAGATATGTCGATGACTGCTTCGTCATCTGTTCGACCCAGGAAGAAATGGATAAATGTTTTGAATTATTGAACCAGCAGTCTGAGTACATTAAACTTACGAGGGAAAAACCAAAGGAAAATTGGCTACCGTTCCTGAACGTAGAGATCCACCTTCATGGGGGCACGTACAGAACAAAATGGTTCCGAAAGCCTAGTAGTAGAAATATCATTGTCCATTACAACTCGTCTCATCCGACCCATACAAAAACAGCTGTAGTGCGCAATATGTTTCATACCGCGAAAAGCGTTTGCTCCGGAACAGAAGAGAAACAAGAGTCCGTTCGACTTGCCCGTTCCATAGCTGAATCGAACGGTTATGTGTCCACAGCACCCTACGTCAAACGAAAGCGTCATGTTGCGACCCCCACCAACAATCAACACGATACCAACCCTCAAGAAAAGATTCCCTTATGCATCCCGTTCATATCAGACGAACTGAGCAGATCAATACGACTCTGCCTGAAGAAATCTGGTTTGGACGGCTTCGTTAACCTTGTGGACATCCCATCCGATAACCTAAAACGTCGACTAGTAAGGAACCGCCTTTACGATCGCCTCTGCCTGACATCGAACTGTATCATATGTGTATCAGGTAGAGCGGGGGACTGCATGATCTCAGGGACCGTGTATCAGATATCGTGTAAAGCCTGTGGGGAAAACTACATAGGCGAGACAGGGCGACCTTTATGTCTCAGGATTAAAGAGCATCTGGAGGGGAAAAGAAGTTTACGAAAATCCACACCACTAGGGGCACACCGAGTCAACAACCATAGCAACAACGATTTTGAAGTCCAAGTAACAATACTCGCGCGAGAAACTGATATCGCGACGCGGAAGACAATGGAAGCATTCTGGATAAGGAGTAGATGCCCGCAAATGAACCGAAAGGATGAATGCCTGGCAATCACTAACGAACTGGCGTCATATCTGGATCTCTGTCAACTTGATCCTCAGCGTGACTGACCGGGTTGGTTCTCACTTGGCAATAACATCCGCCACTAACCGGCTGTCACTAACAGTGGAATATCATAAGGTTTGCGGGTCTTTGCTGTTTTCCCTTGATTGAAAGATAAGGCTTCAAACTTCCGGCTTGACCAGCTAATGCACTTGGTCTTGTAGATTCTATGAATTGCCAAACCGTTTCAGGCCCTGAAGAAGGCGATTTAGCCGAAACGTTGGCCGAATACAATAAAGGCTTTAACAATCTCGGGTGCTGTTTAACATAAGAATCATATGAAATGTTAAAACAGTTTCGTTGAATCCATATTTGAAACAGCTTTCACTGTCTAGTACATGTCATCGTTCACTTTGGTGAACCCTTCCGCAGCACTATCGAAGCTATGGTTGCGGAACAACCTTCACTTTTCGGCCCGACAACCTTCACTTTCTTGACCCCTGTCTCACCCCTATCGTAGGTATGCCCGAGAGACCATATTTTTAGGCGTGGCCTTCTACCAGGCGACCCGAATGAATTTTTAGTTCGAGTGGGCCAGTCGAAGGATTTCAAAGAAGCACCGGGTGACACGAGGAAAATTTGTCGAGGAAAACGTTCCCAAAGGAGTTGTGGTCTGGACGAGTTAACTCTGCGGTGCGTGCAGAGATCCCAATATTTTTTCTTCTATGTAGTATAGATTAAAGGCATCGACCCTCGAGAATCATTTGGCCACCCACCGTACAGATTTGATCTCCTACAGCCCGCCAAAGAATTAGTTCTGTTTGTATATTTAAATTAAATTTCTTCACACGCGTATTTCTGTTGCAGTTTCTTTGTCGGCGTTTCTTTTCTTTTTGTCATGAATTGATCACGCTGCTAGTAATTAGCTACAGTCTTTACTTTATGCGCCTGTATACATGCGCATAGGCGCCGAATTAGAGTCCAAGACCCACCCTTCGTGTCGCTTTGGGAAACACACCCCCTTGTCGAGTCACTGATCATACCGAAAAAAGCCTTTGACTGAATCTTTCCCAAGTTTGGTCATCTATATGTTTAGTCTCACCATCAAATATTTGTATGAAAAGTTTGAGTGAACTATGGGTAATTTTTTTTTTGATAAAAACCACCCATTGACTGCACAAGTGTTGTCGGTCATGTCAGTTTCGGTCACCGCTAATTTCTGAAAGAAGCAGCAAGTTGGTTCGTGATCTTACCTTTCCAAAGAAGCCTCCCTATTTACTAATGTTTCAGCTCCATCTTTTCTATCAGTATTTGTACATACGTAGGTCTAGAGGACAGCTTTCTATAGATTTTTCTGAAGAAAACCGCTCTCCAGCGTGTGTTGTCCAATCCGATAGTGACACCAGTGACGGATGAATTTCCAACAGAAGATAAGGATGAACCGAAACAAAAACCAGAAGAGGAGGGAAAAGGAAAAGACAAGAAGGAACTGGGAAGAAATGGCGGGAAATTGACTCCTGTGAAGAGTGAAGTCGTCATAAATTACGCAGCGAAGAAGAACAAAAAGGGCTCAGATGTTCGTTCAGCAACATGTCTCTTATTGTCCAAAGCTTCCCGCAGAGTTCGCAGTCGGCAAAGTTTGACTATACCGACAGCGTTATGAAGTTTGCCAAAGGGCCATTGCTTCCATCGTTGTTATCCTTACATCACCGGTCCATTTTTTTCATTTTGAACTGGCGAACTCTCGGGATACTCTATGAGGGCATTTCTGAAACATCCGCTCGCCTCTTCCTAGCATTTCTCGAACGCCTACCACTAAATAGTCTGAAATGAAAGGATGTACATCGATCGTTAGTTTGTTGATATTCGACTAATATTGCTCTGAGCTTTCGTACCGCGGTGAGCCCACCATTATCTCGCGGTTGAAATTCGGAATGTCAACTGTGAGCAAATGAAGGGCCCACCGAGGGCTATTGGTTTATCCACTGTGGATCACATAGGGTTTTTTATGGAGAAACCGGGAGATTTCCGTGGGCGAGTAGAGGGCGTTTGAGAGAGTGAGCGGGCGCGTGGGCACTCCAGAGACACCCACCAGCCCCGCTTGCCTCGAACTCTGCGGGCAGCCTAAGAGCTCAGCGTTTAGTACATGTATCCTCTATTTCCAGCGAAATATATCAAATCCCATTGTCACACCAGTATCGGATGAGTTCCCTACCGAAGAAGAGCAAAAAAACGTAGAAAATAAGAAAGATGACGCAGGAAAAGACCCGCAGGTGAAACCTGACGGTCAGAGGAAGAGCTAATCAAGATTGCAACTATAAGAGCCACATTCATTAAATGCAACAGTTATAAACAAAACATAAAGAAATCCGAATGCAGATCTGAGTGTTAGTAATTGTTTGAGCACTAAGTGGTTATAAAATTTGAGAGCTTTGACTTATGTACAGCAGAATATGAAATCCCAATAAATGCGAATGTTGAACGGGAGGTGACAATAACAGACATAGTTTAAAGGCAGCACTCACGGATAATTTCACTTTTGAGTTGAGTTGTTTTCCGTGTAGCCAGCTGCTAGGAAATCACAACGGTAAATTGAACACAAAGAATAACAGTCCAGCTGCGGAGATACTGCCGTGGACACGGATGGGAGCATGGCCATTTTGGTGTCCGCCGCGCCAGTTAACGGCAACACTCACGATGATTTTCATGCCGGAAATTTTGACTGTTTCGGGGTCTGAACGATAGTCCCAGTGGTTCTACGCAAGTTGCACCACCAAACGCATCCGCATTCTCGAGATGTAACAAGTTGAACACAGGATCCGGGGATCCCCAGGCGAGTTGTAGCGGAGTGCGAATCAGCTGTTCTCTGCCACAGTCGGTCAATTTTTCGAAGATAATTTTGTTGCTCATGCTTATTTCGGGAAGTTTTCCACTGTAATGATCTGCTTTCCTCCATATACGTCTTTTAAGTTGTTAATCGATCATACATATTACTCCTTCTTCCACTCAGAACTTTCAAATTTTTAAGTATGGTAGGAAATCCTGTTTGTTAGCTCTTTATTCTTAACCATAAGTTTTGTTTCTTTTCTTGAGGTATGTTTCTGTAGTGCACATTCTATTTCCTTTTCCCTTGTGCTTGTTTCCCTCCAGAAAAGCTGCAAAATTAGTCAAGCTTCCAGTTGCGCCAAGGAATTCGTCGGAAACGGAGGCAGCGTTATCGACTTTCTTGACCTACCCCATCCGCGCAACTCGGAAACCTTGTCATAATGCAGTCTTCTTCTCCTTAGCGTCTATCCCGCGCATTCACGGGGTCCGCTGTTTTGGTTCTTCTGCGCCATAGATCTCGATCCTGAGCGTCATCCTTGGTGACTCCAAGCTCTCTCATATCCTTGCATACGGTGTCCTTCCATCGTTTTTTCGGTGCGCCTCTGGGGCGCTTTCCGGTAACTTCCATCTCCAAGGCCTGCCGGGTAGGGTGTAGTGGTGATCTTCTCATAACGTGTCTTGTCATAATGCAGTAAATTGGTGAAATCCGAGAACCATTTTATCATGAGTTCCGATAAAATTGATTACTTTACCTGTGCTCCTTATAGTCAAAAACCGAAGATCATGCTAAAATCTGACTGACAAATTTTTTTTTTCGTGGGTGCTGCCTTTAACGCTATCGATTTGGTATGCGACGCGTATTCTAGCGCTGTGTATAGTGTAATGTATGGAATGGTGTACAGTGTAGTACATGGAATGCGCACCATTCACTGGATTTCGTGGCGTTACGCGCGTATACACTCAGCGGAAAACTCGTCCGCGCTGTGGACGCATGGAAAAGGGCGCCTTCATTTCCTGTCTCGGGGCGTGTTTCACGCTGTTCCATCACTGCCTATGAGTTCATCGTCCCTGAAAACCTCGAAATTCAACGAAATCTCCGATACAAAAATTTCCGTGAGTGCTGCCTTTGAACAATATTCGATCATTGCAGGAGTTGCGAAAATAATTGCCGTTTCACGGCGTGTACAAATAAACTTTTCCCTTCTGTCCAACATGAGCAATTTTGAGATAGTCTGTACGGAGTACGCACTGGTGAGACCTTTGCTCGTCTCAGATGCTGCTTGGAAGGTCTGGCTGGTTCTCCCCAGTGGTGTTCCATAGGGTAGCAAACAAATGAGAAGCCAACGCGATTTTCGGATGGTCAAGGTTAATGCCATCAAACTCAATCACTCTGCAGCGGAGGTGTCCGGTAATGTTGCTTCTGTTCTGGCTCGCAACGGCCTTCTCAATGGTCTGTGAGCTACTGGTCTGTGGTGTTTTCTACCGGCGATTTTAAACTCAAATGCAGTCATGGTTGCGGTCGCACAATGTCGCTTGACGATCAAGTATTGAATGCACTCGTGAAATCCAAACCGTACCCTACCATTCAGACACTGAGAGTGGGGATGGGAGCTCACCATACTACACCTCCAGAACATTTGACTTGGCAAGAAAGGTGCAGAAGTGAACACCAGAGGTGAACAATGATCTGACTGATAAGCAGCGTCTCACCCGCTATAACTCCTTCTCTAACTTGATTTTTCACCCAGAAAACGTCCCATTTCTATGCTGTGTAAGTAAAGGCAGCACCAGCCGAAATCCTCGACTCGGAGCTGAAGTGTAGGTGGCAAAATAGAGATTGAGCACATCAGAAAGGGAAAAGAACACAAGGAATGACGACCTACCTGCAGAGAAACCAGAATCGCTGTCGCGGCCACGCCGGCCTTTCAACGCCTCAGCGCGCCAGTCAACGCTATCGCCGTGGGTGGTCTGGCGCAATGGACGCGTGCAATGCGTACCATTCACAGGGTTTCGTGGCGGGACGCACGCAAACCCCACTGCGGAGCACTCTTCCGCGCCTTCGACACATGGTAAAGAGCGCCTTCATTTCTTGCGTTTCTCGCTTCGTTCACGTAGTTTTATCCCTGCCTATGAGCTTACCGTCCAGAAAAACCCCGAAATTCGGAGAAATCTCAAACTCAAGGATTTTCGCGGGTGCTGCCTTTAATGCAGATGAAGCATGGCTCTTCTGCAATAACATAAGAGAGTGTGTACGGGTAGGAGCGCTTTCCCTCCTCTAAGTTTTTTTTTCTGAACTAAATCTTAACTCTAGGGAGGTTGTGTTCCTAGTTCCGTGGTGCTGTGAGGGTGTGATCCAATGGAGCCTTCCTCAACATAGTCAGACAATGGAGAGCAGAATCTCAGCGTTGTAATTCCGTGTTGACATATAAAACACCACTACAGATTTGGTCGGCACTGGTGTACAGAAGAAGGCTTTTCTTGCTCCAGGGTAACGCTAAGTCGCACATTTTAAAACTCACCCGGGAAAAACTGAGCCAGTAAGGCGTCAAGGTTCTCACTGATTCTCCTTATCCTCCAAACCTTTTTTCAAGTGAATACCATTTTCTCCGAGCTCCATATGCAAACTGCAGAACAAAACAGCAAAATGCTGATTAGGAGCACGCTGAAGCGCCCTCCAAAATCACGCAGATACTTGCGACCTGTTTTTAACGCGGAGGTATGTTATTAGCACTGGATCGTTAGGGAAGATGTGACGAATTGAGTGGGTGCTAAAGTGAAGAAAAGCTTTAGTTTGAGCCGATTTCTAATTCTTGAACTGGATGTCTGTTTCGGTAATTAATTTCGCAACAATTTGATATAAATTTGAACCACCGGATGAAGGGGTGAGCAATATTACCGTGATTGGCCTATTCAGAGATGGGTCTTTCACAGGAATTCCTTACCATTCCTCGTTTCATCTTATTATGACCCATACATGCTCAGCGGGAACCGAATCATACGCAGTTATTACGGAGGTCATGGCCAGGCCCCAGCACGGGTCTTCCCGGGGGCAAGCTGGGCTTCGTAAAATGGTCGAAAAACAAAGGAGGCTTCGTAGCGGGGTGCGCGGTTTCGTACTGGGGTCAGGGGCTAGCGTTGAGGTCGAAAAGAGCTTGAAGGGGGGCTGCTCATATTTTGAGCGGCGCTACAGAGTCAACAATACTGTTTGAGACGACCGAGGTCAAAGGATTTCGATTGGAGCACGTATTCTACAGACTTGAACCGAGGATTCGAAAGATTCGAAGAATTCGTGCGCAGTCCAAACGCGACTGATTGAGCTGAAATTTTCAGTGAATCAAGAATTATGGGGAGACTAGAAGTTTAACAAATGTTAGCTAAAACTTATGCGCCGCGCGGAAGATATATGTGCAAAACACCCATGTTTAGCACCTTCATTAGATTCGCAGGACTCCCGTAAAGTACACACTCTATGGAGTGTGTTGAAATTTGCAGAGTATAGAGAAGAGACCTTGTACTAGAATCTTCCGCAGAAGCAACCTCGACTTATGTACTCCACGAAAGATATGCGCAAAAAAGCCCGGATTTTTGCTCCGCAAGAGATTTGAAAGGGCTCCTGTGAAGCCCAGACTTCATGAATTCTCTTGGAAATTGAAATTTGAGGAGATCTGACGGGCCACTAGCAGTGTTTGAAAAATGAGCCAAAACTTATGTACCGCGCAAAGAATATATATGGGGAAGACCTCAGGTCTTCCCCAAGGTCTTCCCGCCGGGAAAAAGCCACTTAATGAGCATACACTTTTTTAATTTACATAGGTTAGAGCTGATTCTTCAAACACTTCTTCAACTTACCTGGCCTCATCAATCGTACAATTTTGGGGACGATCGGTGAACTATACACTTCACAAGAGTTCTTACAAAATCGTTTAGCAGCACTATGTCGGCCATTGCGCATATATCTTTCGTGCGGAGCATACGTTTTAGCTGAAATTTCGAACACTTCTAGTCAAACCTTCTTTCTTGTCTCACTAAAGATTTCAGCCCATTTTGTTGCGTTTGAACTGCGCATGAATCCTTCGAATTCTTCGGATGCTGAAGCCTTTAGAATATCTGCTCCAATCGAACAACGCCGTAGACAAGTTTGAGCACGTTTTCTTTTGCAATCACGCGTTCATTCTAACATCTTGCAATAACTAAGTACGTTAATCTGCTCAGCATCTTCGTTGACTTCTCTTCCGATTCAAGGATTTTCTCTTTGAACTCATGTTTTATTTTTTGTCTGATTTCGCTATGTTGTACTTTCTCTGTACGTTCCCTCGAGAATAGTGTGAAGAATAAACTTGATCTCCAGCACAGAAGGTTGCCTGGGATTTTGATTTTCAAGGGGTTTCTTTCGTTTTCCTGTTCAAGGGGAGCTTCGTAAAATGTCGGTTTTCCGAAGAGGGCTTCGTTTTGACTTTGGCCCGAGGAAGACCTCGTGCTGGGGCTTGGTCATGGCACCTTGTAGAGCTGGCATATGTAGTCACTTGAATCGAATTCTCTGATCCTAGTTGTATACATAGTCAGGTGCAAGGAACGTCAATCACGATTGCTATCTCCGCGGACTGGCGCACCGTACCTCCTACGCGGCGCGGGCGAGGCAACACCCAACATCTACAGCGTCTGTGACTTCGTCTGCAGTTAGGTTGCTGCACGATGTTGGCTGGCCGATCCTAGTATGATCGATGGGAAAACAGCAGAAAGTGCGTCTGGTAGCACATTCCACTAAGTGACAGCGAGGAAACATTGGCAGGTGAGGAATGACGTCACATACATGCACTAAAAAATCTGTAGAAGAAAGTGTAAATATTATTATAGGTCGAACCAGGTGATCGGCCGGCCAACATGACGTCGCGTCCGCAATTGCGGGAACAATCACCGACGGAGTGGCTCGCCACGCGGCATACACGACGTGGCCAAGCGCCGTGGATGTCGGATGTTGCCTCGCCCGCGCCGCGTAGGCCGTGCAGCGCGCCAGTCCGCGAGAGTCGCAATCGTGATTGAAGTTCTCTGTACCCGATTGTATATCTCTTCCATAGGGACTGATGCAGACACAGAAGAGGGGGGAACGGTGAGAAGAAAAAGTGAAGTCCCCGCCAAATAGGGGGGCTCTCATCACCAGAATCTCGAGAGATACCGTACATGAACAGCAAAATCGTGAGTTGGACACTGTTCACTATGTAAACGACAACTGCTTTGGTAAAAATCAACTTTTCCTAGGTAGAGTTGTTGCCAAACCTGTGTCGAACATATTGAACACCTGTCGATATTCGGACAACTCGTCTTCTGTGTATCCATCAAGTGCCGATAGCAGTGGAGCGGACGCACCGCCTGGAGTTTCTCCTCGATCCGAGTGGAGTTTTAGCTTAAAAAGCATTTTTGAGGTAAAATTTCCCATCAGATGAAAAATTGCGGGAAACCGACGCGTATCTTTCTTTGTTTTAGTTGGGCTTCAAGAACGAATAGTGTTGAATCGCCGGACCATCTTAACTGCTCTTAATCTTCAATCACTTCTTGGAATGGTGTAGTCTGCTTCAAACCCAACGATAGTTGAGTATCACTAGTGTTACTGTTTATCTTTAAAAAAATCCTTGCCTCACGCTGCACCGCCCAAGCCACATCCCACCACGTATGACAATGCATGCAGTGGGCGTCGATGGCGGTGAACCGTCTGCGGCCTCGAAAAGCACGCTGCGCGACCGCACCGCTTGCGCTAGAATCGTCGCCGTAGTGGCTTATCTGGGTTTTCTTGATAGTTGTTCATCATATTTGACGCACTATTCTACTTCCCTGACCCCAAAATCTTCAAAAAAAAATTTTTGGCTGAAACCTTGCATAGGGGGGGGGGGGGTGTGATTTGAGGTGCTGAACATGAATATCGTATTCATTTTGTACCATAACCCCATTTGCGCAGGGTTGCGGTAGGGTAACCCAAGATGCGGTACCTCACAGAATCCTCTGAAATTTTGCCCAGGGGAGAGGGGGGTAATTCGGGGTGCTGATCACGGGTATAGCATTCATTTTGTACCGTAACTCCATTTTTGAAGGGATACTGTAGGTACACGGTAGGAAATTCAGAGAAAATGCCAATTTCAGGGAGAAGACCAAGGTGGCATGCAAAATGATGTTGATATTCGTGATCAGCACCTCAAATAACCCCCTTGTGCAAAATTTGGGCGAATTCCATGAGTAAGCGTATCTTGGGCTACCCTACCGTAACCCTACCAAAATGGGGTTACGGTACAAAATGAATACGATATTCGTGTTCAGCACCTCAAACAACCCCCCTATGCAAGGTTTCAGCCGATTTTTTTTTTTTGAAGATTTTGGGGCCAGTAAAGTTAAATAGTGCCGAAAACTAAATGACTATCAAGAAAACCCCATAATTTGATGTCCCGGAGAGGATTCTCGTTCGAGCGGCGCGGGCGCGCCGCGTTCTGTTCGAGGCCGCAAACGGGTCACCGCTATTGACGCCCACTGTAGGTGACGTGGCGCGGATGAGCGGACGGGCAGTGTTACGTGAGGCAAGGATTTTTTTTTGAAGCGATCGTATGTACATACAGTAGCGAGCAAAAAGATTGCAACTTTTGGTTTTTAGTCCTTAACTTCGTCCAAAGCAAAGCATGGAGGTTCAATTTTTTATGGAAGTTGTAGGTACTCATGCGAGTTGGAAACTAGTAAAAAAACTCCTCATTCCATCGACTTCACATTTTTGAAGAAAAATTTTTCCCGCAGAGGTCGAGATCTGTAATTTGACACAGTCCGCAATGCCTCACGAAATGACTTCTATCGTTGATATCTGACTTGTAATCGCTTCCATATAGCAGAGTTGACCCGTTTATACTAGAAAATGTGCATGCACTGACCACTGGTACACATCTGCGAAGACTATGTGAGCTTAATTCAACAGTGGTTTTCCATGGATGTTCCTGCCACATTGGCTCCCTCTATCAGCTCTCTTGATAAGAGAAAAATGCTGCTGACACTTCTAAAAGTTTAGTTGAAGGTGTTATATTCTAATACATTTCATTGCTCCCTCATAATTCCGAAATGTTCCGGCTGGTTGCAATGAAGCCAATTGTGTACATCATGGAAAATAGGTTTTGAAATTCTTTTTATCTCGCGGAGGAAGGTACCTCAACGATCCCATGAGTGATAATGGTCACCCATGATTGCCAGAATATTGCCGTTTATGTTACAGTTCATGCCGTCATGGATTTGATCAAGTAGGTCTTACAAAGTTGCAATGAACTCTACAAGACAACACCGAGTTGGGATACTGTAACCCGTCACTGTGAAAACCGGCTAACTCGGGTTGAACTCGATGGAGCAAAATAAATCAGGCATTTTCAAAGCAAAAAGCCCTAGACGAAGCGTGAAAACTAGTGTGTGGAGGAAGGGAGCACTCGTACGCGTGTTAGTCAACAGCACTCCTCACTTCCAGTAACCCTGTTTCGAAAAATCCAACGGTGCATGAACTGTAATATACACGGCAATATTCTAGCAATCATAGGTGATCTTTATCACTCATGGGATCGTTGAGGTACGTTCCTCCGCGAGATAGAAAAAATTCCAAAACTTATTTCCCATTATGTGCACAATTAGCTTCGTTGCAACGAGCCAGAATATTTCGGAATTATGAGGGAGCAATGCACTGCATTAGTACCGAATACCTGTAGCCATAATTATGGAAGCGTAAGCAGCATTTTTCTCTGTTGAACAGAGCTGATAGAGAGAGCCAAGGTGACAGGAACATCTATGGAAGACCACTGCTGAATTAAGCTCACATAATCATCGCAGATGTGTACCAGCGGTCAGTGCATGCACATTTTCTAGTATAAACGGGTCAACTCTGCTGTAAGCGATTACAAGTCAGATATCAACGACAGAAGTCATTTCGTGAGATATTGCGGACTGTGTCAAGTTACAGATTTCGACCTCGGCGAGAAAAAATTTTCTTAAAAAACATGAGATTGGTGGAATGAGGAGTTTTTTTACTTGATCCCAACTCTCATGAGTATCCATAAATTCCATAAAAATTTGAACCTTCTGGCTTTGCTTTGAACGAAGTTACAGACTAAAAACCAAAAGTTGCAATCTTTCTGCTCGCTACTGTATGTATCTTTGCTGCTAGGCTGCCTTCCTTTTCTCCTGTCTAACTGCTGCGCACTTTCTCGCGTTCTTTTTCACTCTACAGTCTATCCAACCACCTTGTGTGAAACGCACTACAATACATATGATGGAATAGGCAATTTTCGGAGATTATCATGACTTTGATGAATGTGGAAACCAAATGCGCAAGTTATCTAAACTTGGCGTTCAAATCAGTTGAAGCCATCGCAGTAGCACTAATCAAAGCAAACAAAATGGATGCAAATGTAGTTCAGGCTTGCATTCTGAAATATGGTGGGTCAAATACGGCAAAATTATGGGGAAAATGTAAATGTACAGAGAGCGCGTAGATGTCCAACAAAATATTAGTAAGAAATTGAGAGCATTATTTATTTATTTATTTATTTATTTATTTATTTATTTATTTATTTATTTATTTATTTATTTATTTATTCATTTATTTATTTATTTATTTATTTATTTATTTATTTATTTGAATGCACTCTATGGTACGCCTTTGAACAAAAATACTTAAAAACTCGAACAGTGATATAAGATAGTAGCAATAAAATTAAGAAAAAGAAACAGCAACGTACCCAACTTCGTAACTAAAAAAAACCAATGACGAAAAAAAACTAACTAGAGAAACACAAAGCCCGGATTCATCGGAACCTAAGCAAACCTAGCGCCTTCCGTAGAGAGGACTCTACAGCGAACTCTATGCTAACAAACATTGAAGTAAGATAAGGGCCAGTTGGAAGATTGCTCCAAACCCAACAATTGCACTGGTAACGCTCACCATTTCAGCCGAAAGCTCACACCAATTGGCGTGGTGCCCTCATTATCATAGGTTTTATGATGTCATAGTTTTCATGATTAATCCTCATTAACAAACAAAGAGCGGCAACCGATCTTAATAGATAATCTATTAGCCGTGAAGCAGGCTAAAAATCTCCTCAATTTTTTCGATCTGGTCGATCAGGTAATATTCCCAAACTTAGTGCGAGCTCTTCGAAGTGTTTTCGTCAACTACTTCACACACCAGAGGTTTTGAATGAGTTTCCTGCTTGAGAACCGCTCAAACACTCGGAAATTTTCAATTGTTTCGCTGAAACTTTGCATAATAGAGTTTTCTTTTGAGCACTGAACATGATTATCGTATTTGTTTTGCATCGTGACCCTATTTCTGTATGGTTGCAGCAGCATTACAGTAGAAAGTTGACAGAATTCGCCGATTTTGACAGAAATACAGCAGTTTCATGTAAACTGACGCTAGTAATCATGATCAGCATCTGAAGTTACCCCTATAAACAAAATTTTGGGACGCATATGGCGCAGTGGCAAAAAGGCACCACAGAGCACACGGTCGCGCCCTGGCCAACCTAGCCATCCATCTCCAGGGCTGGAACTCATGAAAAGATAAACGGCAAACCAACGATGCGCACCGCGGCTGGTCGTCGAAGACCATGTAAGGCAAGAGACGCAAACTGTTAAAGTTGGTTTACCAACCTAGTTTCGCTTGGCTATGTGTACTTGGATCCCAGAGCAGGCTGGTTGAATTGGTGCCAGACGAGTCTATGGGGATGAAGCGCTGACTTGGAACGTCGGACACCCCCGCAATTCACTGCACAAAATTTCAACGGGAAAAGTTCCTTGAAATTTTTGGGGCCAACGGTCTAAATTAGTGCCACGGGGTCTCCCTCCACTTGTCGTCGTAGTACCATGTTTTATTTCTTTGATTCTCAAAAAGCAACTTTTATTGTTGTATTTAAGAAAACAAGACGAGCAAAATAAGCAGTGTCGTACCTTTCGCAAAGAGCCTTGCGGTAATAACCCGCGTGGCGACGTGAAACATCCATTAGCCACAAGAGATACTCGTTTCATCTCTACAAGCGGAGCCGTTGTTATGAGCGATGCAAGAGGAAAGGAGGGAATTTAATAGGAACAGCACAATGAACTTTTGCACGAAGACATTATCCATGAAAAAAGGTTGGAAATGGTGAGTTATAACCTCAGAGAATGATGGCAATTCAACACTGTAAGCGAAAGTAGCGAACAAATACACGCATGTGAATTATTGAGGTGCTTGTTGGATGGTGGCGGTGGATGCGGTGATCGATATTTCTGGAACAAAGCCAACTCGATAGCAAACGTTTTGTCACCAGGCAAGGTGCGGACTAAGCCCGGCCCGTCAATAATAAATAGCAAAATAGCGACTAACAAGCGCTGGGCAATGGCTGTCATGCAATTCATTTGAAATGGAATCGATTACACACCAGGGGAACAATGGCAGTTAACGAGTCCAGTCGCGAGGAGCTCGTAGCTGCCCCAATGACAGGAACGCCTCCGGAGCCGGCTCGGCGCATTTAATTCTGTGCGACCACCTCGGTAAACCTGACTACGGGATGGACAGCCAGCCAAATCGTTTCTGTTGGTTATGAGCATTATTTGATGAAAAAAATCTACGGAGTGAGGATTTTGAAACTGTGCAGGTGAAAATACATAGAATGTCTGATTTCCGTAAGATTAAATCAAAATTTGCAGCTTCGCGATAGAAAGGCCACTCCCGGCATTGAAAAAATCATGTTCCATATTGCATTCCATGTTTCACAACCCAAAGCACCGAATTATGAAACCACTTCTAAGGAAGTTTCTATCCAACGGTTTGTTTTCCAATGTAATTTAAAGAGTAGGAATAGTCATATCAACGCTATTCAGAGAAAATATTTGGTCTCTAAGGAAGAAATGTGTCACCTTAACAAATCTCGTGTATCATATGTGAAATCGGACCCGTGCGACACGTTACCTCTGGGTTAATTGCACTCTGAGAAAATAAACCCGAGCCAGAGCGCCGCTTCGCGGCACTCTGTCTCGGACCCGTGCGACACGTTACCTCTGGGTTAATTGCACTCTGAGAAAATAAACCCGAGCCAGAGCGCCGCTTCGCGGC
>JARK01001359.1:725480-740662 GCA_000688135.1 Ancylostoma ceylanicum | reverse complement strand
CCGTGCGACACGTTACCTCTGGGTTAATTGCACTCTGAGAAAATCACTGTCATCCACACGAAGCGCAGCTTCGCCGCGCTTCGCGGATGACAGTGATTTTCTGCGAGTATACTTCAATGATTTTTTTCGTTGTGTTAGGTTTGGAATAAGGATTTAGCTTTTTCCTCTTAACTGAATAGTCTTCGGTCCTTCTCGTTCCAAGTACAGTTAGGCAGTCTTCTTTTCTGGAAGTTTAATCCCGATGTGGTCAAGGGACCATTTCCCGACACCTTCATTTTCAGCCTCTACTGGTATGCAGAGTAAGGAAATTATGCCTAATGAAAACGAAGATGGCGAAAACTATAGGGAAATGAAATACATTTCAATAGCTTTGTTTTTTTTTTTCATTGTTATCGGCCTTAATTCGTGTTTTTCCGTCAGGTGGCGACACCTCCGCCCGGACGTGCCCCTAAACGCCTTCAGTGATATTTTTCATGCATTTGTTGCCCTTCACATGCGCAGTCCCCCTAGGTTCTTGACAGGCCCTCCTATTGTAAGAGTTTCATTGAAGAAGTAGTTTCGAGACTGTGCATCGGCTGAATAAGCCTTAAAAAGGTCCAAAACAGTCTTATACGAGCTTCTTCTAGCTCAGATGCAGATGCGTACGAAGTTATTTGGGCTTTCGGAGAAGTGATTTGTGAAGATGATGAGTAAATGAAAGATATTGGAGTTCCCGTTTTCAAATTCGTTCTCCTTATCTCTAAACGTGCTTGCATTTCAAGTATTTTGGCGGCAGATAAGCTAAGTCTTCGCTCCCGAGATTTCATTCTCGTGATTTGCGTAAAACTTTTCTCAATATGTACGTGAAACCTTCGCAAATCCTTTTCTTACCTTCTTCTGCAAATTTATCCCTTCAACAAAGAGAATCCTATTGTAAAACGAAGAAAAATGGCACTCCCTCGGCTCCCTCAGGTGATGAGTCACCGGCGACATACAGACAGGGTTTCGCAATATGGCCTAGCGCTTTATTNNAAAATCGATAAAAACGATCTCTCGAAAAACGCCAAAAGACCATGACGTTGCACTGCGGGGCACAATTCTGAGTCAAACGGTATAGGTTTCATGTGTGTTTGTCGGTTGGATCGTGAGATATAAGCGATAACCAACAAACACACAAACAGATGAGTTTTACTCTGTAGTGATGTAAAGAATCACAACGCGCAATTCAAAAATCCGCCCTTTTCCCGCCCTTGCCGGCGCAAATTTAGCATTGGGGCGCGAAATCTGGCGGAGGAGCCCGTCGTTTTTTTTTGTTTTCTTCCTTAGTCTCAATAATAATCTTTGCTTATTCTTACGAACACAGTGTACAAGTTGCGAAATCACCGCTTTTTTTTTTTGGATCCCAAAATTTTTCCTCTCTTTCTCTTTCTCTCTCTCTCTCCCTTCACACTGCAATAATATTTTTCCTTAGAAATTTCCCTCCTCCTCCTCCTCTATTCCCAATGGTCTACTCGAGCTATGTTTTCACATGTGTCCATCGTTTATTCGACACATTCCGACTCATCTCGTTGCAGCCCGAATGAATGGCAGTTCGCGTTCGACCACGTCATCTCGGACGCAGACGGACGCGCGCAATTCACGAAATTCCTGCAGTCCGAGTACTCCGAGGAGAACATCCTCTTCTGGTCAGTTTAAGTGGATTTGGCTCGTTGGCACGCGGAGGTTGTGTGGTCCTCGGACGAGTCCTATTAATTGTAAGGAAATTATGATAATAAGGGAAATTTGATTAGGTAGCGCAGACACAATCTCGCCCGCCCGCCCTCTTACGCGCCCCGGTGCCAAAAACGCGCGCGGCGGCAAAGGCGCGCTAGGCACCGATTTTCAAACGGGGATTTTAGTGGTTCTTTATATATTGATTTGCGAGCTCACACCCTCGTCATGGTGCGCCGCATGCTGCACGGGCGGTTTCTCGAGAAAGCATTTGTGCTCGACCGGTTGAGCACGCGGTCGCACGCGTCGCACCATGTGTGCCAACCGGTTGAGCAAATTGTAGCAAATTTGTTAATGGTCTTTAGAGAGACACTAGCACTGGAACCGAAGCCAATAGCACGCTTACATTTTTAAAAACATTGGAAAAACCATTGTGAAAGTTCTTTTCAAGGATTGCTGTCACGTCCAATTTGCGTGGTACCGTGTATGAGAACAACACTTGAGGAGAGACAGATAGATACCTAAGAAAACGTCACTTTCTTTCTACAACTGCTGTGCAGTGCACATAGTGCCGGTTCCTCTTTCAAAAACTGCGCAGAAGTCAATGGCAGTCAGTGGCGGACGCATTATTGGGCAGCCAGGGAGAAGCACATGGGTTGAATAGCTAGAGTTTCCTTCATTCTGCAGATTTGTTGGGCAAAATTTCAAGAGCAAAATTCAGTGCTTATTCCAACATCAGACGATCAAATTTGAAAATATAAAATGGATGATGAAAGCCATGAAGTTGATCAAGTACAAAGTATTTTTGGAAGTATTTTAGCACCTCTCCCACCCTCCCCGCTTCCCCTCCACCTGCGTCTACCGTCTGTGGGAACTCATGCGGGAAAAATTCAACTTGTTCAATATCCGTCCAAAACTTCCGAAAACTTCCGGTTTTTTTCGCATTTTTCGGAAGTCGGAAGTCGGAAGNCCCACCCTCCCCGCTTCCCGTCCACCTGCGTCTACCGTCTGTGGGAGCTCATGCGGGAAAAATTCAACTTGTTCAATATCCGTCCAAAACTTCCGAAAACCGCTCAGAAATACTGCAGTTTTAGACCTTGTGAATGCATGCGTTTATCTGGTAAGCGTCAATGGAACAGCGGGCACACTCACGATGTTGATAACAACGAGATTCTATCGGCGAGAAGTGATTAGAATAATACTCATGTTGAGGAAGAGTGAGTCGTTTGAGGATCAAAATCATTCCTTTTTTGTAGTGGATGAGAAAGAAGTTCACTGAGTTTAGAGACGCAAAATGCAATAGTTCAGCCGACAACTGTCATGTCTATTTCAAATTCGAATCGTGAGCAAAGTTTACGGAACAAGCGGAGGAATCTCACAACTTGCTTCCACATGAAGAATAAGCAGTAGCATTGGGAATATTCACATGTTTCAGGTTTGGAACAGGCAAAATCTGTAGTACGTGAGAATGTTAACGATGCATAGGTACAGTATTGTTATAAAACTAATGGAGAAAATTATAAATTATAATAATCTCACTCTGAGCGCACAGTATCATGTAATGAAGTTTTCGAAAGTGCTAATCAAACTTAGAGTTAGATTGGAGCCTAAGAATAGAAGGAAAGGCACTATTCCACATTAGGAGCCCCAAAATTTTCAAAAATTTTTTTTCGTCGAAACTTTGTATGGAGGAAAGAGGGGGGGGGTTATTTTAGGTGCTGAACACGAATATCGTATTCAATTTGTACCGTAATCCCACTTTTCCAGGGATACGGTAGGTATACAGCAGGAAATTCAGAGAAGATGCCAATTTCACGGAGAAGACGGAGGTGGCATTCAAAATTATGTTGATGTTCGTGATCAGCACCTCAGATAACCCCTTTGTGCAAAATTTGAGCGAATTCCATGAGGTACCGTATCCTGGGTTACCCTACCGTAACCCTACCAAAATGGGGTTACTTACAATTTGTGCTTATTGTGTATGACTGCATGTCAAAATGTTCCAACCGTATATGTACGTTTACGTGTTTGCGTTAAGTACGCATGATACAGTGTATATGCTTACGTTTGTTTCGTGTGTTTATATGTGTGTGGACGCGTGTACGTATAGGTTAATAATTTTCGATGTATATGTATAAAAATTACATATACACGCGACTATAAGTTTCCTTTACCTTACTGATGAGTGCAGAGGGAAACTTGTAGCANGAGAACCTCCAAGCTAAGAATAATGTGAACCTACCGGCCAGGACGCAAAGCATAAGAAAAGAAGGGACATTCATGACTGGCTTTTTTCATGCCAATCGAGGATATTTATTTCGAGATGTAATTTTCGATCAATTGGCAGAGTAGGTAAATCTCTGAGTTTATCCCCCAACAAATCGTTAGATTATGAAAAAATGGTATTAAATGCGCTACTTTAGCACTAATCCAGAAAACAGGCTTTCTTTCCCTAAATACGTATGCTATATCACGATTAGCACTGCAGTGACCATAACACTAGATCAATTATTATTGAATGAACAAATTAAGCAGTTTCGAAATGCGTGTGCATGTCGCGAAAAAGCTAATAAATCGTTTCCGGGCTCCACGTTTTTGAATACTTTCTGATGGATCTATTACTGCATGGTGTGAAGTGTTCCTAAAAGTTCCATGGCAGCTGATGATATTTCACTGTTTGACATCGTTTTTTTGTGATTGCGTACTCCCACAGCGGTTCTCATGTACACTTATGTATGGACGCATTGATAAACAACGCAATACGAATAAGGATAAGAGAACGCCTAGTAAGTAGGAAAGGTTCCCGTTTTAGCGTTTACAACTTCTGTGCGAACAAACCACTTCATTTTCGGCCCAACGAGATAGCGCAGAAAAATCCGTGAAATTATGGTGTGACGAGTCAACTTTCTACGCGGCAAGTATGAATAATGCCTAGGAGGTAAGTATGAATAACGCCTGAAGAGGCATGGCTCACAGCTCTCCAAAATTATTGCACACCCACAGTTTTAATGTTATTTGACCGAGTGGAAATTGACCATTTGATCTTGAGCTTTTGACTTATAATTTGTACCTTCCAGCTCTTGTCTAACAAATTCCAAGCTTTCATTGCTTTATATCCACATCTCAGGATATAGAGGCGCATTGTGCCGCACACGGTCGATGTTTCGATCCCCGCCCATGCGTACCGAAGCCATCCACACCCATGGGGTCGGTGAATCGGTAGCAGAGTATACCATGAGGATGAAGTACTGAGTTCATAGGCTGCAAGTCACTGTACATATATGGCACATACGCATCCACTTTTGTACGAGCCAAATCCTCATGCGTGGTGACCCAAAATAATACACGCTACTATTATACATATTTATTGGCGATGAAATGCACAGTCCATCTACATACTACATCCTTTATAAAAATGTAACGAATGACTGCTTGTTTTTCAAATGATTTTTTTTCTCTTTTATTTTAACAGACACAAAAATTTGTGCTTTCCATGCTCCTTTCTATAATTGCACCCGAATGATGTGGCAAATGTTACCTGAAACGAAATTCATTTGGTTGTTCCTCTTCGTGTATTGTTTTTTTTCTGGAAAAAAATATTTCCCACCCGAGGGATGTGTTCTTTCCAATGTTCGATAGCTGCACTTGTCAATTTTTCTGTAAAGTCCACGTCAGCAGAGGCGTCACTAAATCGCGTTATGTTCGTGAGCTAACCTCCCCGCCTATCCGGAAAGAACATGGACAAAAACGTTCACCTCAAAAATAAGCGAATACATTCCAAGAGAATTGGGACATGTTAATGGTTTCTCCAGTTTCTCCAAAATTAGTCCGGCCATCCCTTCCAAAGCGCATAGATACGCCTTAAAAAACCAACAAATTGTGGTAGACACTTGTTCCTCAGCTTCAACGTAAATGAAATTGTATTGTACAGCTCGCAGAACAGCTTGTTTGCTTTATTCTGCTTGTTTTTGGTTACCAACACCAGGTACGTAATAACAACTTTTACTCCCCACCCATACTAAGTATACAGAGCTTACCATCGACGCGCTCACTCCTCTATTAGGTGCACGAATAAGGACTTTTCCTGCTAAATCATCTCTCATATCAGGGCGCATGTTGTATGGCCGCAGCTGAGAGCAGTCGGGTATCTTCACGATGCTTCTCGAAAGAGATACTATTGACACAAGCTGAAACTTGAAAATTACAAGAGAAGAATTCCAGAGAGAAAACAGAAAACTTACAAGAATAAATGCGTACCACCAAGCTATCATGGTGTGGAATGACGGGACATCTGCCGCGCTGCTATTTATTGTACTGAACAACTATGTATAACCAAGTAAACATGCAATTTAATTAGCTGTACATGTGACCACCAGTTTGTAGGAGTACATTTTGAGCTCTGTACTTTCTGTTTGCACTGCAGTTTCATGCAGTAGGTTGGCTGCAGCTTATTCTTACTAGATTTGGCATTCGATGCTCATAGTAGTATAACATGTTATCCGAAATAAGCAGTGATTGATAGAGCAAGGCTTCGCAGGATACGATAGCAGCACGTAGATTGTAATGCGTCGAATACACACCTAGCAATATCTCCTCCCAGTTGCTGTCTTCATTCCATCGGTTACTGCTCAGGCTTTACTCTTCTTAGCAGCATATTGAAGAAAGAGGCCAGCATTTGAGGAGGGGATGACGACATCAACGGGGCGATACAATTCGTTAGCCGTCACCATCGAACCTCAAAAGAACCTTGAGTCTTGTAAGATCAATACCTTATAAAAAACATAATGAATGCTTCCATACTCGTTTTCGATTATGTAGCTTCTGGAAAGCTTCAGCGCGAATATATGAGCTTTCCAACGTGCTAGGTAGATCTGCGATTGCCGGATGTATTGAGTGAGCGTGTCCTGCCCACATGCCTGCGAATTTCAAATCTAAGATCGGCCGGATCTGTTCGCTATATAAGGGCCACCAGTTCATTGTAAAGCTGTTCCTATTCTCTATTTGCTGTATTGCTGCTATAAGCTCTGTTCGTGACCTTAATAAAATCCTACCGAATCCCTGTGTGGTCGTGTAGAAGAGTGTGGAGGCACGAAAATACCAAGTGGTTGTGGATTTTCCCTCTTCTTTCTAACCAGCCGGCTGCACTGGGACCATTAATCCAGTACAAACGAAACGGCAATGGAAATACGAAGCTTTTAGAAATATTGCGGATTTCGAAAAAGAAATATCTTTCTCTTCAAATCTCCATGGTGGACGTCTTCCAGTGCACACCTAGTCATCTCAATAAATTTAACCTAAATGCAAGAGTTTATTTACTGCAAACATGTCCAAGGGAATCAAAAGTGCATAGGATGGTAACAAGGAGCAGGTATAAAAAGAATTAAGCCTAAAAAATCACCTAAAAGGTGAAAAGGTGAAAAAAATCAAGGAGTAATTGAATTCTTGCTTGGCCTTGCGCGAAGAGTCGACCATGTTCCCCTGCCACTGCGCTACATACTGTCAGTCTTGAGCACTCAACGGGTTTCCGATCCCTAACGGGAAGGGGTACTGCCATGCTTGACTCACATCCAGTATGATGAATTCATGAAGAATACGAATATACGTCAGGTAAATGTTGCACATTATGGAAAAACTGATTTTTGGAACAGGTGACATGCATGAGCATCAATTAGTCATATAGGAGGCCAAAACCACCAATCCTTCACCAAGTAGTGTTTCACTTTTCGATTTGGCCTTACCTTCTATATATGACATTCTGTTTTGCTTTCTGCACGTTTACTTCTCTTTATTGTGAAATTCCTGCTAGCATTTCATATTTGTGCAGCTGATATTAGCAGCACAGACTACTAGAAATTCAACGGCCATTGGCTAGTGCGAATAACATGATGTACCAGTTATGAAACTACTAAATTTAGTGCGAATAAAGCTACATCAGCACGGACGACCAACCAGCTTTGCGGTGAAAGCTGCAAGTGCAGGAATTAAAATAGGATATTGAGATGGCCGGCCACCCAGAAAGAATCAGCGAAAGATTGCATGGAACGAGGGAGTGCCTTCAGCTAACTGTGCACAGATAATTAAATTTTGTGTTTACGAGATTCCGTTGCGTTAAAATGGATAAATAGCAGTTCACGGAAATCTCCCTCATTCCATCCAGAGATGGCCCGATGGTACAGACTTGTTACTGTAAGTCTATCTACCCTCACCCTAAAATTCCTTTCCATGTAGTGAGAAGGTTTTAGGTTTTGTCAGTGATGACAGTAACCGCTCTGTCAAAGAGTATCCAGAGCCACAGTATCCAGATGCTTCCCGATTGCACTCAACTAGATCCGTACGACATGTATCGTAATGTGAGAGAGAACCTCGGAACGCAAGTCCTTTCTTATGCGCCGCAGAAGGATGGCGTGAGCGTCTCGCTGGTGAGTTTCATCTAGCTTGAGTTGTTACTGCACATATAATGCCAATTACAAGTACAGTGTAAAAATAATCAAAAAATAAAACCATAAATCATCAAAATACAAACAGAAAACAAACCTAGTGGAGGAGTGGTTCAACTTCCGTTCCGTACTTTACCTTTATACAGGGTGCGGCGTAAATACTGTGTCGAATTCTCTCGGCAGATCCGTCAATGATGAGATGAAGCTCTCCAGCATGAATTCTACCTTTAGTATTGTCACCCCTTCTTTTCTGTCACCTGTTTCTTTTGTTTTATAATCGCACACCAACATTCCATGTTATAACATGTCCGAATTTGAAAAGAGCTGAGATCCTATCATGAAGCCCCAATCGTACAATATTGCTCCTTGGTCGCCTATCATTGGCAGCAACATCCCTGCACCGTCCAATTTGCAGTACAATATTCTGCTGCTGGAGGGCTATTTTTACCTGCCTGCCACGCAAATGTCGCATCTCCTCAGATTAGAGAAATTCACAAGACTTTACAGAAGGCAAAGAATACACTGGTCAGCAAGGAGGTTCAGACGGAACACTACAAGCCCCAGGGACAGCATGTCCCCGACGGTGCGGATTACAATGAGAGAAGGCAGGATTTAGTGATGCTCATCGGGAAGACTGCAGGGAGAGATGAGCATCTTAGAAGATTGATCTCCAGCTCAATGCGGAGCGAAGCTTTATTTATGGAAATTGCTCTGTACATGCGCAGCCCCCCATGACATCGAATGAATTAGTAAATATCTCTCTTGCGGGTCTTGTTTGACCCTTATCATCATTCGAGCTGATGTTTCTAAAAACGACCTCGTGCTCAAAATTTACTCTGAAGAAGAGATGGAAGAACAGCTCTCTGCTAGAGCATCAGGATATTTTTGTAAAGCAGGTACATATAGCTGGTAGTTCACCCATGCAAGAAGAATCCGCTAAGGTGACAGTGCTTCAAGAAACGAGGGGCAGAACAAAGTGACCATTGTTGTCTCAACTCCACGAACTCATCCCGACAAAGGAATGGTACTCAAATTTCATTGACATCGATGCTATGAATGTGTCAATTGGTAATCATGAAGGTGGTGATATGCGCTGAGTAAACCACGGGTGCCACAATGTGGGATTGCTTATAGGGCAGAAGGAGGAAAAATCTCCCTAGGTTGTCTGCGGGCACCAGCGGTTTTGGTTGCCCTAAGTCTAGCCACTCTCAGGGAGACAGAAGGAGATCATGTTAGACATTTTCAAATGAATTTGATTTGAAAGGTCTTAAGTAAATAATATTGAGAAGCAATTAGAGTTATCGCTTTTTCGACGAAAGTTATTAACAAATGATTTTGACACAGTATCTATGCCGCACCCTGTAAGGAAGCCCAAAGCCCTGAGCATCAGCCAAAATAAGAATGAAGAAACTCACCCACTCGCTTGTATCCTTGTCCTCTTGGTCGGAAAGGTTTGGTGGCACAAGGGAGAACAGAATAAGAATAGAAAGAGAGATGACCTCACACTTGGGTAATCAAACCTAAAACAGCTTCATACTTCCATTTATAGCTCAAAAACAATCATTTAACCCGAGTAGGAACCAATCTGTCAACGACCTATACAGTTCTACTTTTGAGAAATACCTATGCGCTCTGGAGGGATTGGCTGGATTGATCTTAGAGAACCCGAATAAACCGTTGACCTGTCCTTATTGCCTCGGAATGCACCCGCTCGTCTTTGATGTGTAAGTTCTTTGAATTGACCTATATGAACGTGGTATTAACGGGATGCTAAATAATTCAGCAAAGATAACGTTCTGGTAGGAGAAGCTATAAACACAGTCATGGAAACATGGAAGAAGCATATTCCTCACGTGAGAGAATCATCTTTGTCTACTTTGAATGGTACATAACCTTAGCAACGCTGTCTTATTTCTAGGTGACATTCGCAACATCCTTTGGATGCAATTACAGAGAGGAGCATGGGCTGTTCAGATTTTTATGTCTCCTAAAGTAAAGGAGATGAAGCGGATCAGAACTGTGAGAAATCAATTGTACTATCTTCAATTCTTTGAAGTAATAAATCGTTCGTGGCAGCTGGGCAGATCATTCGTCTACGCATTGTTAGGCTTAGGACAATTGCCTAGAGTTAGACAATATCCTGCAGGGAAGCTGCTTTCTTAGAGGAACTCACAAAACGATGGAACATTCCATAGTGCTCCCTCTGCCAGAAAAGCAACCTCTCTCGGATCCTCAAAATTACAGACCTACCAGCCGAACCTCTCCTGTCCACCTCGGAAATTTATCTAAAACGTTGCCGGAAGCCTTCCTGGACTACCCGTTGTGAGATCCTGGGGGACGTCGTGCAGTGAACCCCGAACACTGCATCGCAGCAACTGCCAAGCAGAACCTGCGCTTAACTTTTAGATCTCCAACGGAGTGGAACCAACGATAGGGACGGATTGCAATCCGCCGCTCTACCACTGATCCATCCGGGCCACTTTTTATGGTGGTGTTTGTTAGATAAGTGTTGCGGTAGCACGGGTAGGTAGCATAGTATTTGCAAAAGCGGGGGACCGGACGGGATGTGAACTCTCGATCACCAGAACAGCGAGCAACCGCTCTATCCACTGTGCCACGCGTACACGTCTTAGCAGTTCGCACGACACAAAAACCAACAAATTTTTGATCTACGCAAAACGATGATGGTGTGGACGATTGCTAGCGCATTACTTGACGGTTCAGTGAGGTGGCGTGGAAGAAAGAGAAATGACCAACTCGATGAAATTCTAGGACCCAAGTACGGACACAACAACGTTGTGAACCTTGTTTTCCTCCTAGAGGTTTGAGAGGTTAACCTTACTTTTATATAGCGATCTCGCTCCTTGTATATAGCACTTGATGAAAATCGAGTTATTATAATACCTTTATTAATCGGCAAAGAAATTACTATATCGATAAACCCAATATGGGCCGTTCTTCGGTAGATTTGGATTGTATCCATAAGTTGGCTCGTAGATGAATTTTCCTTGCCATGCTCTTGTATTCCCAATCCTGAAGTAAATGATTTCATGACAAGAGTAGTAGATAATTACTAATTATTCATTACTAGACGGTATCCCCGGCTTCGCTCGGGTGTTTAATTTCTCCCGGCAGTCTGACGCTGACGATAACTTTTAAACCCAACGATCCTTTCATAGTGCTCGTCATTTTCATGATCAGCCCAGAAATCCTTTTTCATTCACCTCTGTCAGAAAGTAGGAGCAGTTGTTTTGTTGGTAAATTCTTCTAAAATCCTTGCTATATTCACGTTCAGTGTGTTGGAGAGCCCTAGTGGATGTGTTCTTACTTATCACTAAGTGAAGGCAGAAAAATCGACAGAATCAATAACTCTGTGTTTTCGTGGAATGTGATTGTCATATTCGTATTCAGCGTATTGAAGAACCCCAATAGGCATGCCCTCACCGACCCGTGGGAAAAAATAGCGAAAAATCGATAAAATCGATAAATCAATACTTGGTGGAAAACAGTTATCATATTCGTGTTCAGCGTATCGAATAACCCCAGTAGACATGTCCCCACCGACCCGTGAGCGAAAAATACAAAAAATCAATAAAATCGATAAATCAATACTTGGTGCAAAATGCTCTTCAGGTTCGTGTTCAGCGTATCGAATAACCCCAGTAGGCATGTCCCCACCGACCCGTGAGCGAAAATTACAAAAAATCAATAAAATCGATAAATCAATACTTAGTACAAAATGGTTGTCATATTCGTGTTCAGCGTATCGAATAACCCCAGTAGGCATGTCCTCATCGACCCGTGGGCAAAAATAGCGAAAAATCAATAAAATCGATAAATCAATAAATCAATCGATAACCTAAAGTAGCCTAAAACCTCCGCCGGCCCGAGATGCATATGTGTGCAAAGTTTGGTCCCGATCGGTTAACTCTCCGCGATTTCTATTAATTACATACATACACACACACACACACAGACATTCTACTTTATATATACAGATTTCATAGGTTGTAATTTTTCCAAGAAGATGGTTTGATTTTAAGATGACCCATGTGCTACTAATTCTGAATAAATAAATGAATAAACGAGTAAATAAATAAATAATAACCTGAATAATTCGTCATAGAATCCGGTGCGCGCAAACGACGACGGCTCCCCTCGTAGCAGCCTCATTCTATCGTAGTATTCTTCTAAACTCTTATATAACTGTGACCACATTATAATCAGCACAAATCGGCGGATTTTAAGAGAACTCACCCTGTCCAGGCCTCTCCAGGCATGGATAATGCACATCATAGTTGACTCTTTGGGGAAGACATGGAGGACCGAGGTTGTACGCACATGCTGAGGCTAGAGCAACTGTGAACAGAAGTTTTTGGAGCATATCCAAGCCCAGAAAGCAGCGCAGAGATCGATATGCCTGATTGAACTTGAATTTCCGAGAAAGGGAGAGCGCGAAAGGGATATCCAGTGATGTCACTGGAGGACATGAGCGGTCATAGTGGACAGATCAGGTGGTTCATAAGCAAAGCGTGAAGATAAGGTTGTTGCTCTCAGGATCACAGAATTTACCACAGAATAGATCTGATAATCATGTTATGCTGGATGTTTAGGGAAGGAATCAGGAATGTTTGGGGGTGTGATCTGCAGGCTCCTGAGGAATGGACGAGTTCCACGTGGAGAATATTGTGGTTATTTTACGCCGGCGGTTACCGCCTGATTTGCAGGGGAACTCCGTGTAGATCGTAATTTTCGCGAAATTCCGCCGGTTTTCCGGTAATTCCCGGTAAATTCTGGTAATTACAAACAAGCTTAAGTAACACTCTTTTCTGTTTAAAAGAAGCAAATTTGAAAAATCGCCTACCATAGCCGTTTTCCATGGAAAAATCAACTCTTCAAATGCATGCTGGCCAAACAAATAATCCGAAGGCTTTCATTAATACATACATGAAATGTACACAAACAAACAAACAACATCATATTGTCGGCAAGTAGCTTCTATTGTTGTTGGTTGCTTGAAGGCTTTGTTGTTTCAGTGTTGTCACGTTACCATTCAGGTACGGCAAGTAATTCGTGGATGATTGCTGGAAATTGCAGAGCTATGGCTTACAAAATCTAGCTTGAAAGCGAGCATCAAGGGACTGTGTTTATACTTCATCGCGACGCGGTCATCGCGCCTATGAAATGTTCCAAACTTGGGTAGTTCGATAAAGAAACACGTGCGTGCAGTGTTAGTGTCGTGGCAGTCAGCGGGAACCATCGCAGATCATCTTCGCCACCTATTTATACTTTGTTCGAAAAAAAAAAGAAAGGAGATTGATAAAATTCGCGTCTCACGCTCAATCGAACGCAATATGGCGATTTTCTCGACGTTATGGGCTAAGAATTGCAGCTATTTACTTCTTCTTCCAGCTATTTCGACCTACAGCCTTCACTGCCCATCACATCGCGCTTGGCGCCATCGCCTCGCGGATGAAGTATAAACACAGCCAGACGCGCGTCCCCTTAAATCCAGGAAAACTCACAATTACCTTCTTTATAGTCGGCGTGCCGCTCTCATCCTGTCGCAGTCGCAGTTGCCAACCATTGAAGTAACTGTGCTGCAACAGCTCTGGCGCACTCCATCGTCGATCCGGACTCATTTCGAAGCATTTCTGGAGCAAAAGATGGTTAGTTTAGTATCATACTTTGACAGAAGGAGGGGAAGAACTCACATATAAAAAGTCAAGTTGGACGCTGGTGGCATTGGGTAATCGCAGCGGCAATGGTTCTTGTTGTTCAGGTTCTGGTATGGAAAGACCGAAGAAAAACTGATTCGATCGGAAAACGGACATGTGTCGCGGCAGGAGTTCACCTTAAAAGTCCATATGAAGGTAATTCCTGAGTCGTAAAATATCATAGGAGAGTCCTAGAAGTACATCCCTAATGAGAACATCCCATAGGCAGGGGCAAAAGGAAATGCCCACCATCCTCTGGGTGGCGCCATTTCCCGGTAAACTCTCAGCTGCTGTTAAAGAAAGAGTGCAAGGAAAAGGCTAAGAAGTATCTACAGCTAATCTGTTCTGGAAATCTTCTCATCCTGATAAACAAGCTATTCTCTACATCATAGGGCAGCACATGCGAAGCAGTCCGCATTTACAGACTCATGGACCTACAGTACTATAAAAATTCCTCACCAATAGTCTTTCTAATGAGGTAGAGTTGATCAATGTCACTCCTTCCAGGCCACAACGCTTCGCCGGTGATCAGCTCGGCCAACACGCAACCGACTGCCCATATATCCACGGGGGGACCGTAGACGGTGTCGCCGACCAGAAGTTCTGGAATTGTTGACTTCTGGATGTGCAAAAAAATGATAGAGCAATACTTGAAGCAACTAGTGATTCGGTGGGTCAACAGAGTCGATCAATAATGTGGAAAGTTCTTTTCAAAAACATGACACTGTTCAAAAAACTAGAAATATCTTGTCAAGATAAGAGAATGGTGACTACTAGCTGCTGGGATCCAGAAAAAAAAATTGTAAAAAGTTTTTTACAATGCAAAAACCAATTAAAAACAACGCACACAGTTGCAGCTGTCAGGTAAAACTACAGCGACAGAGGTGTAGAGCGTTATACCCGGAATGGGCGGAGCGGGCGAGCTCTACGATTGGCCAGGTGAGTGAATTGACCATTCGCAGAGTTCGGCAGCACTGCACTTTCCAGGTATAACGCTTCGCATCCCGATGACAGTTGAGGCGTATTGGGTCCTGAAGCGAAATCACCGAACTAATACAAAATAACAGCTTTAGATCAATCTTAAAAAGAGCAAATGCGAAACTCATCAGGAATAAAAGTAAGAAATTGCAGTTACCCGAGCAGCAGCTTTGCAGCACAATAGCAGCACAACGGCGCCACGAAGCTTATCGAGACAAGTTTTCGACTACATTTGTTCAACGCAACGCAGTATTTTACTCTAGTTTTATCTGTATTTGATCTGATCTAGATAATACATAGCACGTACTGCGGAAGTATGACCGTCGCAAGAAATGCTCAATATCACGCCCCCCCCCCCCCC
>JARK01001359.1:710108-721492 GCA_000688135.1 Ancylostoma ceylanicum | reverse complement strand
GGGGGGGGGGGGAGTTCTACTTTATACGTACGACAACAAAAGCAGCCAAATCAAAATACGTATGTTATTGGGATGGTGACCTCCCAGAGAATGAGTCGTCAAATTTTTGAAATTACATTACAGTACAAATAAAAATCTAGTATTAACGTATTTTTATTTGTTTATTTATATTATTACTTTTTGGATAATTCTCATCAATTGTTTAATGTCATAACTAATATTTTTACTAATTTTATTTCCATTAAGGTCCCCAATACGGCGAGGTCCCCAATTTTTGTCCACCCCCCCCCCCCCTTTCGCCCACTTCCTGCTTCTGCCACTGAAAGGTGATGAGCATTTTTGCTACTTTACGCAATCTTTACAAAAGATTCTGGATTTAGTAAACGGATTTAGGAAAAAGAAAAAAGTTAGGAAATCAGCTTTGGTTCCGTAATAGGGGTTCGTGGACCAGGAGGGGCCAAAAGTGGAACCAGAGGTTAAAAAATGATGCTCTTCAAAAAAAAACTTGATGTAGGGGGAAAAAGTATGATATCTACTGCACGCCCACGACAGCAATAGAAAGGAAAAAGTTGTGCAATTTTGCGTGAGACAAAAATGAGCGGAATTTGTTCACCTTCCAGCAGTGCCGGACGCAGAAAAAGGGCTGGGGTGAGGAGCGTGGGAAAAAGTTGGAGTCTCCGCTGCTTTGAGGAGCAGAAAGGGGAATAAAATTAAGAAAAAGATTAATTATAATATTAAGTAATTAATAAAAATTATTCAAAAATAACAATGAAAATGAGAAATTAAAAATATACTGAAAAAAAAACATATAAAAATATATATTAAGAAATATACAAAGTTTTCATTTATTTTGTAACAGAATTATTCGGAGACCAATTCTCGAGGTGGATGTCCTTTCTCTCTCTCTCTCTCTCTCTCTCTCTCTCTCTCTCTCTCTCTCTCTCTCTCCCTCTATCTAGCTATCTCTCTCTTTCTTTCTCTCTCTTTCTCTCCCTGTGTCCGGCACTGCCTTTTAATACTTTTTTTCCGCTTTAGCAAAAGAATGATGAGAAATTAATAGCGGAGCGCGTAGAAGAATGGTTCCAGCACTTGTATAATTTTTAGAAAATCCTTTTTTTTCAACTGATATGCTGACCTATACACATTATATCACACAAATTACAGTACCATTACCAGCAAAATTAATAGATGCACGCCTGGAACCTACTTTCATTTGCACTTTGCCGGATATGCAATGAGAGACTCATGGAATTACCCTAGCACGCTAGTTGCACGTGAAGCGCACATGGCACAAAACCTGCTTAATTGAACTAATTCATATAAATGGTATTTAATAAGTGATTGCCAGCTACTTCAGGAACGATTGGCACGCAAATCTGCGTACAGTACGAAAATCTTACTGATTGTGAGTCAACAGCTCACATATAAGGCTGCAAGCACAGTACAGAAGTACTGTCTTAACTATTAGGGTGTTAAGTTGGAAATGCGCGCTGAAGTTTCGACGTCATTATGAACGTGTTGCCAAATGTTTTCTGTCAAACTTTTGATATCACCTGAAAGAGCAAATCATGGAGAATTTTTTCGCATGTGAGTTGTCGAACATTCTTTCATTGTTTATTTTTTAGAGGAATTTATAAGGAGACCGACCAAAATTTCAGAATTTCCGTTCGATTGTTTTATGTAGTAAAAGAGTGTTAAACTGCCGCTGAGCACCACCGCAGACCATATAAAGAATTAAGAGAATTTTTGCTGTATTACAGAGCTGAATCCATGAGAGAATGGATTACTCGAAAATGGCCCCGAACTTGGGTAACTGAACCGGAATTGTGACTGAAAATCGATTCCTCGACTGCCCTGTTCTTCAAATCTGGAATCGGGAACCGCACTTAGGACCGCCTAATAGCCCAGACTTTGCGCTATCAGATGACCACTTATTTGCGTCGTTTAGGGCTTACATGGAAGAGAAAAATTCCAAAACTGTGACGATACCAAACTTTGAGTGTGTCGCTACTTCAGGTCACGGCGCTGCGACATTCCACAGTAGAGCGCTCATAATTTTTATGGAAGATATCGAAGGTTCAACAATACTAATTCTGCATTAAACTCAGACTGGGGTGCTAGAGCTTTGTTTTAAAAAATAATTTGTTCAGTGCAAAAACGCGCATTTCCAACTTAACACTCTAATAGAAATCAACGCGAAAACAACGAAAAGGCTAAAAGCTGCGAAAATAATAGATTTTCATGCCTGAAAAGTCTTTTAAAGCGCAAAAACACCGTAATCATTCACTAATGACGCAGACGGAAACGCTTCAACAGTACAAGTAATAGAAGTTTCCTCTAGGTTCTTATTAGTGGGAAAAGTATGAGGTAAACAGTTGGATAATGACGCAGGAGAGTTTCCAGCAGTGGAGAGTACGCGGGAAAATATTTCCATGATGAAATATTCCCATCTAAAATTGGAAGAGCGTTCTGCGAATGGTAGTGAAGTGAAAATCCAAACTATTTTCTCAGCCTTGTTCTGCACCAATCAGCCCTTCTCTATCAGAAACTGAACGCAGCGAAACGACGTCACGATACAATGTGGAGTTCAGTTCCTGGTTATGACTTCAAACAAGTCTTTCATGTAGAATTTCAGCGGTGCAAACAACAGAAATGACCTTAAGCCCCCAAAATAAGTATAATTTCCTCGCTTATTGTACAACTGTATGCCGAGATTACCGTTCTACGGACCATTACCACCCACATGAGTAGCGTCAGGCCGTCTTGTCTTCTGGAACCCGGAAGAAAACAGCCAAACTTGGATCAAAAGATGCCCTAACTCACCCTAGCCCCAGAATCCAGAAAAACTCTCAAGATAGAAGAGATCAATTGATTCATTGATTTTCAGGAAAATTCGACGTCCAAGTTGACTTCCCTGATCATTTTTTGTACTACATACCATGTGAAAACGTAAAACCAAGACAGAATCCATAATGAATTACGTGAAAATGCGTCAAATGTGACTCGTGGTCAACGCAAGTAATAACTGACGTCACTTGAAGAGCTCATTCCGGCTATTGGACCAATTAGCTGAGCAAAAAGCCCCACCTCTTTAACAGCTATCTGAAGGATAATGACATTTTCTCGTTCTCTCAATTAACTACATAAAAAATCTACGCTAGCTCTACAATCACTCCTTTCATAGTTTTTCTTGCAAAAAATCATTCTTCCTCATTAATATTCTTCGACATTTTCCACTATGTTCCATAATTAATTATTTATTTGCTCATTTATTTATTAATACATCACACTTGATGTGGTTGGTGCCTGTAACAGTTTACAATGCAAAAACATGGATGAGAAAAATGTTAGATGCATGTATTATGTTGTTCCTTGGATCGCCTTTGTACGGGCAAGGGCAAAGATTACTGGACAGACTATGAAAAAATGAATTGTAGCATGAAGAATCATAAAAAAATAATTTGTAGTTTGAAGAAGGAGCAAGATTCCTGATATTCTACTTCGTATTTCTCATAGATTCCCACACCCACTGGAAAAAAAGGCCACTACTTTGTAGCCAGCATTAAGGAAATAGATTTAAAAAAAACGTATTTAAGTGTAAGCGAAGGCACATCTAGAGGAATATGATGAGATTTGCAACTTCAAGGCCTTCAGAAGACGAATGTCCTTCTAAAAAGGTAGATTACGTCAGATTCCGAAGTAGAAGAAATGTTTGAAGGACTTCGCTGTTAGAAATGCTGCTGACCAAGATCTGCTGGCCACAATCAGTAACAAGGCAACGGATTATGCACTGCCTGGAATGTTCTCAACAATGTTAGGTATTGCTGCAAACAAAACATGAAGTGCAAAAAACTGTCACACACTCCTCGAGTAATTTACTTAGGCCCAGCAAGTTCAGATTAGTCAATAGAATCAATAGAAATGTGGACCTATGCCCCTCTTTTCATAATATGTAGATGTTTGGTTAGTTATATTGCACAGCGAGCCATCCATTAAAGGCTCTGGATAAGGTAGTTTCCCAATACGTCAGCCAATAAACCGTTCACTAATCCTTTGCAGAGCTACATAAAAATACCAAATAGCAAATCTCTCAGTATATGTACAGTATCACAATGGCATCGTAAGTGTACCAGCCCATAGACACTTGACACTTACAGTAAGAAAATAACTGTTTATGCTTGTCTTTTATTCGCCGCAAGTACAGTCTCAGTAGTTCAGTAACGGTGTCATTAGAGAATGACGGAAAACTCGTGCTTAAAATTTAATGTTGACATTTTTTGATCTATTTTTCTCAAATAATGTCCAGGTACCGTGAAAAAATGAAAATTACTTTGAATTACAATATAGTAAATGTAATGTTTGTGGACGGTGCTTTCAATAACAGCCTATTATAGTCATCGCCGTCGTAGAAGACTTCGAATGGCAAACAGGCTAAGAAATTCCTGGGAAAAGAGGATCCGCTGCCTGCATATCGCTCGAATTTTTCGGAAAAGCTGAGAAACACGATAAGGCTAAACTGTTTCTATTTGCTGCAAAACCCGCGTACGATGCGCTTTGGACGAGCTTTCGTGAACAAGGAGGAGGGGGGGGGGTGCGGGGTCGTCACAGCCTTCCTACGGCAGGGACGGTCTGCTCGGACCCAGGAACATCATTTTTGGTGTATTTCTTCACGTTTTTATTCCTCAGTGCATTGTAGTTTTAACTTTCAGTTTTTCAGTTCAATGAAAAAAAAAACGGGAAAAAGAGAACGAAAAAACCCTTAGCAGAACTAAAAGGATATGCAAGGAATGGTGGCCCAGGCTGACCAAGAAAATTTCCTTGCTGGCAAAAATAGCTCGCGGTAAGTCCAGAAAATAGTAAAATTGAAATATCGGGCATCAACACAGCAAGAAAAATACAGCAATAGAATGGGTGCAAACAAATCTGGTCAATAGGAAACTCAGGAAGTTGCCATGCAACAAAATTGAATCCGCTACTTTTGAGCCGGCGGCCTGACGCCAAACTAGATTGTAAGCCCTCCTTTCGTTTTGGTTTTTCATTGTAAAGTTGGGTTTGCTCGAGGACCAGCTACTATGTACGTTTTGAATTGTTTTCAGGAAGTTCTACATGAGAATCCATCCTATTAGACACAGTCTGAATTTGAGGACAGAATGGTGCAGGGCAGAGGCGTTACCTCGCATCTAACCCAGGATCGACATGGTAAACCAATTGTTTTCACATACATCCATACCTACTATTTGTGCTGTTAAATGAAGAAAAGCAAGCCATTGAATTCTAGACGTTTCTTCTCAAGTTTTATTTTAAGTTAGTTGCGTTTTTTCGTTCAGTTGAACTCGCGGCAAACCTTTTTGTGTATTTGAGAAAATAAATAAGTAAATGTTGAAGAGGGCGAGCTGCTCATCCGCTGGGAGCCTGGTTTCTTTCGGATAAACAGCTACACTACCGGATAAACCGCTACATCACCGGATAAACAGCCAGAAACCCGCTATACTTCACTACTTTCACTACTACAGTGCGTTTCATAATTATAAGGACACCCCAATTTTTGATCGTAGCGAGCTTCATCGCAAACCAATCGCTCTGATTCCTCTTCCATTCGACTCAGGACGTGAAATAACCTCTAGCGACCAACCCACTCTTATGATCGTCGATGTATAAAATTTTTGCAGGGAAAGATAGAAAACCACTGTTTCAAAATTATAGGGACACCTGGTATTAACAGAACAGTTCACTTGGAAAGCGGCCACAAATAGGGCAGTTTTTACTTGCGGATTCTCATCTGCCAAGGGCTGATCCAAACATGCTATTAGCCAGAGTGGTGAAGAGGTTCCAGATGAGATTCGGCCCAAGATTCACCTGAAGGTCTTCAATCGCGTTTGTAAAATTTTCGGCACGGATACTCTGCCTGCAATGAGCACAGCTCTAGCTAGAAATTGCGTAAAAGACATTTGCTCTCAAAAATGAGGGTCTAGAAACGTTTTGCAGGTGTATGGCATCGTGCTTGTCCAAGCTTCCCCAGGCCCTGGTAGCCTGACTTACAGGGATCACTCCACTTTCTTCAACTAAATCAGCCTTTTGTCAACGGTAGCCCTTTAGATTTGGCGTTGAATTATTAAAAAGGACCTACGCAGTGTCGCTACGCTAAATTCCAAATGATACAAAGACAATGGACAGCTCACGTTGTGCACAAGTTGACCAAGTTGACGTACTTGGCCAAGCCAACAGTCGGTTCTCGAGCGATGTCTCGAAAAACTAAATTTTCTCTCTCCACTGACAATCTGTTCTCACGAGTAAGGGTGGATATAATTAGTTCAAATCCCTCAGTATCATATTGAAGGATTTTGACGACAAACACGACTTCTTTCCACGATGGAACTTGGAACGCTTATGTGGTTGATCGAGGATGTCGTTCTGCGGACGGTGCAAGCCGTCCATTGTCTTTGTATCATTTGGAATTTAGCGTAGCGACACTGCGCAGATCCTTTTCAATAATTCAACGCTAAATCCGAAGGGTTGTCGTTGGCAAAAGGCTGGTTAAGTTGAAGAAAGTGCAGTGATTCTTGTAGGTCAGGCCATTAGTGTCTGGAAAAGCTGCCACAAACTCGATGCCATACACCAGCAAAACACTCCTGGACCCTCATTTCTGACAGAAAATGCTTTGTACCCAATTTCTAGGTACAGCCATGCTCATTGCAGGCAGAATTTTTGTGCTGAATTATTTACAAAGGCGGTTGAAAACCTTTGGGTGAAGCTTGGGCCGAATCTCATCTGGAACCTCTTCACAACTCTGGCTAATAGCATGTTTGGATTAGCCCTTGGTAGATGAGAATCCACAAGTAAAAGCTGCACCATTTGTTGCCGCTTTCTAGGTGAACGATTCAGTTAAGACCAGGTGTCCCTATAATTTTGAAACAATGGTTTTTCCATCTTTCCCTGCAAAAACTTTATACATTGACGATCAAAAGAGGGGGTTGGTCACCAGAGGTTATTTCACGTCCTGAGTCGAATGGAAGAGGAATCAGAGCGATTGGTTTGCGATGAAGCTCGCTACGATCAAAAATTGGGGTGTCCCTATAATTATGAAACGCACTGTATTTTGTTCAAAAAACCCAAAAGGATCTTACTTTTGTAGAAGAAATGCTTTAGGTATCTGATTTTTTCACTATTTTTACCACTATTTTGCCCGAAAAAACCGAAAAGGATCTTACTTCTGAAGAAGAAATGCTTTAGGTATTTTTAATATTTCCTAACAACCAATGTTGAAGTGAACCAGCCAACACTTTTATTTTTTTCGCATTCTGCCAAAGAGTCAAGAAGTTGCAAGCTTCTGTGGGCATGAATATCAATCAATTATCATGCAGTACTCAGGAAATACCTCAAAAAGACCATAGCAACGCCGAGAAGAAGCGTCGTGCGCATCACTCGCATTCTCTCTTGTGAGTGTGGGCAATGGGATAACAATGTAAATCTCAAGCCTAGCTGCGCAGTGGATCTCTCATAGACCGTGTTCATCTGTGCTCATCATTCGTTATCCATCAACTTTGGCTTCCTCTTCTGCCAAGGATCTCATAAGAAAACGGACAAAAACAACGAAGCCAATGCTAGAAATCAGCAACAACGAGAAACTCTTGGAAAACACGGTTAATGTACTGGAAAACATGGAGTTCTCCATAATTTGTGTTCATAGTTGTAGCTCAACTAGTTTAGTCGTTATACGTGGAGTAAATGCACTAGGGAGACGTAAACGTAGTAGATATAGTAATGTGTGGCTCGCAAAGCTGAGCGAAGAAATTTTCCCCAGGCAAGAAGGTGGTGAGCACAAAGAACATCTATCAAAAATGAAAACCTGATTAATTCTAATCCCAATAAGGATTCGAAAATAAACTGATGCTACATATTATTTACGTATTTCCAATTGAAATTCCAAATATTTTGAACCAAATTTCATCCAAGTAAATGTGCATCGAAATACTCGGAACATCGAAGGTACCAAAGTATCGAAAATTTCGAGGGCTTCCAAAAATTCTAATGCTCGAATATTCAAATCTTGAAAAAAAAAATCAGAAGAAAAAACCGAATGCAAAACTCAAATAAAGGAATGAACGCGTCCCAACTAAATGAAGGAAAGAAACTATGTCGAAACGAGCAACGTGACGTCATGCGTCACAGTGGCTAGGGAAACAGAAAATTCAAAAAATCCTTGAAAATGGAAAATATCTAAAAGCGTCATGGATGAATATTAATAGGTATTAACATTGGAAGTTACTGATAATACCACAAAATATGAAGAGAACCGATAAATAGTCAGTGACTGAAACTGTATCACTTGTCGCTAATACACCGCTATGCGGTTAAACAGCAACAATACTCGTTGACGATCGCCATGGTGACCGGCAGCGGACCGCCGGTTCAACGGCAACGCGCCGTTCAGCCGCGGCCGTTGTCTGTATGGGCTTCAGATGAGCCTTAACTTTACGAGCACATCGCCGTAGACGTCAGATGAGGCCGTTTCTAGGGGAAGAAGTATTTCCATACATGGATGGTCCAACAAACCACCATATTCAGTTCTAGATGTTGCTGTGGTTTTGATTTGAGTGACTGTCATTGTTTACAAAGCGTCTACTAACCAAATAAATAAAAAGATAAAGAAGGTTCTACTGAAGGGGGTATGAAAGATTGAGGGACATCCTCAACATCCTCAGAATTTCGCCCAGATTCGTTATAGCCTAGAACTAAAAATGGGAATCCTCAAATAATCCACAAGTAAGGTCAAAAAAGTAGAAGTAGATTTCCTTCACAGGCATGTGATGGAGCGATTAAATGAACACTGGCAGGATAACTGACCTGCAAATTTGCTACCTTGGTAACTGGCAAAAGTAAAGGTAAATTTGCTGTCTCGTTAAAAGAAATTCCAAACAACCGTACAAAGTTGAAGAAAAACGTGGAAGAAAAGAGATTTTTGTTTGCTCTTTTTGAATAGGAGATTTCCAACAAACTAGACGCGAAACCGGTAATTAGGAGGGTAATTTGAGTAGAGGATTTAGCTATTTTCAAACTGAAATGTTCGCAGTACTGCTATAACATCCCGGTGAGAAACGATGGAACAGAGAAGCAGCCGCAACGAAAGTGTGGGAAGGCAAAGTGATTTCTTCCTCGTGTGGGAACAAAAAGATAGCTATATTTCATTTAACTAATTAGTCTGGATATTTATGAGATTGTGGAACGGTCCAGAAAGAAGCAAAGTTTTCTTTGTCCTTCCTCGAAAGCGATACTTCAGAAGTCTATTTTCACGGGAATTATATGTTCCCAGAAACCTAGATAAATGATAAGGCATTTGTCTAGGACAAGGATTAGTGGCTAACCCTAGCGGAATCACAAGCTAGCGAGTAAAAATCAGAAGAAAAAGAAATAAAGTGCCGAAATTTAGGAGGACCAGTTGAGTAGATGATCTTTTCTTTCGTTCTCCGTTACATAGGGAGCTGTCAAACATGAAATATGTGCTACACAGATGGTTTGTATTGCGGAGAAATGGTTTTAACTGGACCTTGCATTTAACATGGAGAAATGTATTGGATGTATTCGAATTCGAATCATAGATTTTGCTCACGTCGAAAATTCGGATTTCCAAGGAGGGAAGAGCAATGTTCTTTGAGAAAAAATAAGAAGGGTTGTAAAAGTTTCCCTTGTTCAATTAATGGAAATTTTTTAAACTGTTCTCTGGATTACTGATCAATTCAATTGAATTTTTCGCTTTTCTTTGCTCCTAAATATAAAATAAATCATGTGGGATGTCCTGGAATCCTCGATTGCCTGGGCATTTTGGCTACGCTCTAAACACTATGTAATTGTTAGTTACAATAATTAATCCGGAAAAACTCAGTGGTAACAACCACAGATTTCGCAGCCAGGGGTGACGCCATCGCATCTGAATTATCATTTCCAAAAAGTAAGGCATGACAGTACTTGCGAAGAACTATGGCAGCCTAGCGAGTTAGTAATTGCCGTTTGCACTCTTCAATAGACAAGAGATTACCTCTGACGCCGGAGTACTTCTTAGAGCTCTAATGAGGTCCCGAAAAGAAATATCTACTGTATGGAGTGACGTCAAAGTGATATTATTATAATGATCCCTCATATTTCTAGGGGAAGAATTGGTTTTAATGATATTTTAAATGAAAAGGAAGGGCGGCGAAAGAGCCCTGTTCCTGGTGGCTGAGGTCCCTTGACGGATTTACTGAGCAATAGGGTTTCGGTGAGTAAATGACAGGTTTTTGGATGTGGAGCGTTATACCTGAAGGGGGTGGCGCGGAAAAGTTCAGCGATTGGTCAACCCATGGAGCTGACCAATCGCAGAGCTTGGTCGCACCGCCTTTTTCAGGTATAACGCCCAGGTATTTTTGTTTATTCATGGAGTCCTTCACCAATATGGTCGTAGCTCAGTGGTAAGCTAAGCAGGAAATATTTTCTCTACACGAGATTCCTGACATTGTGACAAGTTCGGTCCTAAACAGAATGCTTTATTTAGAAATAAGGTTCTATGTATTTTACAGTAACACAGGAAGCAGGATTGAGTCAACAAAGCATTGAGAATGGTCACGGTGCTGTTCCCGAACAGAAAGGAGAGCATACTGTAGATAAAATGTCGAAAAAGTACAGAAAATAAGAAATTTTGGGCATTAATTCTGGAAAAGGTACGTATGATAGTTCCTATTTATACTGTATTTTGAAAATACGGCTTTTTGTGGATATGTGGTTCAAGATGGAGAGAATCTGATTAAAATCCTGATTTTTAACACAAAGAGAACCCTATCAGATACCGTAACAACACCATTAAAAGCTCAAACAACCCAACCAATCAACAAATCCCTGCGGCACCTGTCACGTTCTGTCCGGCACCGCCCCCTCGGTGTCCCCTTGGACATCCGTGATCGGCCGTGGCAGTCAAGCATCCAGCCAGCAACAGGAAATGGTGTGTTGGAAAACACTTCGAACACGTTGGCACATTTCCGGTGCACGCTGGCGCATTTCCGGTGCCCTGCAGCACATGAGGAGCGGAGGTAATTGCGCGGTTGGTGCTTCTAGCACAGTTCAGAGGTCAGATGAGCGGCGGGCGCCAAAATACTGACACCAACTGGTACTGGTGGTTGTTAGATGTGTAGGGGATGAAAATAGAGGGCAAAGTTTACCAGGGTTAAGTTGCTGTGGTGGGGGAGGGATGAGGGTTATCGGGAAGCTGACATAATATTTTGAATTTTGAAAGGACTCACTTTTCCAAAAAAAATCTAATATAACCTCATGTTATGGATAAAATAGACAGATCCACCCTCTTTCGCGTAGACCCCACATTTCTCCCACAGCTTCATCCCCCCCCCCCCCCCCCCCCC
>JARK01001359.1:688444-709890 GCA_000688135.1 Ancylostoma ceylanicum | reverse complement strand
CCCCCGACTCCTTTCCCCTTTCCCCACCTCCTCCGTCACCAACACTCGTCATCCTCCAGAAAGCCAACTCCCACAGAACACCACCTTCTCCTCCTCCTACTAAAAACCCAGTGCTTTCCACGGAAGTTGCGTGCATGCCGCTACTTAAGTCGTCACGCAGCAAAGTGCTCGATTATTAATAGGGGTCCTAAGGAAGGAAACCGATGAATTCGGCGTTTTGCTGCCATGGAAACTCCCATGGACACCATGGAAAAAGTCGATCAAATGAGAATTTTCTCGTAGAAAAAGAGGACCGGCATCCGAAAGGCTTGCTCTCTTCTCTGTTTGGCCTGCTCACTCAACTTGGACTGCCCAAATTCACGCAAATCAGCAGTTTTTTACCGATGCTGTTCAGACTTTTTACAATGATAAGGGGCGAGAACTGGTCCCCAAGGTCACGGTGCCTACTGATTTTTTAAAATTGTTCCTATTTCGTGAGAACCGCTCACAGAAAAATCGGCAAACGCTTCTACACAACCAGCTGATTAAGAGCTATTCAATGAGCTTGTCTATTCAACGAAAACTGGTCCCCATCATCTAAAATCAGCTACCAATGCGACAACATCTCATGGGAAACCGCAAATCTGAACGGCTGACTTGCTTCTTGCTATTGCCGTCATTCACTTTGAGTAAATTTCTATTATTTTTGTTACTGAAAGCATATCGCTGAATATGCAGTGATTCTGCAGGCGAGAACTGGCCTTCAGCGAGTTACTGACCTTGTACTTTTCTCTCTCTCTCACTCACTCTCTCTCTCCCCCTCTCTCTCTCTTGACCACTGTTCTTCTAGCCTTTGATTCTGCCATGTTCCAAGGGCTCCCATTAATCTAATGGTGTCAAAAAACTGGTTGTGAAACATATTTCCAGGACTAGGAATCTTGAAACCTTCGCAGACCAATTATGTTGGTTAGCGCCATTGGTTTATCCCATAGATCACGTAATGTTAGGGCACGCAGTACACAATAGTTGGTTCGATAACCCGGTTTTGCTCGATTATGAGTTCATGAATCCCTAGTCCAGGTCGTCTCGGCTAAGAAAGGGTTAAAGAAGATAAGAACAGCTTGCGATCGCACAATTCGAGTGCAACATTATGGATTAGTCATATTCCAAATTTTTCTTAGTTTGTCCGGCAATTGCTTCCACAGGACAATATAGACAAGTCCAGAAGATCGCGCCTGCCGACTTCCACAATAATTTCCTCAAAAAAAAAAGTTCCAAATTTTCTCGCTATGACTGCAATCACCGCTTCTGATCAAGAATTCTTCCTCAATGCACCGTGTGATTCCAGAGGTAGTCAGGCGTGCAGTGCGAACAAATGGGGCCAAAGTCTAAAATTAACTCACCCTCTGCTGGCGAAAAACAGACTGTTTTCCATAGCTTCCATTGTTCGTTCGCCGACGGAAATCATCCTGAAAATTGAGGTTTTGAATCGCTAATAAAGTGTCTTTTCCTGAATAGCAGGATTCCAGTTCCCACATATGATTTTTAATATAATTTTCACACATGCTGTGGGGCTGGGATCACGGGAATCGCCGTGAAAAAATCGGCTGAAAACAGCCGAAAACGTATAATAAAATCCGACCAAATTTCAACAGAAAAAATAGGTGACATTTATGTATGTTGGACATTTATGTTGTTCTCCACATATTCCCTGTATTTTCAGTGGTGGAAGTCTGAAAATTGTTCTCTTGAGAGAATTTTCTTCTTTTTTGAAGCGCAGAATAATAGCAATATGTATTTTTATACAACACTAAATGCTCTACGCAATGATTATCCTGGAGAATGTCTCGCCCTGTAGAAATAATAATTTAAAAAAAACAATAAAGGCTCAAGTGGATAAACCATTCATAAAATGAGACATTTTTAGTTTTATTTAGCACCTTGCGAGTGATTCAGACGATCACGGAACGTTTTCAAGTGCTCCAGAGAGAGTAAAAAACTTATGAAAGAAACCGCTCATTCAAGGAGCCCGAAGAAAAACTCGACTACCTTGGATTGATAGGTTTTATTCACAGGGAGACAGGTCATTGTTCTAGGATAATCCCGGATTATCTGGGTAGCATTTCCAGGAACGCAGTATTCAGTCAACTTGTTCACACTATGGGGTAAGCAGTGTAAGCACCGACGATGGAGATTTATTTCATATAATTGTATGTGCCATATGCACGTCTTTCCACCTGAGAGTGAAACTCCTGAATAATTTTTAACCATTGTAATAGTTCACGATCGGCAGGCGCACTATTCAGTAACTGGAGGTTCTCTTAGCCGGAATTCGCCCAGAGTCATTCCCGATTTTACGTCGTGAGAGCCTGAAAACTCATTGAAAAATCCTGTTGCCGGTGAAAGCCAGAGCCTCCACAATACGGAAAATCCGTCCAATTTCGCATTGATCGAGTATAGATGAAGCAAACAGGGGAAATTTACAAAAACTGCATTTAAATTTACATTTCTTTCACATTTCTTGAAACTTACATACATTCATGCGTTACTTTACACTTACACAATTCACACTTGAATCTACCTCCATGGATTAAATTTGAGGAAAAACTTATACTTCAGAGCAGCTGCTAGCGACTCTGTTAGAAAGTATCCATCAAGTTTCAGGCTAGTAGCGCCAGGAAATCGCATTCTACAGCATTCAATATTTTCTTAATGCCTTGTACATACGTATGTCCTTGCGAGTTCTACATAAATAACGTGCAATGCATCCAGGCGTGAAAGGAGTAGGAAGCAGTACTTTCTTAGGGGCACATTCACTGCTATGAAAACTTTATAGATTAAGTTGTAGTACGGGAAACTCTTAGGATTTCACAAATACAAGCCTTTCTGGGAGAAATAACACTTCTGAAAGTTATGAAAAATTATCTAAAAATTCAGTTTGAAAATGTGGAAAAGAAATTTATTGGATAAAACTATCCCGTCCTTGATTTTCAGCTTAACCCATTGATAACCGCGCCATTTTCCGCCATTTTCCAAATTTTCTCAAGTTCTGGCTCCTTCCTCTGTTCCAAATTTTCATAAAAATCTTAATATACATTTTCATATTCATCGTGACTCAAAATTACTACTGCAGTATGTTTTCTGAAAACCGCTGGGACAATTAACGCCTATTAACCTATCAAACTAAACAATGAGAGAAAAAGAGGTGACTCACAGGTGACATATGCGGTTGTCGATGGGTTAAATAACAATTTTTCACGGGTCTGAGCTAAGGTTTGCTCAAAAATTCATGAGATTGCCGGAGAGCCTTGTTAATGTCCACGCCAGGAAAGCCACCACTCCAACAGCCATGGCGCCCCGATGCGACGTTTCCTGGACTTAATGGCCCGTGCCTCCATTATATTCGCCTTCTCTGCCAGTATTCATAGACGACACTGAAGCAGTAAAGCTCTAAGACAACAGCTTTTTTCTCGTGCTTGAAGTGGGTCCACTCAGAAAATAGTTGAAAGCGGATCAAGCGGTGGGGGCAGAACACGAATTTTCTAGGAAATTTTACGGAGAGAGGTGTATTTATGCATCCAATTGCCATTTTTCCAACTATTTATCCAGGGAACAGATGTGGAGAACTAAAGTGAAAATATACGAAATTTACAAAATATTGAAAAACCGAGAAGCTGAATATTAGGAAGAATTTTAAATTACTGCAAAAAGAGAAAATTAATACTCCTCACATAGAGATAGGAAAAATAGGAAAGCTGCAGGTATAAATGGAAAGTGTGATTCAACGAGAGAGTAGACTTTTTCAGTATGAATTTTCTCAGAGAAAATCCACTGTAAATCCTGTGTGTTAATGTAAGCTAAGGCATTGTAACCCTTTCCAGCCTTGGTCTATGCGCCCACGTCAGCTAACAAGATGCCCTCTTTTCCTTAGCAGAGTCAAATGAACTAGAAGAAGAATGAGTATACTGAACCTCAGTTGGTAAAACTATAGTAGAAGCTATGGGAAATCGACAGCTGATAAGGATTCTTACGGCTGAGAACTATTTTTAAGTGATTTTAGAGCTATCTAAACTGGGTGGATGTATAATATATACATTTTAACTATCTGTAATTAACTGTTACATCTGGATATATTGCACCTATAGTAATTGATATTCTATTTATGACTTTCTTGCTAAAACTTCCATTACTTCTCCGAGATCGTTTTTTTAGTATTAAAACAATTTTAAACAGAAGCATTGCCCATAGATACATGAAATAAAGAAATATTCAAAAATTATAAATCATGTGAACCAGCTAAGGATCAGATGCGATGCAGTTTTCCAGAACTTTGTCCAGAGATATCAATTTTCCAGTTTTCGCCGTGAATTTCTGGGTTCGTTGATAAAAAGAAAGACTCATTCTAATCTCATTTCTATCAACCGTCAGGGCAGTTAGGACAAAGCAAAAGAGGTGTCAGAGGTGTCTGGGAGAAACCTTGCATCTAAGATGAGAAGACCAAAGTACAATCTGGTCCAGAATCATTGATTGAGGGCATAGGATGATCAAATACAACAGATAAAAAGTAAATGACGCTCAATATTACAGTTCTTTAACAGTTGAACACTGCCATCTGAATTCGCCGGGTGAGAGTAAAAACTGATAGCTTTTCTAAACTGATGAATCCTACCAGAAGTAGCGGGCAAAAACAACGCTTCAGGGCAAAAATCAACTACATACCAATCATATTCGGAGGTGTCTAGAAACAAAAGTGGCATTTATTCTACAGTGACTGCCAGAAAAACTATGCAATCGATGCTACTATCTGGATAGGAGCAGACCACCAGCCTAAGTTTGTACATATTCGTGAGGACCAAAGTTCGTCGGGTGACAGAGCGCAAGTAGAAGAAAACCGGGACCTTCCGAAAGGATTTTATTTCTTTTCAGCTGATGACACTGGCTAAAAGTTTGCGAAGGTTTCCAGAAGGTTTCCAGAATTTAACTTGTAGTGATTTACGTACTCCCAGAGCCGAGAAAAACACAACTTGTGCCATGTTTTTCTCAGGAATCTCTAGAAATATTCCCGCATTTTAGCTGCAGAATTCACGGGCATGTGATACAAATTTATTGCTCTGTAGTTGGTTATACCTTGGGGACAACTTTTTTCCTTTAAAATACTGGAATTTGGAATTGAAATCTAGTTCCTAATCGCTGATCGTTCTGATAGCATGCAATAGATATGAGAGCTCTCAGGAACTGACCACCAGCTAATCCATAGAATCGATCGGTCATTCGAAATAGCAGGATAATAGAGAGAAAAACCAGAAAGGCTCGACGAAGCACACTCACCCTTGCTTGCGCAACCGCTTGCTCCTCTGCTCAGCAGGATTCTTCCAACTCTTCTTTGCCCAATCCGTCTTGATCTCAGTCAACCGATCGATAATCAACTCAACTCGATCAATACTTGTAGTTTGTTCGTCGTTGACCACGATGCGGACGTTTGCTTCTGGAGCGGAGCCAACGTTGTCGATAGGGGCAGCAGCGGCGGCGGCGGCAGCTTCTGCTTCCGCTGCCTGAGTTCGCATCCATGCCGAAAACATGGCGGCCACGCCCACACCTGCTGATGACGTCACTGGCCCGCCGATGGGGTCATGGAGATCCTCCTGAAGGGATTTTTCTTCACAATACATATATCAAATCGAAAGAAGGTATGCACAAGTGCAAGCAGTCGGTAATCCAGGGAAAGGTCACGAAAAGCAAATTCAGAAGGCATGTGACCTGTCATGTCTTCAGAACTTTCGGTAAAATTACACTGTTTTCCCGAAAAAAAAATTGGAAAGTTCGCTGACATCCCCTGCATTTTTGAACAGAATGTCAAGCTGTATCAAACTATTAGTGTAACTGCTTCGGAAATCAAGTTGGCGTAGGAAACTAGAGGTGAATTCTGCTTGTAAAGCTACGTCCTCCGCAAAGGTGAGGCAGAAAGTGCACTGCTATTATGTTTTTCTGGCCCGGACAAATACGGAAAGCTTATTTATAATGTTCTGCGCGGAAAATCTGGGAAAATAGCCGAAACTAGACGATTTTGAGAGAAACGCCTCGCAAATACAGTCGTACTCGCTGAATCTGAAAATTTTCACGAAACTCGGGATTTTTAATTTCGGGATTTTCACACAGCCTCTTAGAGAGCGAATGATTTTGAAAAAGAAATGCACCATCTGACTCGGAGCAGTGCTCTTCACATGCCAGTACTCAATCATCTTTGATTTCTTTGACCCTAGCCCCTGAATCACCGCAACGACGAACAACCGCTCCATCCACTATGGACCTGTTCTGATAGGTTGAAAATCCAGCAAATTTTCGGGAAAATGTAATTTTTGAGAAAAGAAAGTTGCAGACTTTTTGAATGGTTTCCACATCAAATTGTTCGCAATCGCCTCGTGAATTCAGTGGTCGCAATGAAGATACTCCTAGAAGCTCTTTCTCAAAGTTGTAGCCGAATAATTTTGGAATTTTCTGTGCTTGACCCCAAGCGGTAGGAGGGTCAGGATAATTAACAGATTTATTGAAATGTTTGGTGACAGCCGCTCCAAATCAAAGGTGATTGGAAACCAGCATGTGAAGAGCTCTATGCCTGAACGCGTTTTCCATTTTTATTTACTCATTGTCAAAGAAGTTATGTGAAAATGCCTCAGAGCTCGGGAAAAACGCGATTCCCGCAAAAATTCTCAGATTCTATTCTACTGCTGCTAAATTAAGGCCGATAACAGGAAGGACACATTGATTTCCAATCTCAAGCATTGTCCACAACCTCCTAGGATGATATAGCGTCTTTTTCCCTCTCCAAGAAAATAAGAACTCCAAGCATACATAGAGCAAACGGTTATCCGACAGGGAAATAGTTGAAGGAAGAATCTGTCCCATGATTTAGTGTCCCCCTGTAAAATTAGGGACCTTAAAGGGGCATTTCTGTAGAGGTTGAAAGAGCTAACGACTGTAATCACGTTTGATGTGGTAAAAAAACTGGAAAAAGAGAGAGCCCTCTTTCAAGCCAAGGTAACGGAAAAACCAGAAATTTCTATTATGTCAAGGTGGCAGTAATATGTAATCCCTTACAAGAGGAAAACAAAAAAATTACTCGAAATTATGTATCAGTGGGTGAGAAAATGATAAAAATAATAGCGCTAGACCACACAAAGGGGAATAAAATTTATAGCAGACTGCATTTCAACTTCACATCCAAAACTAAGAGACAAATAAGCAAAACAACCGCAGCACATCAATGCAGACACGTACAGAGAGCAAGGGCTGATTCCGGGCGGCGGCAATCACGTAAATGACTAGATCCAGGATTTTCACAAGGATTACACTTATCGCACAGCCAGACGAGAAATAATCTGTTACTTTATACAATGACAATCGCTACAAACTGCTTATACGTCAGTATTTGCAGAGTGAGAAACCGGGAGAGGATGCAAGCACAGGAATCAATAGGGGGGAGGGGGTGAAGGGTCAGCATTCGAATGAGATCCATGATAGGTCAAAGCAAAAGAACAAACAACCAGCAGCAAAAGATCATGGGAACAATGGCGATGAAAAGCAACGATAAAAACATTTAAAAAACGCAAAAACCTCGGTGTCAAGAATCGGGACCCTTTCCTTCAGGTGTACGGTAAGATGCAAAAGTCTTAGAAACAAATCGATATTTTGGATTCTACTGATTTTGAATGGTTATACGAATTTTCCAGAAAAACAACAATAGCCATAGCCAGAGCGCAGTCTCCCGAAATTGCGCGAAATCCACGAATGTTTTGTGCAATTGCGGACATGTACACAGGAAGTAGGCAATTTAATGGTGGAATACTATGGTAAAATATAGACCTGGAAAGGTGGCACTATTCCTGGAAAGCTAGAAATTTTCCAGGTTTTCAATTCCCAGTCTTAATTAGGCAAGGGATTCTTGACTCTTGACACCCATAACAATAGATTTCTCATACTAACAAGGATGACTTTAAAAAAAATAATTTTTCAAAAATTTCACATCAAAATTTTGAATCCTAAAAATGATTGGATTATGACAAGTCCGTAAGTACAGAAAAGCTCTGGAACTTAGACGTCCACCCTCTTTCATCAAAATTATACAAGCAAAAAAAGGTGAAAAAAGCTGTTGCTGCTGCCAAAAAAAGACGAAAATAGCTTTGATGACGTCACAACACAAAAATACAGTACCTTAAGCATAGGCATTACCCGCGTTGATAACACATAGATCAAATACCGATAAAATCGATAACACCCAGACACTGGCTAATCATGATCCAGGAAATTCCCAGCCACCTTCGCATCACCGTCCAGCGACTCGTTACTCGAGAATCGATCAATGTTCAGAATCGATTTTTGTGTATTGATCTGATGCATGATGACCGTAATGTTGTTGATGACACTATCGCCGTAGGTGGACATCCAGACGCTGACCGAACGAACTCTGGAGCTGAGCATAGCCGACAGTTTGACCGGTACGGCCGGGGCTAGACGTTCGACAACCAGATTGAACTGAACGCAAGTTAGCGTTGGTTAAGGCCTTATTTAAGGAACAGATGTACGTTAATGCATACCTTAGGCATGTCTTCGACTCTCACAATACCACGTGCAAATGTTTGGAGGAAAAGGTCGATCGGAAATTTATTGGCGTGAACGCTGAAAATGTGCGAATAAGACGAGAACAAGGATGAATAACATGTTTTAGCGAAATAAAAAAATCGAAAGCTTTTTTTGGAAAAATCAATGGCTGGCACAAGAATGTCAACAAAAAATTCTGATATAATTCATAGAAACTGCAAGCTCACGCTTCCTTAATTCGATCCATATTTTCCAAAACGTACGATGTGAAATGGTTAACTGGATGGTTGTAGCTGAAAAGGACGCCATGCATTGCGAAGGAAGTGTGAGAAAGATTATAATAAAGAAAGAAAGTATAATGAATGAAGACATAAGAAATTAAAAATAGAATAATTAGAGGAAAAGTAGCAGCAAACTTGCGAAAAAAGTGGAAAATTACCGGAAAGTTACTGCTCATGTGAAACCAATAGATCAATAGCTATAAAAGATCAATATATAAAAAAAGAACAGTAGATAGGAAAAAGATGAAGCAATAGATAGAGTAAACTTGCTGAATTTCCCTACAGGTTTCCCTGGATTTACTGTAATTTCACATGCAAATCCCTACTAGGCCTTTTCAAAACAATTTATGGAAGAATGAGGGTGTGTGTCATTGTGAGGGAAAATGGGGCGTTACCAGGCCACCGTGATTGGTGCACTGATCGGATGCACCAATCACAGTGGCCTGGTGACACCCCATCCCTCACCATCACACACAAGGATGAGAACTGTTTCCCAACCGGTATCTAGCATTGCAACTGCAGTTTCGTTCAAATAAAAGATATAGACGACCTACAACTCTAATGGTTAGTAACATGGATACGCCTAAAACACCTTTAAAATCTCAAGGTAAACCCTGTGCACATTGCGTGAAAAATCGGCAGCCGTTTGCCACGTAGGGAGTGTGGGCGGTCAATGCCGGAGCAGCAGGATGAGACCCTCTGAAATAGGGGCTGGGGCTTCTCCGGAAAACTAGTGATCTCCGATATCGACCGCGACGCGCGCCCAACGGGTGCGATTGCAAACTCCAAACGATGTGGTGTGTGATCTCTGATAACCAACCTCACATAACCAGCGCACATTGGCCGTAAATCCACAGGTACGTCATTGAAGAAAAGTCCGTCGAATACCCTGAAACGGACAGTGAGAAAATTCCAGAAATATGAAAAAAAAAGTTCGAGGAAAGACTGCAAAGTTCCGGGAAATAATATCGTTCTAGCAGTTTATTCACCTATGGATGTGCTCTTTTCGCTTGCTGGCTCCCAGTGCTATCCATATCCTTTCCCTTTCCGTTTGATACATTTCCAACTTCCATTTCGAATACATAAACTCGAACAGATCATCGTCTCCATACATAACTGCCGTTGAATAGATGGGTTGCCGTAGATAAGGTGGGATCCTGGAAAAGCTATAGATTAGTACTGATTGAATGGGAAAACAACCGCCTGTACATACATAAATGTAGTAATGGGGCGTCAAAAGTCGGAATATATCTTGTATTTCCAAAAATACTAGGAAATTGGCAGTTGGCACAAAAAACCAGAGTCCAAATAAGATGCGTGTATTGACTAGCGGTAGAAAACGACAAGTATTACGACATAGAATTTACGCTACATACATATGTAATAGCAGTGGAAGCAGGTATTTTGAAAAAAAAATCAGCAGTTTTAACACGCAACCTAGTGAAAATCTCTAATGAATAAAAAAAGCTGAGAAATTTTCCGCAAGTATATCGAAAACATAACTTACGTGTTACAAGTTTTGTTGCTGAGCATACTATCCTCACACGACGTCCTCAAAATGTTCAGTAGTTCCTGAGCGTATTCGACACATGCTGGATGACCATTCAAACAGACGCGGGTGTACACAGTACCCCGCAGATCACTGAAAAAATACGTACTACAGCGCGATGCAAAGGCGTTTCTCTGATGGGCGTGGCCGTGGGCGGAGCCTAACCGAGCGGTGCGCTGCACAAGTGGGAGGGCAACTAGTCACGGCTCATAATAAATTCTTTCCAGGCCATAGTTTAGCTATGAAAGGTGATTGTAGAAGAAAAAATATTCGAGGAAAAGCAACTTCTTATAAATTGTCAAAAAATCGTGGGAAAACTAGTTTTCGCTGTACTGTTAACAAAACCCCAAAGAAACAATTTTAGCGATTGGCTCCGCCCACTTGAGCAAGATCTGTAGAAGAATTTGCTCAGTTGAAGCTGGTAATCCTGTTTCCATTCGAATCCAGTCCGTTTGTAGTACAATTACAATTAGGGTCAAATAATACATTAGATATATTCGGATTCGAAAACTCGATTCCGAATAAGTAGAAATTTCAAATCCCCCGAGGTGAAAGTAGAACCCCTGAAGAATGATGAGAAGGGGTTCAGTGCCTTCTCTTTCCCCAAAAATCCAATTTTCTTGAATTGGGTTCTCAACTAATAATAAAATTAATCAAGTTATTCAATTTCTATTCGGTCCTAATAATGTCTCCCCTAAATAATATAAAAACACCTACATTTTAGAAAGCTAAACCCTCTAAAGTGAGAAAAGAAATGAGGAAAGGAAGGACTGCATACATATTGTAAACTCACTCCTCATGGATCTTCACCTCATCATTTGCGACTGGATTCTGTCGAAAGTGCTCGAACAACGGCTCCAAGATTGTAATGACGAATTTCTGAAGTCGACGAATTGTTGAATATTCGAGGCTCACAAAGAGAAGAAATGAGGGGCCACATTCATCATCGAGATTACCAGGTAAACGTGTCACCATCACACAAATTTACTCACAGTTAGCACGGGCGTGAACGCATTCACCCTAGGTAATCTCGATGATCCAGGCCCAGAAAACGGCTATTTATTTTGGAGAACGCTACAAAACACTCTTGTGCGAATATGTGGTCCCGATTTAAATGAATTTCATTCATAATTCATCCAAAATTATATTATACAAATTGGAAGTCGAGATGCATCTTCAATTTCGAGTAGTTATTTTTCCTTCCGACATGCTAGTTATTACTGCACTGTTTCTAAAAGTAAGATGTACCTGAAATTTCGGAAAGTTTGGATGCCCAGTGAGACGTGAAAACAGGAAATCCAGGTGTGCGTGGAGCATTTTCACGGGCGGATAGGCGGTCTGGAATGAGAATAAGTAGAATAAAAACTGTTGCGATTGGTGAGGCATTCAAAAACAAAAGCCCCTTCAAATAAGATGTACCAACGAATATTCATTTTCTCCTTCGAATATTATTTGAAAGTGAGTTTAGCTAGAACTTCTGGTCTAAACAGCATACTGTGTACAGAAAACGACAGAATACGACTTTAACCCTGTGAACTTTTGTCAGTGAGTGTGTCTCGGAGTAAGTCACCATAATAGGTCAATCTAGCTTTACCCTTACTATATGTATACATGGTAAAGATGCGGTATAGAAGCTCGGAGCTTCTCTGCTATTGTTTTTGACTACGTGATGTGTACACATACTTTCCTAGGCAGATGTGTGATTTTAATTGTTTGTAATTGTAACCGTTTCCTTGTACTAGTAGCATACCTCCTGTAAATAATTAAATATGTAATAAACAAATAAATAAATAAATACTAGTTTCAGACTCCGCCAGTCGGGAAAACTCAGTCTCGATTAATCCCCACTCAATCTCAGAACAAAGTGGACACATTGTAAGTATAAATTATCACTACCTCCTTCCTCAGATACACGGATATATTCAGGGCATGAGCATATGACAGATTTCCCACTTCTGCCAACGTGAACGAGTCGTCCATGAGTCGAGTCCTGGAAATTGCGCTCATTAAGAATTTTTTCATGCTGCCGTTGTGGAACAAACTCACCGTGCAGCAACAGGGATGCAGTTGACATCAGCATGAAGTCGAGCAGCAATGTCTTGGTATAATTCCGCATCGTAGCGTATTCGGACAAAGCTTCTGCCTTCTCGGTCCAGTACTGTATCCTTGCCAAGGTCGAGCACCTCTGCAAATTGTGTGAGAATGCGTGAGGGTCACTTTTGTAGTAATAAATAGGCCAGACAGTAGTTGGTTATCTTGGAACTCGACTAGTCACCGCTTCTAGACGTGGAAGCCTAGCTTCGGAAGGTGGGTGGCCCAGGGTGCGCTGTTGGCTGCTAAGTAATGAGCTTCGGTAAAAAAAACTCGTGTTGATGGTTCCTACAAGGCAAAGCCTTACCAGTGCAAATATTCACTCCAAGGCCGACATGTAACGTTGAGATTACCCGTGGTAGACGTCATCACCCATGGTGAACGTGTTAAACTCCATATTAACGATGGGTAAACTTTTCGATGTTGACAGTTCTACCCTGGACTATTTCGGCGATGAATGGCGGCCCTCAAATTCGATAACGCTATGCTCCTCTACCCATACTGAAATTGGGCTTCTAGTGCGAATGAGAACCACCACTTCTACATGTAATGAATTCGAAACGGCCGTAGAAAGGGCGGGAACGCGGCGCGGCGTTCCTGGTCAGAGAGGCAGGGGCTCTACATGCTGGCTCAGGTTGTCTGCTGCGGCGTGGCACTCCAGTTTTCTTCGCCTAGCAGAAGCAGACAGCCAGAGCCAGCATGCAGAGCCCCTGTGTCTCTGCCCAAGAACGCCGCGCCGCGGTCCCGCCCCTTGTTTACGACCGTCTGGAACTAACTGTAATGCGGTAAGTAGACGAATAACACGGAGAAAATAACAGTGAACCTGTTGTCATTGTCATTAAAAGATGCTGTAAACAAAAGCCCGCCCTCCCTCGTATGATTGGCCGACACTGAGCTAGCCTACCTGTACTGTTCTCCACCAACCATTTCACGATAGGTTTCAACGTTATCGGATCTCGAAGGAACAGAGGAATTTTCCACTGCACACCGCTACGCTTATGACCGGGAGAATGCTGAAATACCGTAATCATTGCTATTTACACTTCCCATGGTGAATATATAATAGTAACCTACGCTGTATATTTCCTGCGTGACTTGTACTTTTCCATCAGGCCGCTTCCGCACATACAGAATAGGGAATCCTTGCTGGTAAATCCATGTTTCGATCACTTCAGCTAATGTGAAATTTTGTCCAGCCAGCCGGCCGTCGACTGTAGAACCACTGTACACTCTGAAACGCAAAGCTCGATGAGCGAGAACTGATCGCGGGTTCAGAAATATTATACAGTAATATTTTGTTCTAAAAAGATACTCATTTCTGCTACATCCAGCCAGAAGGAAATCATCAAAGACGCTTTTCTGTTATTTTCGTGGAGAATGAGGTTCAGTCCTTGTAAGTTTTGAGCGCGAGAAATTCCAACATTTGTTCTACGTAAATACTAAACAACACTAAACTAAACAATAAATAACAAACAAACATGGACCACTAGAACCAAGCCTGAGTGGGAAGGGGGGGGGGAGGTGGAATCCAAACGTTTCTACATCAATAATGAATGACTACAGACCGTTATTTGATAAAACTATTCCTAAGAAAAATATTTTCATTATTCCATGTTCTTTCTTCTTTAAACCTGGGCATTTTGCGATAATAATATTTTCAGTCCAGATGAGTGACGTAAACTCGAAAATTATTCATAAAATTAGAACTGAATCTGTTAGTAGAAACGATCGATTATTGATCGATACCTTGTAAGCGCAGCCAACAGATCGATGTGGTCGACATTTTTGTACATGAACTGATTGAGGAACAGCCGCAGACCATCTCGAAATGTTACTTCGCCGACGATGCGCTCCACCATCAACATGATCAACGTCGCCTGAACTGAGCGTAGATTAATTTATTGATCCAGAAATAAAGTGCAGTAAAGAAAGGATTCAGACAGGCTTCTTGCCACAAAGAATGACCTAAACCAAGAAGTTTCTGGAAGACGAGGAAGTTGAGTTAAAAACTAAAACGAGCAGCTCTTAGTGTTCAATAAATGCTGTGAACAAAAAAGAAAATATTATATTACTTTAAGTACTTTAACTAACAACATACAACAACACCAAAGCAGAAGTAGTTACCGTTAACACCGCAAATGAGCCAACCTTTTTGTAAGTGTTCGATGTGAAAGCAGTTTCCGGATCGAATGCTTCATCTCGCCGGGAAACTGGCAGACTGTTCGGCATTTGATCGCTACGCATCGCCCTGGCAATATCAACCGACAGCTCGTCCTAAAGAGCTACCTTAAGGTAAATGATCACGTGGCCATGCTGAAAAAGCGATGTTCATTGGTAAGTGCCAGTCATCTCATGTTTTCGACGACATTGTTATCTCAAAGTGGTTTCAGAGCACAAAAAAAAACATAGAAGTTGTTCAGCGGAAACCTTAATTTGAGCTGCTTCTTTACACAAGTTTTTTTGAACTTAGTCGCTGATTCCTGGCCCATCAATGGGTACTCATGAAAATCCGTAGAAGTTCCTTTGACTTGGACCAGCGCATGTTTTTCTAATAAAAATTTCCAAGAACTAATTGATCTACCTAAGCAGTTGTCTTTCTCTTCTCTACCATCTTAGATTTATACAAGGAACTCTGTGAAGTTTTCGCTGAAAATTTATAGCTGCGATTTTACGCAGTTAATGGCGAGCGATAACAAGATTCTGCGCATAGTAGTCCAATGGAAGCTTACTCCTTGGTGTTCGCCTGGATAGAGAAGTCTCAGCTGTGATTGACTGATATAATGGAAGAAGCTGCACTAGGTGGGCTCTTGCTTTGGTGCAAACAAAAACACTGGACCCGGTCTTTCACGCAATATCCTACCCATTTATTTGATACTGGATGAGAGCCAGTTGCAACGAAGGGAGCTGCCAAAGTGGAAGTGAGTTACCCGAGGTAGAATAATCTGGATTGAATGATTGAACACACTGAGAAGACAATTCCAACAGTAAAGATGGACCATCAGAGTATGAAAATATCAAAGAGTCATTTCATATCGCACTTAAGACATGATGGTCCCACCACTCTCAGAAACGAAATTAGTCGAAAAGTACCAATTAGTCGAGGAGGAGTCGAATCAATCACAATGGCCTTAATTGTCTTCTCAAAACTCGCGAGGAGCCATTAAATAGTGGAACAGAAAAGCGACACTCTTCAGCTAGACACCGCTATTCTATTAGGTTGTCCCAAACATAATGGCCGCGATCTTTGTACATAGTGATCATGATCATGTACATAGTGATCTGATCAAGACGTAACATCAAATGAGACTTCACGACAGCACCGTACTGCAACATTTGTACATAGTAGTGAAAATTTGAAACTTCATAAGCCTACCAATTTAGGTGCTAGATAGCCAGTTCCTGACCAATCAGAAAGCTCAAGGCTTGCGCCATTTAGTTTCTAGGGCCACCTTGTCATTACTTAGTTTCCGTTGTTTTTACAGGTAGGCACCTTGGGAAGACCAAATCCAGAGCGGCCATTATTTGTGGGACAACCTAATATATTCATTCACAGTATGAAGAGGTGTTACCCGACTGAGAGGCGAATTGTCCACGACGTCGTTTGCCTTCAGTCCGATCATTGACGCAAAACCCTCGTTTAGCCAGAGGTCATCCCACCATTTCATTGTCACCAGGTTGCCGAACCACTAAAAAACTCAAATTCGCCAATATTCACACGGCTAAGTATATGTATGAGTAAGACGTGAGCTAACCTGATGAGCTATCTCATGAGCCAGAACTATCGATGTGAGCCGAGTTTCCGTCAGGGTGGAGATGGTGCTGTTGTTGAGTAGCAACTTTTGCCGGATGGTAATGAGGCCTAAACGTTGTTGCTTCAAGTTGTATCTGGTCATAATTTGGGGTTTTATGATGATAACAACAATCACAACCACAACAACAACAACAACAACAAAATCAACGGATGTGCCAACAACAACTAGAAATCACCCCAATTTTCCATTGCAGCCACTTTCATCATCGTTATTCCATAGATGTCTGTAAAGTGGGAATTTAGAGGTAGCGTTCTCTACATTTTCTAGACAAGTACTTCCAGAATTTTCTGGAATTCTCAATACATCTAGCACAACTGCTGTTTCTGTTCACAGCTGGGATGCTACCCTGACAATCCTCCTGATTATTTCTACCACATCATTGCTTATTTTTCGCTCCCCACGGCTTTGCGGCGATCATCTCTGACGCAACGGTAATCATGTTTTATCACATAAAACTGGCCACACGAGCGACTGACCAGCATCTCGTACGCCTTCCCAGATTATATCATTAGCTTCCACCCATCCGATCACCTCAATCGATCATTCTGTCTGTTTGTCCCACCTACATGGAACACGAACAAGACCAACATAACTACTAGCAAACCGTCCCGGCTTGCCAATGGCTATTCACCTGCTCCTATTCGCCCTCCTCACAATACTACAACATTTACCGTACTTGCTGGGCCAAGTACTAGTTCAGTACCAATTGCCAGACCTGTGGAAAAATCGCGGCTCCACTGGTGTTCACCTCTTCCCTACGCTTACTTCCACCGTATACCCCGGATTCGCAGGCTTTGAACGAGAAAATGGGTCCAGCCGCATTCACCTGACAGCAGAAGATGCGCGAAAATACGCGCAGAAGCTGAATGGATCGGAAATCACCTCGATATGCTCTTACAACTACATGGGCACGGTATTTTACGTCGCAAACACGGATTTGGCCACTGGAGACTTTGTGGAAGTCTCAGTGAACTTGACGATGGCGGAGCTGGAGACGACAACGGAGGAGATGTTGAAGAAGCGCATGAAGCCGTCGTATATTTGTCGTGGAGCTGACGGGCGATTTCAGTAAGGTCCTTGTGTTTCTGAGCGGTGATTGCCTCAAAAGTTGCGTACAAGATCATATTTTGTTGGAATATATGAAACTTAGGTTCCCTTAAAATGGGGTAGAATAGCAAGTATTTCTTTATTGCAAAAGCGCAAATCAAGTAAATAAGTCTTGCTGCCTTAATTATCATCATCAGTGGTCCTGGAGCGGAGCAAGTTTGGTTGAAAAAAGACCTCCTTGAACTTTGAACTATCATTTCAAGGAAATTTTTTTCGGAAAGAGAAAAAAAGCTTTCGGCCATGGTGGCAAATTTTTCTACCAGGAATGCAGAAAAAAAGGAGAAGCGTCGCAAGGCAACGTCGCACATCAACGCCTGGGACAACTCGTCCAAAACATAACTAAACTCGTCCGAATATTTTCCCATTAAAATTAAAGGCTGTATGAGTAAATATTTGGACGAGTTTCCTCAACATCCTAGGGCGGTTTGGCGAGGATCCAATCAGTATCTACGACATTATATAGTGCAAGAAGGCGAGATCCAAACAATTTTCAAGGAAGACAAGAAACACGCACGTGAAGGTTACTACCCAGCTTCCATACAGGTGAAAATTGTACGAACGAATGAATGAATGGATGAATGAATGAATGGCCGAGTGAATAGCCGGATGAATGCATAGCTGAATGGCTGAGTGAATGAATGAATGAATGAATGAATGAATGAATGAATGAATGAATGAGTGAATGAATGAGTGAATGAATGAATGAATGAATGAATGAATGAATGAAGAAGGAGAACCTCAGAAAATGGATACATCAATGATGGAGAACGCATGCAGTTCCTGGGGATACCGCTTTAAACTTATTATGAAATTATTACAATTATATCTCAGTCACTCGGCTACATGCTTTGATTTTCTTCCTCTTTCCTTTATAACGTTCCTGCTCTTACATTCTTCTTTATGGAAATATCAACCAAAAACTAAGGAATAAATGATAAAANGAATTAATGCACATTTCAGGTATATCGCTTAAAGAATGAAACGACAGCCCTTGTCGTCTGGGAGAAAGGCTATGGAGTGAGGTAAGCAGTACCTCAAGAAATATTGTGGATCTAGAAGGATTGCTCCAAGGTACCGAATCCAAAGTGGAACAAATTTGACCGAGATGAACGAGGAAATGAAGGACACTAATATGCAACCTTACCAGATTTCAACTTTACCTGGGTAATGACTTTTCCACAAATTTCTCAGGGATTTTTAGCCTTGCGAATTTGGCAAATCCGCTATTCTAGAAAAGCATATCGATATCCCTCGAAACACTATGTTATCTGGCGCTCGGATGAGTTCTCATGGGCAGGGAGGGACATACCACGAACTGCGCTCTTCGATCCTACGCCCAACAGCGCCACAGAGCTGGACTTAGCTGTTGAACAAGAGGTGAAGCAAAGCGATCGGTTGATCCATGAAACTGTTTCTAAACCTCACGTTCCAGATGCGGTCCTTTAACATCCCTTCTATATCGCTGTGCATTTATAGACGAGGAAAACGAATGTTGTCTGTTTCCTATGGATATTCTGACCTGAGAACAGAGACGAGGGTAAATTCAGCTTACTAAGGGTATTTCCTAAAGCGTAGAGGTTTTCAAAGTCAGGCAAGTCCTCTTAACACCTACCGCATCGCCTCGATCAGCAAAACGATCACCGCAATGGGTATAGCTGAGCTAATCAACAGGCGGCTGCTCAGTCTTGACAGTAGGGTATTCGGATTGAAAGGTAGGTGAGCATCCTCATTTAATTTGGTAGGTCATCGGTTTTTCCTGCCGCTTCAGGGCCTGGATGCACCATTGAGATTATCTAGGGTTAACGTGTTGACGCCAGTGCTAGCGATGGGTAAATTCGTGCTAACACGTTTACCCTGGGTAAAAGTGTATGCGGCCCAAGTTTCTGTTTTCATCTTTATCGCCACTGTTGTTTCTGTATGTATTTTTTGCTACATTTGTCTTTTCTTGAAGCTTTTGCCACTGGCTCCACCCCAGTAATAATCCTAACCTTCGAGATTGATCTACCTTCGCAAACACTCCTGCTAACCTTTCTCGCATTCTTAAAGTCAAGCTATTGGACTCGCTGTTATTTCTACGGTTTGCTACGAAAATTCCAACAGTTCTTCCTAACTTTCCTTTCCTCCAATCCTCGTTAAGTCTGCTACTGCCGCTACTTTCCTAAACCTCTTATTTCATAAACCGTCTCTTGTGTCACCCTCGTATATTTTCTCTCATTTTTTGCAGTTCTGTTAATCCATTTGCCGTCCTCTTCGGAAATCTCCAACAATATTATTATTTTTTTTACAAAATTACTTTCTTCTTGCAGCCACTGTTAGTTATATTAAAAAACTGAATTGGAATTTGCCCACCCCACCCCTCCTCCTCTTTCCTCATTACACCTAGGACGCAAGTTGGTGCCATAATTCCTTGATGTTTTCAAAAGTTTGTTTTTTTTTTCTTCGAAAATCGAATGTTATTGTGTTGAAATGTTATTGTCACTGTTACATTTATCAAATACCTGGGAAATTCCGCTTTTCGCCATGTGGTACTGGAAATGTACACGTATTCCCATGTCTCCATTATTACGCTCTTTGGAACACACTTCCCAACCTCGGGGGGAACTTTCTTAAAATGTTCTAGTTTTCTAATCTACATGTTTTAAACATTTTTCGAGGCGTGCTCTCCTCGATTGATGTTAGTCAAGCCCACCCATGGCTACCTTACATCACCGTACGTCACCTGCTGGAACACTCATCTGGAGGATGGGGTAACTTGGAAAAGATCGAGTTCAACCGTACACCTCAAACGTGAGCTTCTCAAAATTTTCTCCATAAATCACTCTTGGTTTTTCGGCCGAAACCAAGAGCACTCTTATAAGCACTATAGCCAAGAAGTGCTTATTACTGAACAATTACTGAACTGAAATAGCTTTAATTAAGGAAGGAGCTCAATGGAACAGCGCTGATTGACTTCTATATCAAATCGTATGTCCCGAAATTCCAACCAGGGAGCAGATATTTGTACTCAAACATCGCATATGTGATGCTAGGAAAAGTCATTGAACAGGTAAGGCTTTGGATAATTTGGGAGAAAACAAAAGAAAAGTAAACATATAGCTATCTAGCATCTAAGTAGATCCAAGCGAAGAAAAGGAAACTTCTGTTCCGGATTGGATTTTCAGTACTCTACAAAAGATATAGCAAACAACTCCCATTTAGATCAGCATGAGGCCGTATGACCAATTCATTCAAGACGTTATCCTGAAGCCAAATAGGATCGCAGCAAGGATTGGAGATGTGGAGACTGGAGATTTTGAGGTAGTGTTCATGACACATTTTTGGTTGAAAAAAAAACCAGGATTTTCGCTGACATAGATTCATCCCTTCATTTACTCATCAAGTTCCTAAGGAAAAAGTTAGAATCAGAATCAGAATTACTCATTCTCAAAGAGGTTATGTGAAAATGCCTCAAATCCTGCTGATAACGCGAAGCTCGCGAGAATTTTCAAATTCTACGGCTGCGACTGTATAGCTCCTCTTCTCGGGTAAATGAAGAAGCAGGATGCAGTTTCCTTTCAGGTCTCCTATTACTCGCCAGACAACGCCAATCCTTATACTTATTGGACACCGTCTAAGCTGAGCGCTGCCGCCGGATGGGTGATGCGCGCTGAAGAGGTGAGGAACCCTACGATTCCAGTACGACCGCGCAATTTTTGCAATCAGTAGGGTAGAATCGGCCCCCTAGTATTCATGCACGTAGCTAGTTCTTTGGGCTTCAAACATACTTTCAAAGAACTTCACATTTTGCAAGAACTCTGAAGTACTAGAATTGTGCAGTACTTCCAGTACTTCACGGAGCTACGTACCGAATTCTCGCCTTTGTTGTGCACTAGTATAATTTAACGGGTAACTTTGAGACAAATTGCAAGAGCAGATTCCCAGGAAATCAGACTGGACTTTCTTCCGCTATTCAAAGCTGCTCTACAGGAGATTTCAGTCAGGGAGGTCAGGGTGAGGAGGCGGGGAGGAGGAGGGGGGGGGGGGGGACGAAAG
>JARK01001359.1:631161-688295 GCA_000688135.1 Ancylostoma ceylanicum | reverse complement strand
GGGGGGGGGGGTGACGAAAGCGCTGCGCCACCTGTGGATTGCTACTCTACTCTACCCTATCAACGCATCCACACATTCCATCGAATTCACCGTTATCATTTATTGCAGTTTTCGCTGCTCCCTGTCCACACTTGGCTAATAGTGGGTCCCGATTTACTGGAGTGTCCTAGATTTCTCCGGCCATTCATACCATTTGCTCTCAGCTTTGAATTTACTATTAGATTAGAGGAGTACCCCCCAAACGGACCACTGTTTCTGAAAGTGCAAAAAAGGCCAGTTCTCCCCACTATTCCCAGAAACTGTGCATTATACATATTATACGTGGTGACATTTTTCACGCTCAATTTTGCAGAGCCAGCATATTCCTATGAATTTGCACCTAACATCTTCGTTATTTATGCATAGTCTCTTATTAGGTTGCTCGTCTTTTTATGCTTCTGGAGTCCGGAAAATTTGGATGGTATCGAATGTTGACGCAGCCAAGCGCCGTTAAACGCACTTATGGACGAGGATTGCAGCTAGGTATTTATTATTGCAGCACATTACCAAGTAAACTATTTATTATTACCTGTTACTTACTTTTAACCACTAACTAGCCCTAATCGCTAGTTCTGAATAGAAATCCCAAGGACAAAAGAAGTTGTGAAGTTGTTCGCACTAGCAAGAGCGAAGTTGCTACAACTTCGGGCCAGGAGTTGCTGAAGCAACCTTCTTTTTCCAGGAGATGATGGTTCATTATTCCACCTTGGCTCACTGGCTGGTTCAGAAGGCATAGGATATTCGCAATGGGACCTACAGGTTAGGGATTGAGATCACTTAACAGCTTTCTTTCCCATCCTTTACCCAATCTCTTGACGTCATAAAAAGAATTTCAGTGATTTTATAGGAGCTGTACAATAGAAGCAGATCAACGCATTGAATTTCAGGTAGCAGTCCTCACAAATACTCGAGGCCGAGAACAAGGTGAACACACTGCATGGATGGAGCGACTATGTCGGCTCTTTGCCAAACGAATAATTATACCGTAGGCTTACTGCATTTGAGCTACACCGTAATTGCATTACAGTCTTTGTACAATTTTTTACGATCTCATCCACGTCTCGGACAGTCGCTGCCTTTGATTTCCTAGGTTTTTCCTCTCACTTTTCTCACAAAAGTGAGGTCTTTACATTAATCCGCCTAATAAAACAATTATCTATCTATACGGATCAATGAATCCATCGAAATCAGCTCACCAAGTTTCTCGAGGGGATACGGCAGCTGAAAATAGTCCTCGAAAAACGCCAACAGCCTTGGTGTTAGTGAAAGTGCAAGGCTGGTGTCGTTCAGCTTCTCGGCTTCAGCATAAATTCGAATCTAAACGGATTACCTGTCTCAAAAGTACCATGCATGAGTCAATAAATCGATACTTTTCTTACTCTCACTCCTCTTGCTGTGTACGTTTCTCGGTATGGCATTGTTCCCACGACCATTGCAAACAAGTACGTAGACATTATTGGTGATCGTAGGAAAGTGGTAGTGGTCCATCCACTTGAATGAGAAAATGAAAATGAGAAGTATAAACAGGGTTAGGCGGGTGTAAGCGAGTATAAAGGGCGGGCGTCGCTCATAAAAAATAACTTGGTAACTTATCCATGTGCTCTAGAAAAATGACGTGGTGTTCTAATCTGGTTCTAAAAAGTATTTGAGCCCATATAATAGCTATTATTTTCATTTTATTTATAATGAGTTTATCATATTATCTGTATTATAATAAGTTTATTTCTTTGCATATTTATTATTTTTATTTTGATTTTTATTTGTATGTATTTATTATTTATACATTTAATCATTCATTATTGTTATATTTATTTTTTCATAGTTCATCTAGCTCAAATAAGCGATGAACAACTATTAAAACGCGACTCAGCCTGCCCAGTATTTAGGGGCGAGCACAAGCGACAGGGAGCGAGCCACAGCGACATCGAACTGTCCAGCGGTGTTCATTTAGCTTAGCCTACGCTATTTCGCATCTTATCCTTAAAGACATTTTCGCTTTGAAAGAACTGGGAAAAATCCAGAATCTATCTAATGCGGTCGATATAAGCGAAGAAACACCAACGAACTCGCGCGGCATCATGCGACAGAGAGTATAAACCACAAAATAACCAATATTGAATCTGATAACAACCCACCCTTTTGTGGAAATATTAGTTTCTTTCATATTAAACAACGCATAGGTCCCTTCTGGATGAATTATGGTAGCCTCAAAACGAGCTTTCGCTTCAGGACTATCAATACAGGGAAATAGACTGCGTGCTTCTTGTGGCTGTAAATGTGTTGCGGTTTTATACCTGAAAAAAGCAATAAATACACAATTCTTGGGAGTATTTACCACTTCTCTAATTTCTGTCTCTGACTGACTTTATTTTACAAGCCAAAATTCCTGACCTGTTCTCTGATCCGTGTTTATACGGTGCTGTAAATATCCCAGCATATTTCGGATTATTGATCTTTGCACGGAATTCCAGGGTTAAACTGTAGTTGCGCTCTGGTAGAAGATCCATCGACGAGAAAATATCCAAAAGTTGCGGAAAATCCTCGGAAATCTGGAAGACTCTCTATCCACGCTGCTGTCGTAGCAGCAATCTAATGGAAACACACCTCATCTACATGAATTTCCTCCGTGCTATTATACAGCCGTACAGCCGTTATATTCAGATGTTTTACATTCAGTTGTATTCGCCGTGTGGCTTGACGGACGATAAATTCCATTCGAGTCATGCCGTCCAATGTGAAGTCGAGTGCACCAAATGTGACACCACTGTAAAATGGATTGATGATATGTTCTCATTTAAAAACACAGCACAGCGTTTTAAATTTGTGCCGGTTAAGGTTCCCTAATATATGTATAGGTAACCCCAAACAGCCATTCGAATACGGATCACTGCCGCGGCGCGGCGTGGCACTCTAGCTGTCTGCTGCACTCCCTGACCGACAATGCTTTGATGACGTTCTCTGATAGTCTCTGCCCAATGCTGCCGCATCGCGGCACTGGTTCGCATTCAAGTGACCTCTGCAGTTCTATGTATATCTCCACTGATTTGTGTGCGCACTAATTTAAAACGATGCAAACGTTCACGAGGGGTTGGTTTACCTCAATGGGCTGCGTGACAAGAGATACGCTGCTGAGCTGTGGTTGGTTGGTTCATGCGCGCGTCGTGGCTGCAGCCTTCAAACGTAAGAGCAGCGCTGGGGAGAAATAGACTTTCTAAGAGATTTTATAAGGTCGGGAGAGACATATGAATTCTATCAGAGCCGATAAATTGTAAGGAGATGGAAATCAACGTCATTGAATGCGCGAACTTTGAAAGGATCTCCTGAATCTTGAAACATCGCGTGCGGAACGGTTGCGTCGCGGCGTACGTCTTGACCGCCTCTCGATTTAAAGAAACAATTCTGGACTATAAAATCACTTTGAGTCCCAGATGAGATAAATTTAATGGGTTGATGAAGTTGATTTAATCTCTTGAGTGATCAGCCTTGACAATTCTATTGCTGAAAAAATCCTAAAAAAGAGAGCAAGAAGGCTAAGGAAGCCAGCAGCAAGCTTAAAAGACTTTCGAATCCTTTGCAGCTTGTAAAAATTTGAACTTTTGATTATTGAATACCACCAAGCAGAGGTTTACATAACCCAAAACCCCACAAAAAATAAGAAAGGTAGTAGCTGAACAAAAAACTCACGGCCGCCATGGTAAGTAGAGCTTCAGCTGAACCTGGTACAGTGATGGCCGAACAATGTTCGGAATATGATGTCTGTGGAATGGCTGATCAGCAAATCTATATGGATCATCACTGAGAGCCGTCGCCTTCTCGTCGTTGTCGTCTTCCACAACTGCAGACTCGGACGTCGTCACCGTGGGCGTCGTCGGCGGTACGGTAACCACAGTAATCAATGGACGCGGGAATGTGATGAGTATATAGATGAGGATGAATATCATACAGAGCAGTACGGCGGCCAGTACAAGCGGTCGCTTAGCGTCGCTTGCGGCGGCCGACGGCGGCATCGCTCACCGGGACATACTTTAGCAGCCGACCGACCGTCAGCACCAGCGCAACAACACGAACCTTCTCGGAATAGCCGTCAGCTTCCTGCAAAAGGACATTCGGCACCTCAAATACTGCCGCAGCATATGTGTGTATTTGTGTGTGTGTGGCGCGTCTGAGTGCTCCGCTCAGAGAGCTGCTGCCGATTTGGTAATGAACTTAGTATTTGATGGACGACACAGCCGCGAGCATACTTTTAATTATTGCCGTCGGGTGTGTAGATCGCAAGCGAGCGCCTGTGCGCGGGCCTTTTCGGCCACGAACCGACGCGTGGTGCAGAAATGCAGACACATTTTGCACCGCAAATACATTGAAGCGAAATTGAAAAAGAGCGGCGGGTGAAAAAAGAGTTCATTGATGACCAGAATGCTGCAGGAAGAAATGAAAATATTGTTGTTGCCTTCCAACAATTCTCCTTAGAATAAAGGGAATTTTCATTCACTACTAACGATCAAATTGTTATTTTTCCGAAGTGCGATACACCTTGTAAACAAAATAACTCGGAAAACGAGAAAGATTTCTGCACAGTTAAACGTAAGGTATGGCCAACGCGTACTGCGTCGGTTTCTTGCTGGAAATATTAGAACTACGATGGTGCTGACAGCAAATAACAATGAAAATCTGAAAAAGGTTCGTTAAAGGCAGGGGCCCACCTCATATTCCAGTCTGAGCTATTAACACATTCCGAACCTTCTGGATGCGCTGATTCCGGCAATGTACTTGAGATGTCCCAAAATGGCCTCTAAACCCGCTTTTCATGGCGTGGTATGTATCAGTTTGCTGGGGCAGATTCGCGTGCAAAAACCTGTATGACCGTTGATCTTTATCGATCGGACAGGTCAAAACGTGTTCACTCGACGTTGCTGCTGTGGCAGACAGGCAGCACAGCTAGAAGCAGCATCTCCCTTGCAGCTAGCAGCAGGTACTCCAACTCTATCAAAAACGAGGTTTTCGTCACTGCTATGATTTTTGACCTACATTATTGCAATCGCGTGGCGAGGAGATCAAGAATCTGCCGATATCATCAATATGCAAGACGAAGTGGGCCCCAGTCTTGAAATGCAGTGTCTAGGCAAAATATTCGTAGCAACTGTGACAACAACTTTTGCACTCAAAAGCCTTGAGATTTGTACTGTTCCGACTATCGAATATTATGGGTGGAAAGGAGGCAATGTGGCTTCAAAGCTAAATAGTGTCATCAGTCTTAGTAAATTACTTCATTATTGATCATTATGAAAGGTGTTTGAAAGTAATTCTTTCCTTTTTTTGTATGTACTTCCACTGGAAATCAAATTTCTTTTCAAAATTGCAGCCGAAATTCTGGGCCGGTTTCATTTACGAAACTTGTCAAATTAGAGAAAACCTGATCAACGAGTTAACTCATGTTGGTGTGAATGCTCCCCGTAGCATATCAGATTGAAGAGAAACCAGAATGTTAGACAGGAGTACATGTCCGGACAACCTTAGACAGGACTTAACATGTTTTCACGAGAGCCGCGTGAAAGTGAAAGTGAAAGGTGTTGCGGTGACAGAGGTGGTGTTGCGACGGGAGGTGCCGCATCACCTGTGTCGCTGTGTCAGTGGGTGCTGCAGCACCCACGTTGTTGCGCACGTCACTACAGCAACACCTCCTTGTCGCTGTATTGGGGCTGTGACGTCACGTGTTGCTGCGTCAGCAGTGGGTAGTGGTGGCAACACCATGCACATCGGAGCTCGAGATACCGTGACCCCAAGGAATATTTTCATGGAACTTGGGATACTTTGAAAAGCGCTCTCTAACTAGGGTTACTTGATGGCGCGTCCCTCCTCCCCTCAAGACCGAGTCGCAGATTTTTCAAAATTACATCAAAAATATAAACGAAAACTTTGCATTAGTACATTTTTAAATGTTTATTTTTATTATTGCGTTTTAAATAATTTTTTATTGAACATTTAGTATTATAAGTAATATTTTTATTAATTTCATTTTACCCCCGGGTCCCCATAACGACGGAGACCACAATTTTTTCCAACGCACCTCCTCCCTCCCGTCCACTTTCTGCGTCCGCCACTGCTGCTTCTTAATTATACCATATCCAACCATTCCTAGAGAAATAAAACCTCTATGAAAGAATAAACCTCTCACGGCCCCCATATGAGAGGATTACCGCGAGAACAATAATAATTTGATGGGAGGTTAGATTCTGGATTCATGGTTTGCTCACTGTTCGTACGTCACCTCCCCTCTTTCTATTTGGAACAAATTTGAGTGCATTTAAACACAAAAAAATTGAATGAGTAAACAAGAGAATAAACAGGGAGATAAATAATTCAAAGCCAGTCATGATTTGTTTTAGGAAAACACAAAATGTCTAGGAAAACACAAAAAGTTATTAACAACTATTTAATTGGTTCTGGGAGCGCTCAGAAAAATCTATGCAAGATGTCTGCAGATGCAAGCGCCTCTCCTTTATTTTTTCGTCCCTAAACAGCAACAGGGATTAGCAGAATTCCGGTCTGTAACATCGGAAGCTCCAGGATTTCTGCATATTTCAATATTCTAACTTCCGGTTTTTTTTTACTTGCGCTAAACTATTTCCATCCACTTTTGCTATGTATGTCAAAAACGTCCGAGTTCTCTTGGCTTCCTTTTTTGGAACTAGCAATCCTCACCGAACTCTTCCGTAAGTTCTTGGAAAGCATGCCAGACTTAGGTCGCTAATTGTAAGAGGAGGTTGGGGTGAGATAGCCGTTATGTGAAAGAATCTCTCGAAACAAACAAAAATGAAAAGAAAAGATTCTAGATTCTAGAGAAGCAAAATGAAATATACATAGTTGATCTATTGAAGAGCTGGCGGAAGAAGAGGACAGCGGAAATTGGTCGCGGAATTGCCAAACTCATCTATTCATTTTCCTGATCGATGCCCAAATGCAACCACTGAATTCTCGAGATTTAGAAGTCTATTATTTTCTTCTACATGTCAGTGTTACAATTCCTTTCGAGAAGAGCTCTCTTCAAGGATGAAAAGCCTGAATCCTTAAGCCGCATTAATTAACCATTGCTGAGGTTTTGTCAGTGCAAAGATACTGTTCGTTCGCTCTCTGGCCTCTTCCTTATTTAACCTCTTTCTAGGATCAGTGACTTGATTAGCGACAAGCAACGGGTGGAGCTGCACCACTCCCGAACTCTCGAATTTGTATTAGTACATTTTAATTATGTATTCGTATTATTATTTTAAATAATTTTCTAATCATTTACTGTTATAATGAATAATTTTATTAATTTTATTTCCAGTTTGGGTCCCTAAAACGGCACAGACCTCAACTTTTCCCACGCCCCTCCCCACCCCCTCCCGCCCACTTTCTGCGTACGCCACTGTTATATGGTGTTAGTAAACAATAGAAAATGTAACACGTAGTCGAGTCTTCTTTCTTCATTAACATAAGTTGTTATTTTAGGAAAACATGATTTATTCAGGTTAGCTGCAAGATAGGTCCAAAAAACTGCACTACATCAAAAGGAGGAACTCTGCAGTGGAAAGAAAAAGCCTGCCAAAAAACTTCGCACTAAAGATGCCGCTATGAGGCCAACTTTGCAGCCAGAGCCGGACTTACACAAGCCAAGCAAAAGGGTGCACATTTTATTTTTGAAAATTCGACCGTTCACGCTCCCGTATTGGGGGAGACCCAGGTCCCCCATGCACCCCCACCCCTTCGGCTGAGCATTATTTCTGGATCCGTCGTTGATATATTATACGTTACATAAAATTCCCTCTACCAACATAAATTTTGAATGTCAATTACAGCCTCTTTTTCTATCATTGTTTGTTTTTGTTCTGTTTCTAACTATTGAGCGCGTTAAATGAACAAACAAAAGACTCTAGGAAAAATAGACACATGAAGGCTAATAGCTATGCAGAACAAAAGTCCGAAACAGAAGAAAAATTCCCCATCCTGGGTATAAAAAATATCTTTCTCCGTCCTGGGTACTTCACGGTCTCTACATGAGCCTCCACAGCTACCCGACATGGTAGTATGTACGTTTCAACGACGATGACATTGGAAAGAAACAACAGAAGAAGAGATTGCAAGAAAAAGTGTGCGGTTATCGGACAGACTGGCAGGCAAAGCACATACAGGGTGGCCGAAAAGTATGGGCGCCAAGAAAAACAATATTTTTCTGCTGTGAGCTGCAATTAATTTGTGTTTGTCATTGCTTCTGGTGCATAAGTGCATGACTAATCAGTTTTGCAAAAAGCTCCATGAATGGCCTTTCTTGGCCCTGATGCAGACCTCCATCTTTGTTTTTAAAAAATAATGGTGCGCCGCAGGCAGTCTTCACTAAATTTCAGCCAGCTTGCCTGAGTTCGCGTGCTAGAGATCCTGAGTACATGCTATTTTTATTCTACATATTCTCCTTCACAAATACACAGTTGGACAAATTCACTGGATTCAAATGCAGACAGCAGGGGCGTCATTAATTATTGTCGTGGAAACCAGGGAACGCCGACTCTGAACACGCAATGGGTGTCTCGGTCCTGTGGGGCCGAAAGAAGCCCTGCTTAAGAGTCATGTTGCGATTCTTTTGTTATCATGGGATGAGCACTTGTCTGAGAGTCTCATCTTGACAGAAATTGACGTCGATTTTACCACCTTATTCTGTGAAAAGCAAGATTATTTCGACAATTGCGGGCACTTTCCTCCAAACCATCACAACTCTCTGAAACGACGACATTGTGACGGTTCTCTTTTTTCTTTAGAGAGTCAGTAGTTTTCACTGAAAGAATGGCGATTGTTCCTAGAATTGTCGCCAACTTCAGTGGTGAAAAGTTTCTCATCAGTTCGCAGCACATCTTCCTGCGGCGCACCGGGATGACTTGGAAGGTTTTTTCTGCATTTTTCAGCATTGACGCATTCACTAGCTATTCCACCCTAACCGGTCAACAACTACGCAGTCTCATCCCTTATGTAGCGTTAACCTAAACAGACCAACCCATGTGTGCAGGACTTTTCGACAGATTGTTCAGACTGACCCATCATTTAGGCTGATCCTATTCTCTACGCTCTTAAAAGTTCTCCCTGTGTTCATAAAGTGGGGAAAACTCGGGGTTGTTTCCATGTTAGGGACTCCTACGTCATTCCATGATTTGGTTATCTTCTGAGCTGGTTTCAGAAGAGATATCAACTTTCTTCGTATTGCTGCAATGCGGTCTCTAGAGCGAGTAGGGCACACAATAGATTCGCAGTGAGCCCACTGTCGCACACCTCCATATAAGCGAATGAATTGTAGTTCAGAAGAAAGAGCATTTGGCAACGTACCACTCACATGTGAAATAAAAATGAAATTACATTGAACGTGAGAAAGCAGAAGCGCCAAATGAGGCGCCCATACTTTTCGGCCACCCTGTACAGCAGATCGAGGCATACATACATACTCTACTATGATTGCCTTAGAAGGAGTTTTAAAAAACACCAAAGCACGACGTTTTTACAGCTTTTTGACGACTTGTTCCTCTTTTTCGAGACGATTCTTTCCAGAGAAGTGAGGAAATAAGGAATCATATCATTCCCGGAACGTGTGAAGATGGGTTAGGACAGTTGCTATATAGTCTCTGCTCCGCTAATGTCAGCCACATGAAAGGATGGTTTTCAAGAAGTTCAACTAATTAGGAACCTTTCTCGCTTTATATGATCTTTTTTCTCTGTCTAGACCACCCTTTCTTTCTCAATATACCACACTAATAAGTGAATGAATAAATTAATGGTCAGCTTTCATAATGCAGGCGTCATGCAATCAGCACGCAAATGCAATCCAGCAAGGAACTTTGAAAAACGGGAGAATCAAAGAAACTGAGATATCAATAACCTGATTGAGAAAAGAAGTGAGGGCCAATTAAAAATAATGCACCGATGTAACACATGTGACATCATGGATGTTCACGTGAGCTGACGTAGGCGAAAAACCAGAAATGGAAAAATAGGAATTAAACAGAGAGCTGCAAACGCTGCTCGTGCACTTTTGCAGGCAAAATCAGTGTCTGGAATTACGGAAGCTTTTTTACGTGGACCTCGCGTTATGCGGTTGAAGAAATGTTGATAGCAGTGGAGAGTGAATCTGCAGAAGTATCAGCTAAACATGAAAACTAATGAGGAAAACCTTTTTTTTATTAATATTAGTTCTTGTATTGAACTACGTGAAAATAGTAGTCAATTTATTCAGAACGGCCAACGTTTTGGAGCTATCCCCTTCTTCAAGGCCTTTAAAACCATAGGGAACTGATCATAAGTACTGCCGGGTAACCGCTTGTACGTTATCAGTGGTTGCGGGCATTGGTTTACGCTGACTTAGACATAAAGGAAACTTATTCACAAAATCACTGGCGGTGGAGTTCCCTCAGGATTTTGCATGAAATGTAACCATGGAAGGAATGTTGTCTTATATATTGAAAATGTCAAAAATATTGCATTCATTGCGACATGGCAGTACACTACTAAAGGATTCTGATGAATTCCTCCATGGTTCTTTAGGGGAATTCCCAGGCCACAGTTAGCCTGGTATGTGTCGGTCCCGGATCCCACAATGAATCAGGCTCCCTACCTTTCCAAAAGCGACAAAACTTGCCTTATCGTTTCACATGAACTATGCCTGCACTATGTACATGAAATTCTCAGAAAAATTTCAAAACTTTTAGCACTAACATCATCCATTAATTTTAGACCTACAGAATTTTTATTTTTAATTTTTTAACTCCCATAGCTCTATTTAACAAACTAGAAAAATCATTTCTGGTCATTTCTTGAGTCACTGCAAGCAATTCTGAAGAATACTTGAAGCAACGATTGTGCGTGAGTTCTGCGAGATGCAGTGAAGCCCAAGAGATCAATGCAATAAACCTCTGAAATTAACTGAATACGTGAGAATTAACACCCCGACCATGAAAGCATGATGTGCGCTGACTCCAAAGAACTCCCACTCATCATAAATAATTTGACAAAATTAGGTTGAATACGGGAACATCCCCCTCACTCGGAGTTTGCACTTTTCGTGTTCCGCCTCCTTCAGCAGCTGGATGAATTATTCGAACTTGCAGAATGAGATTAAGAAAAACTCGGAATTTTTGAGAGTATTCTTTGAGCAGACGCAGAATGGAAATGGAGAGGCCTGCTGTATTAGAACTGTAAATTTCCAGACAGGATTTTCAAACGTGTAACCATTTGCATGTGTTAGATTAGTAGCGGATTTTGGCTTTTGTGCATTAGAAGTACAGATCATAATGATGGTGGGGGTGTGTATCATCGTGAGGGAAAGAGGGGTGTAGCCGGGCGACCCTGATTGGCGCATTTGGGCCGCGTGCCACGCCCACATTTGGACTCGAATAGCGTCAATCCCGTAATAGATGGTATGTTTGTGCTTAGCGCCGTACGAGTTCAAACAAGTGGGCGTGGCGAGGAGCCTGAATCTGCCAATGAGAGTCGCCTGATAACGCCCATTCTTTCCTCACGATGATACACACCCTGATGGTGGATTCATTGGAGAGAAAATTTTGGTGTGTGGAACCATTAATGGCCGTTGAAAATGACGCAGATGGCAACTCTTCTCCTTCCGACTTTCATATTTATAAAAAAGGAATGCAACAAAATTGTGAGAGGGCAATTTCCAAGAACTTTGCAACAAAACCTCAACTTTCAACGTTTGTCTTAACTTTGTCGGAAAAAAGTGAAAAGAAATTTTGTAATAATAGAAAAAGAGTAGCAACAGAATCATTTTGGATTACTCATTTCATGTTCTAAAAAGATGGCGAAGAGAAAGAAGAAGGTGCTGGTCCTCACACACCAAACGAGCAACACAATGCGTCGCAGCGCGAAAAAATTTCAAGATGAGGTCGCTACCTCATTACTTGATGGTAATAAGGCGACCGAATAACGAATTCGCCACTAGCGCACAAATAACAAAGGGATCCTTGAAGATGCTTGCATACTGCGTGTTTTTAAGACATAGCGATGTGAAAGTCTTGCAGCAGCCGAGGATAGCGGAATTGTTCGAAATTTGCACAGAACAACGGCCACAGCTGGTCGTTCGATGCGACCAGCTAGATGGAGTTCTTAGTGGTCTTACATGGCTTATTGCTGTTTTCGTACTAGGCAAGCAAAATCCAGAATATATAAGCCGTAGGAACGTGCTGCTCTGCTGCTCTTTCTAAGGAACAAACATCAACAAGGTAGGAACAAACACACTGAGACCTTCAACATAAAACATATATTAAAGATAAAAGTTGGATCAACTCACCATTTTTGACCTGCCTAGCAACTGGATTTCCTCAATTGTCCAAGGAATATGTTCCACCTGTGCCGCTGTTTCCATCCTCAATTCTCAACCATCTCCGCTGATCTACTAGCACCGCATACACTACAGGTAGAATACTTCAATTTACTAAATTGAATTATCATTGTAAGTATACAACAACACGTATGTACAGTCGTGTCGTTTGGACAGTGCATTTGCAATGGCAGCGGCCCTGCTGGAACTGGGGCACGCAGCGCGGTAGGTCAAGCAGCTGACCCACGACAAGTCTTCAGTGAGTTTTATCGCTGGTTTTTCTTATATTGTTCTCTTAGGTCTTAGAACAACTTAGGAAGGAAACAGGCGATAGAACTCGTCAAAGGAGCGTGATCGATCGTAGGTCAACTGTTTGATCGACCACGCTACCTGATCCAATGCCAGTAGAGCCGCTGTCGCAGGAATTGCACTGTCCAAACGACATGACCACACGGTCTCTTTCAAACCCAACGATATTTGAATACCTGTGCATATTGCCTGTTTTTCTCTTCACCCTCTTATATTTCTGTGCACTTCTCGCGCTTTTACTCTCTGTAGCGTTTTTTTTTTTCAACTTTTTCATTGAAACAAACTATAATATAGTATGAAAGTTTTAAAAAAACGTATTAAAATATGACACGGAAAACTAAAAGAATTATTAAAATTAAGTTGAAATTATAAAAGAAAACTAAATTAAAATTATTAAAAAAAAACTTGTAAAATTAATTATAAAAGTTATTGTGAAAAAACAAACGTATTCCTACCTTCTAGTCATCACGGTACCTTCCTGCTGAGACACTCCGTATAGCAAATCGCCAGGGTTCTTCATGCTAGATTCCACACCCAGGCTCGCTCTAGAGTATCCTACGGGGGGGGGGGGGATGTTCCATGCAGAATGTTTCTCCAGGGAGATCAATGGTATTATAACTCAATTTCAAACTTATTCCCTGCAAACACTCACGCAATAATATCTTATCTGGATTCTCAAGCACCTGCTTTGCTCAAAGATTCAATAAAAATCTGATAAATCTGATTTGAGAAAAAAAAACGCAAAACCTAGATGCTCACTCCAGCAAACTAGAGCATAATGAACAGCATGGTCCGAAGTGACCTGGAGATGCTATGTGAGCTATAAATGCCTATGGGTCAATGCCTTTGACGCATTGCCTCTTTAGCAATAGGTCTTCGTTGCACTTTTGATCTGTCACTCGAACATTCGACATAAGACCAGAAATTCAATCTCGATCAATTCGAAATGGATCGAACTCAAGGAGTTGCGCATGTAGTGCAATACGAGAGCTCTACACCCCGTGACCACTTTGTGAGGTACAGCGCGCTTTTGTGAGGTACAGCATTTACAGTACACCCACCGTGACCCTATAAAATGAGGTTCCGAACGAAAGTGATACGATACTCGTGTTCAGCACATCGGAGCCACCCACTAGACGATGTTTGGGAGGAACTTTTTCTAAGGAGATTTTAAGGCAGAACTGACCAAATAGTGCCGGATTTTTGATAGGAACTCGCACGTAAATTTGAATGAAAAATATTGCGCGCTCACCGCGAATGACCGTTAGGTCTCATACACGTGCGTTTCATCTGTGTCTGAGCTGCGTAAGGTCAGCGACTGGACCTATCCTTCATCATACAGCATAAGGCTGTGCGTTATTAACATAACCAACCAACGCATTAACGCGTAGAGGCCATTCTCCCAGTAATCTAACGGATTAACGATTCAACAAAAGACCCGGGGAACCCGCTAAAATTTGTTCTGTTGAAGTATCAAGACTTGGTTGAGAATCGCTTGAATAAAAGGGCTGTAGAGTGTTAGACCTGGAATGGGGGATGAGGCTGAGCTCTGCGAATGGTCAATCCATCCTCGCCGCCCATTCCAGGTATAACGCCCTACACCCAATAAAATCACAAAGGTTCACTATTTCCTTCTATGAAATGCCTGCTTACTACTCTTGGATAAAAACATCAAAACAACGGCTGCAGACACGCTTATTTGGTTGAAGTATGTCCATGGAATTTCACAAATTTTTGAATTGATCTTTGTTCGAAGAATGTGGGAATAGTTCCGTTCGTAGATTAGGCTATTGCATTGAACTCATCCACGATCAAGCACTCCCTGACTCCCTCAAAATTCAGCCCGTTTTTTTTTTGAACATCAATCAGAGAAAAAATATATTAAAGAGATAAGAAACAAAACCACATGAGCGAAATAATGGCAAGCAAAAACTCCACTGAAGTAGTTGCACTCAATCATATACAACAGATGAGGCGACAAATGAATGGTGCTGAACAAGAACAATGTGAATGGTCATGAGAAAACAAAAATATCAATAAATGAGTGACTGTAGAACTAATCGATCTGCTAACCGTATTATATGGCACACATATCAGCAAAGAAATCTAACAAAGTTAGCCACCGTAGTGCGTTCAATATTCTCTTCGAAATTTCTCAGAAGTGCATCGAGAATATACTTGAGATGAACTATAATTCCTTGTGGGAACTAAATACTCATGCATAAAATGTTGAACCAGAAGGAAACCGAAGCCTTTCAATTTCAAGTTATCGGCAGGAGAGCACAAGAAGAAAGATTACCGTCTTGGTAATGTATCTTACAGCCGTACTGTCTTACTGTCAAACAGTATGAACCCCGTCCGCGGCCGCCGGCTGCAAGAGGAAAGTGAAGATGGAGCCGCACTAATTGCACTGTTTTGGAGCTTGACAAGGGACTTTTCTGACATTTAACATCTGAAGTGACCACTGCACCAGATGGAAAGTGTGCACTATAGAGAATAGCAAAGAGGCAAGTACTTTCCAAAAACCCTTCAGGAATATGAGAATCTCTTAGCACGTTAGCAACAAACAACAAAAAAAAAGAGAATGGCAAAGGAAATGAGAAACCAAATAGGAATATGCATGAACAATGATATTTTTATGCAGCTACCAAAGAAGAGACTGAATCAATCTGGAGTGTTACGACTGTTTTCAATATCCACCAACTCCTCATCACTACCCTCATCACATTCCTGACTTGAGACATTGGAACCGGCAGAGACAAAACTATCCGACAGAGACGATCGGCTTCTTAATTGTATAATTAGCATAATTAGCCAATCGAAACCAGAACAAAGAGAAAACTCACTGTTTCTGAATATTCGTTATTTTACTGTACTCGACGTAGAGCCACTCTGGTATGATTTGATCGTGGTAGCACATAAACTAAAACAGATCTAGCTTCATTACTTCACTATGAAAAAAAAAAGATTAAGGTACCCGAAGCCATAGAATCAAAACGCCAACATGATCCTTTAAAAATTTAGAATGCTCAGACCCACCTCAACTAATGGTTTTATGTGATGATAATCCAGTAATACGCTGAAGAGTACTGTTGCCCTTCCACCTTTCCCCACTCTGCCAGTACGACCAATTCTATGAGAACAAAGTTTTTATTACCAAATAAAAATTCTCTAAACAATCATTGTAGCTTCAAAATGGAAGTATGGATAGTAACGGGATGGTGAAATTAATCTCACTAAGTAGCGCACATGATTGAATTCTTTTGGAAGTTGCATGTTTCTTATGGTCCCTAATCTGGGAAGCGGGGAGGCAGGCTATTCGTCATTTCTATGAGAAGGGTTGAAATAAGCTATCGAATCGCTATAAGAATTCAAACACAAGGCAAATTGAAGGTGTTGGAATTTTTCCGATTCAATAACGGTCCTAGCGGTTCAGTGAGGGTCACACATAGAAAACAGGGATGAGAGGAGGTCAGATTCGTAGTTTCGGAAGTCGGAAGCAGGATTTCCCGAAACTCGGAAGCCTGGAACCCTGCTCATCTCTGATGGGTAGGATTTTGCTTCTAACTATTGGGTTGGGCAATAAGTTCGTGCGGTTTTTTCAACTCGTGTTTTCACTGAGAATCAAAACATGTCTGAGTGCGTGGTATATATGATTTTGTAGCCCCTTGTTTTCTCTTTACAAATATTCCTACCGGTTTCCTCAACACGTGCTACACCTCGTTTTCTATCGCGTAGAATGGGACCCTCCAAATCGGCTAAGACGAACATCTCCGACGGCTACTACTGCTCGACTTCAATCGCGGGTCGAATGCAGCTCAAAAGGTGACGGGTATCAATGAGGTCCAAAAAGAAGCCATTACTGCTGAAAGGACGGCACAGAAGCAGATGCCCGCCTCTGAGAGGTGAAATTTAGCCAGGAGGATGTCCCTCCTCTAAATTTAGAGTTTTAAGGAAAATGAGCCGTTTATCCGCTAGGTTTTGCTGTAGATGTAAAGAAGAATTACTATGAATGTCAAATCTTGGCAACACCTAGGTTCAAGTGATTCACTTCGCCAAAAAACATCGAAGGGCTCAATTCGAGGTTATCCATCATACTGAGAAGGAGCGTCTCTTCTGGGCAAATTCCACCAAAACGATAACCGAGATGCTAGAATTGAAGGTAATTTTACGCATGCGACCCATGCAAGGATAAAGCTATCTCGTGCCACTGGTTTTGTTTATTTTCCTTGACATTTTCTAGACTTCTATTCAAGAGTTGCAGTCGAGGGTCGCAAATATAGTCATCTCAGACAATGGGGCTTTTCATGGAGATGAAAGAGGGGAGCTGCTCTTTCTCTAGTAGCATTAATAGCGGAGGAAAGATGCTATATAAATCACTTTTTGTGATTGATGCTGTTTGTGAGAAACACTAGTTTTGATGCCCACGGAAAACCGCACGAACTTATTGCCTAACCCAATACATCTACATGGAAAAACTGGTCAATACATAAGAAGCAAATAATTTAAAACATAAGTATTTTTCATAGAAAATATCAAACAGACTGAAAAGCAGTTTCAATTTTCAACACACGTAAATACATCAAAGCAAGAGCTAACCTGTGCGTGTAGTCGTCGAAACTTTGTGCCATTTCGTAGACAATAACCTGAATTATGCAATTTCAATAATGCATGGAATTTGTACTCACAGTAGAGGTGACCATAGAAACAAAAGAATAAGCCACCAGTTCAGTTCGAAAAAAGTCTGCTCGAGGGTATTCGATCAGGTTTCATAGTTAACATTTACAAATTTAAATTTTTTTCGCCACAAAATTTTCGTTTTCTCTCAGTCGTAGGATGAGGAATGATGACCTACTATAAAGATATTTTGGCGCTCCCTCCATGGACACTCCGTTAGTATAACTGTACATGGGCAGAGACTCCATTGAAGATGGATTAAAGCATTCCATTTCTTTCAACTTGGAATAAAATAATGTAAGAGAAGAAAGATGCCGAACAATAACGAATATGGCCTTTGATATCGTAATTTTGTTAAATAGTAAAAATTTAGCTATGAAGACGTATAATGGACCTCACAACTCAACAACTTCCGTTCAGATATGAAAAATCCAAAGTTGAGCCACGGTGAATGGGGACATTGCAATTAGTAGGCTAGTGCTGCCCCGCTACCCCGAAAGTTATGTTCTAAAACCCTTACTTACATGGTCAACCTCCGGAATATCTTGTCCTCGAGACAACTTGTTGGTCGCGACAACTCCTTGAATCTCTCCCCTCATCATTCGTTGGAGCGTTTCCCTATTATGCAGCGCCGTATAATCCCTAAAAATATAGGTGGCTGTCTAGATCACTTTAGAGGCGACAATTTTTTTAGAGCTGATTTCAAACCCACGAATTCAGTGGTTCCATACGGTAGCCGTTCAGCTGAAAGAAAATTGCCAGATAATTCGAGGTGATTTTTCTTTCCACAAAAATCACTGTTGATTTCTTGAAGGGACCTGAAAAAATATAATCGTATAGATTTAAAAAAAGTCTTTGAAAAATGCCTTTAAATAACCTTCTTTCTTCATGTTATGCAACCGCAGATCACCTTCAAGCAATCCAATCAACCAGCCCAGATCCTTATCGAAATTTGGGAACCATCCGGGTGAACGCTCACTACGTTCGCCTTTCTAAAGCTCAAGGTGAGGAATACGTGGAAGAGAATATATAAACCTAAGAGATTTATATTCGAACATCAAAAATACCTCTATCACTCGCTGAGTTATATAACCTTTAGGAGCAGGGAGATCGATGAATACAGGGTATTCATTTCTGTAAAAAAATGTTTTCGAAAATGCTGCTATTAGGTATATCAAAGAAAGCTGTTAGAGAACTCACTAGTCAAGGACTCACCTAAAGAGCTCTCCCTCTAACTCAGAAAGCTGAAGAGTGTTATCTTGGCAGAAGAACGTCGCTGAGAATTCTGCGACTATAAGCGATTCCTGAAAACACCTGTGTCCAACTTTCGAAAACTGAATAAAAACTGCTTACTCTGGTATCTTCGGGAATCTTCGAAAGAATTGTGTGCACTTCTAGCCCGAATCCACGTGAAATGTCCACCATCTTGTCTGCTTCATCAATGATTAATAGTTTCAGCTGTGAAAGGTCCAGCTAAAACCATAAAAATCAAGGACATGAGATGCAGCGACTCTAAAATCACAACGCATTTGCACCTTGTGACGTTCAACAGCCTTCAGAACACCTCCGCAGGTGGCAACAACTATCTCATGCTCTATTGGCGGAGTATACTGCCTACTCAGTTTGTGCATCTCTTCTCCACCAGCAAATAGATCCGCTATGCGTACATTGGTTCGGGCAACTGAAGAGAAAGACAAATTACTGTCCATGTTGAGTTTTGTGAGCTCTGCTGGATACCCAAGGCTTCAGAATACATAATTCCAATCTCACACTCTGAGATACGGAATTCCGATTTTACTCTGCTATTATTATCCCTGCAAAGGAAACTAGATGAAATTCCAGGAGGGGGTTCTTCCCTTGACTTTAACTCTTGCGCGGGACGCCTCAAACTTCGCCTCGGACCACGTACACATATTCAAGAACACAATCCGATTTCTGTTGGAATCAGCGTCATTCCCACATCGTTAGGAATCGGCCGTGAGTGTTCCAAATGAAGTATAATGGCAAGCAAAGTGCACGCCCAGAAAATGAATCCTTAACGGGCTCGTAGGCGGATTATCGTGACGTTTTAAAAGAGTTGCACGCTCGAGTCGGGGGTGAGAACTGATCCATGACTTACTTTTCTTTTTCGGGTCATATCCAGCCATCCCACACGCAAAATTGAATGTCTGGTCCATTAAATTCTGCGTATTTCCAATGATCAGCACTAATGGATGCTTGGTTCTTCTGTAAAGAATATCAGCTATTTTGAACATAAAAATCACTAAACAACCTACCTATCACAAGTAGTGTGATGCCTAATCACATACTGTATGGCTGGTATCAAGAATGCTGCTGTTTTGCCACTTCCTGTTGGAGCACGCACCAACAGATGCCTGTCTGTGACAACAAAGATGACCGATCACTCAGTGATTCCGGAACGATAGAAGATAGTACCTCCTTTACCTGACAAAAGTATATTCGCTGAATAGGCTTGCAGAGGGAATAGTTCACGATGGTTCATTTTGTAGAGATTTGACGTCAGCTCAGGATCGAGGTCCTCAATGGATCTGCAACCACGGATAGTGTCCGGATAGTGTCAACTGAGAATGATGTGAAGAGTACACAGCAGCAGGCGTGCGCAAAGAAACAAAGAAGGCACTATTCCACACCCTGAATCCAAAAGAATTTCAAAAATTTTCACCCTGAAACATTGCAGATTAGGGTTGTTTGAGATGTTGACCAGGGATATTGCACCTATTTTGTACCGTAACCACATATTTGTGAGGTTACGGTATGCATACCATAGGCAAAGCCGCAATTTCAGAAGCTGATCATGATTACTAACTTATGGAATACTGCCAAAAAAAAAACGAATCGAAACAAATAAAGGATAAAGCAAATCATGACATTCTATCGGAAGAAAAAACATGAGTGCAAACCAACTTGAGAGGTTCGAAGTGATTGGGCTGCACGCTGATATTCTTCCGTTGATCTTCGAGGAACTTCTCAAACGCTTCCCTATCATATGTTGCGCCTAGAAGTCACACGTTTGAGCCAGATTGGTGGGATAACTGGTATTTAGTTAAAAAGACATCCAAAACAACTGGAATCGAGACAGAGGGAACGCTAACTACCTTCATTTGCAGCTTCTTCACTGGGCTTAGGCGTAGACGACATAAGTCTGAAAATTTAAGATGATCTCAAAAAGAATCGCAACGACCAAGAATGTGCCAGAGAATGATCCGAGTTATCCACGGCAAAAAGAAAATAAAATCAGGAAAGAATGCATCACTGGAACAACTAGATGAATAAATTGTATTATTGTTCCTATTTCCAATTACAGGGGATCAAATAAAGGCAACGCAACACCGAAACAAGCATTTTGTGAGAATAAGATTCGCATAAGCCAAGGAGCCGTATCAACAACATATAGTCAACTCCAAATGTCCGTAGACAAGAGTTGGGACCGCGGCGCGGTTTTCCTCCGCGTCTCTGCCCTGCATGCCACGCTGAATCCGTGCAGCAGACAGCGAGAGACCCGCGCCGCGGCCCCAACTCTTGTCAACGGACATTTGGAGTTGACTATACACGCACTTTCAACATCACGGAATCATTTTACAAAGGTTCTACCGTTCAATAATCATTGAATAATCATGCATGGTGCGAAGATTGTGCTGTTTGCATTCATACAGGTAAAGATGAAGATTTCTGATATTCAAAAAATCCATTTAAAAACTCTCGAGCAAGAACTCTCCTTGATAACGTCTCATAAATTCGTTCCATAAGGAAAGGCCAAAGCTGGCGGTAAATAATTGCCTACTATGACCCCGTCTGTCAATATCCCATGCAATTGTAGCCTCACCTGTACATAGATGACAGAGGTTTAAGAGCACTACAGTTGCTGACGTTTTAGACACTCTTTACTGCAGATGGTTATGACTTGAATAAAATACAGTAGGGCGAAAGCAAAGCTTAATTTTCACTGACTTGAAATGTGACATATAACTACTGCTCGTGATCACACTCTTGCCCTAAGTTTTTACGAATGCACATTTAGTTCAGCCATAAAATAAACAGAGCCCTTAGTCCGCCCAACAAGGTGTGCTATAGTGCGTTTCACCTGGGAACATAGTAGTGAAGATATTAGAGAAATAGAGAACACCAGAAACAGTGTCGAATTCAAAGAAGTAATCGAGAAATGCAGATCATAGACGCAAATACTCAATTGACGCCGTTTTTGGAACGAACTTTATTAGTAAGACGTGCGAGATGAACAAGACAACCTTTGCCTAGGGTACACTATTCAGAACTTCCCGCAAAAGGGTTTTAGGAAAAAAATGTGGTGATCAAAATATATGAATGGTGAGCTGTTTGCCCGATGGGCGTGTCCATGAGAGGGGCCTAGTCGGGCAAACCGCTACGAAATCGGGCAAAAGGCTATGATCGGAGAAAAAAACTATACGGTCGGGGAAACACTCTGAAAAGCACGTGAGCTATGAAACAAAAATTATACGCGCCTCATTTTTTTTAAATGTGCTTCTCCTTCTAAGCTGCAACATTATTATTTACAACAGTTTTTCCAAAGTGAATCGTTGATTGTTTTCGTAAGTTTTTTTTGCCTAATCTCCATCTCTAACCTATTATAGGGACCTGTAGAAAAGTTTCTAACTAGTTTAAGTTTTTGTCCGACTCTGTAGCTTTTTGCCCGATTTCGGAGCGGTTTGCCCGCTGGTGTAGCGATTTGCCCGATTAGGCCCCGCCCACGGACGTGAAATACGAATCGAAAGTGAGAAATACGAATAGTTCCTCAGATCAACTACTTATAATCTCTACATTAGACAGAACTGAGTGAATAAAGAAGATGAGAGAAAGAGAGGAAATGAAAACTACTCCATCTTCAAGATAGTCTTAGAATTAGGCACGGTACCCTACTCAGCAACGGTTGTCTCATACGATCTCACAGCGCGAGTCGTTCAAGAGATCAGTAACTATGGAAAAATCAATCTACGCCAATATGTACTCTGGATATCAAAGTGATTTGAACTAAGCACGATACTTTCGTCGTTAGCAACGAATCGACTGACAAACAAAGACATTCCTTACACATCCGGAGTCATATGGCCTTTATGCACATTCTTAGATAAACATGTATATATTACAAACTTCTGCTGAAAATTATGTGACCTACAAATTACGCTTAACGCTCAAATTTAAGTCTCTATACAAGAAGGATGAGATCTGAAAGATACTGACTTCAGCAGCGGAGCTCAACGACGCTAAAGCTACAACAGCAGCTTACACTTGCAGAATCAAAAATCGAATACAACTAATATGGTACAAAAGATGGTGAGGACACGATTCTTGCAATACGAGGAAACTGCATTTCTCAATTAACCATAAAACAGGGCATAAAATATTGCCTGATCCATCTAGAAACATGGAGAGAATGAAAACAAATGCTGAAATTATGCAACACAACTCGGAACAATGCACTAAGCAACACGAAATAATCTATCCAATGTACAAAAAGGCGAACTTTTCCCATGGGGTTGTGCATGAAACATTTCAGCGCTTGTATTTATCAATGCGATTTTGTATAAAGTATATAGTACCTAACAAACGGTGTCACATTACCCTGAAGTGGAATAATGATTCGTGAATTGATACTTTTTAAAGTGAATCACCCGGCACTGGAACAATATCGGATAGCAGAACACTAATTCAACTCAGATCATAAGAAACTAAGAATCTATCACTCATGTTGCAGCCAAAAATCTATCTAAAGGACTACGCATTATCAGCGGTATCTGAGGATGAAGCTTCGTGCCGTTTCTGCATTTGTTCTAGGAAATCAGGGTACGGCTGTCTCAAGTCCTTCATGAACTGCAAATTAGAAGATGAGTACAAATAAATAATGCAGAAACGCTTCCAAAAGTCTTATAAATGAAGTGACCCACATTAACAACAGCAGTCGCGTTCTTCAAATCCAATTCAGTATTTACCATAATAAAAATGCGTCGCTTGTAGTTCAGTTTGGCCGACAACTCAATCAATGATCTGTAGTACGAGGAGAAGTCATCGTTAGGCAGCTCGAACAAAATGCACTGAAAAATCCGCATAAGTGAAACAAGAAGAAAACGAAAACTTTTGCACACTTGATAGCTATGAAGTGTGGGTAGATGGAAACGACAAACATCTAAATAAGACCGCGAGAATTCAGCGAAAAAAATCCATGCTTCATCTCGCTCCCTGCCAGACTAAGGAGTATTCTTACGGGTAATTGGAACCTCAACATTTGAAGTTCCTTGCAGGGTACAGAGAACGTCAAGGATTAACGCAGAGCTCGCAGGAGGGCCGACTACTTCACATACGTTTATACCAGTTAACATAATGATCCTTTGAGATAACGCCTATAAACACGAGCTAACGGGTGATGCGGTGCTGCCCATCTCACTAGCGATGCAGTAATCACTGAAGTTCCCTATGCAGCTGCTCTTCAACCACTCCTAATTTCGAAAATTCATCTCAACATTAATCTAACGAATAAACAACAGGTATTGAAATGCAACTCACCGTTTCGACGAAACCATAATCCAGTTCACTTAGAGATTTGTAATCTGCTACAATTACTCGGCATTCTTCAGTACGCCATAACCTGACTGCTTCTTCAGCTTCAAGGAGGCTATCGTTGCTATAACAATTCAAGTACTCGATATTTTTGATGATTTTTGCACAGTCAACTGCAGCTACACTTACTGAGTCAAATATATGCTGGGGACATCGTCAAGTGTGAGCCGAAGAGTGATAGTATGAACAACCCATGGATCATTTGCCAGCACTACCGTTTTTCTAAGCGCGACACCATCGCCTGGAAACAAAACCACAAAAATCTTACAATATTGCAACGTATATTTAGCAACATTAATAATGCATACCTGCCAAAAGCCTCAGAAGCCAGTTGAAATGAGACCATGTCGAATTGCACTACAAATACTTAACACTATACAAAGTTATGCTAACATGTCACTGGAGAAAATCAGTAAATAGAAACGCTTCGCGAAAATGTTAAAGGATATTGAAAGACGACTTATAATTACCGTAGGCTACCAGCCTTTAGTTTCACCAGTTTTTGAATTTAATAGAGATTCTACATTACTCACCGGTAGCACTGCAACTTTGATATCGTCGAGCATTGGCGGAGCAACGAGTTTCACAATCTTTGATCTTGCCATTTCGTTCATGAATCTCTTGTCAAACAAATTTTGGGGCGATGTCAGACCAGAAATGAACATGTAAGCTGGCTGAAATTAAAAACGATGTCGTAACTTCAAGAACTTTAGGAATGAAAAACAAGAAATCAACTACCGAGACTTCACTCTTGGTAAGGAGCTCCTTCAACGCAATCAGGTCCTCCTTGTACTCTGACTCCTCTGAGCAAAAATGGAACTCTTCGAGAACAACGAACTTCAAGTACTTCAACGGTATCTGGAAACCCCAAACATTGATCTCCCACTTTTCTGGAAATCAAAAATGGTCAAATTCTCTGGAAAACCAAGCAGTCAAAATGTGGGCTAGTTTATGATTGTGACCACATAGTTCACTTGAACATGAAGGTTGTGGAATCCATAGAGACGAAGAGGCTCAAGGACCCATAATGTTTATTTCTTTAGAGCACAAAGCTCTAAATGGCAAAATTCACTGCCCTTCGGGGTTAAAAACCACCTCAAACTCACCTGAAACTTCCGCATAGCATCGACTACTGTATGCGCTGTAGCGCATACTAAGTCAATAGTGGAAGTAGTAGGTATATTTGCCATAGCCTGAAGCTCTTCCTCGGTTATGAAGAACTTGATCAAGGACGTTCCTGCAAGGTTTGATTTTAAGAACAGAGCGTGTGCGTGAACGGATGCAACTAAAAATTGGGAGTACCTCCGCAGAATGAGCTGCACAGATACTTGATGTGTTTCAGCTTGTTCTCCGTATGCGTAACAACTAGCGCAAAAGGACCACGACGACCGCGTAACTTAAAACTAGGTCAAAAAAAATAGAAAGTTGAGATCGAAAAATGGTACAAACGAGAATAAATTTTCAACATGACGGCGGTACCTCAATTTCTTTGAACTCCACAAGCTTATTCACTAGTGGCAGCAGATATCCACTAGTTTTCCCTGAACCTTCCGGACCCATGGCCAAGAAACTGAACTCTGCAAAGAATAGGATTTGTAGCCTTCTGCCTTCAAGAATAAGGTTATTCGAGGGTTTTAAACTTGACAAATTTCAGTCAAATTTGAAGTGCTAGTTATTTCAGAACATCCTCAAGGTCAAAGGTTGATTAAAACTTGGACAGCAATGAAAAGACTAAATTATCACACTCACCATACAACACTAGTGGGATCATATATTGCTGCATCGGTAGTAGTGGACCAACACAATGTTTCCTCCCCGGGAGAACATTCTTGGCAACGGAAGGCTGCAGAAAATCCAGAGAACTGGAAAAATACACTCATCAAAACCGGATTAAAACTGGTGTTTTGCAAAAAATTACCTTTCTTTTTTGAACCTTGGCGGTAGGTCATTATGTCGGATTTCGAGACGTTCACTGGGAATAGAGTCGTTCTCAATGTGTTTGCCCCCTAACCGCTCCCGTACAGCTGAATATCAGAAAGCAGTAATTATAAAGTTCTAATACAGAAACACCTTGTTAGCTTGTAACTTAGGAATCTCTTATTGAGATAACGTGGCAACATTGGAAATGTAGGAGAAACTTATGAGATCATGAGAGAACTATTAGCCCACTGCATCATAGGAAGGTACCTCCGGGAACACAAGATTTACAACCAATGAACAGGAAATGGAAGAATACACCAAACCGCAGACCAAAACCAGGAAATGAGATCATTCTAATCGTCAATGAAAGTAAAAAAAAATACAAAAAAAAAAGATGAAGAATACCTTGTCGCTCCCTGTGGTAGTCCCATTCCATCATAGCGGTGTTCTGTAAGTAGCGAAATGAGCCAAGATGAAAAAGCATATGAAGCGAAAGTACAGTTAGCATGCTTGAGAAAAATAAGATATAGAAATTGAATTGAGTATTGACTCTTAAGCAGGTACCTATTTACATAATGTTGCACGCCAAGAAGTGCTTACCATATCAAATATAAAATCGCTTCGCTTCATTTGACGCTTCGGTTCACAGTCGAATTCGAACACGTAATAGCCTAAATCAGAGGAAAATACAGTGGAGGTCAATCATCTCTGCATTACAGAATACCGCCCGTCTGCTCTGCCGCGCCGCACCACCTACGCATCACCACTGGCTGTGCGGCGCGGCAAAGCAGACGGGCGGCATTCTGTGATGCAAGGATAATTAACCGTCACTGTACAACTAAAACAGTGACTGTTAACTGTTGTTGCATCTCTTACTGTTGTAGAGCGTTTTACGCATGCAGGCGGTCCAGAAAGTATTGAGTATTGGTGTATTTCTAACTGGAGAGCGCAGGAGTGCTTTTGACAAGTAGCACACGTCCTAGCTTGTTGGTCCCACTGATGTTTTTTTTTAACTGACACGGTGAGACGGCTCCAGGAATGCTGTGGATGGTATACTCGCTGTCGTCCTGATTCAGTACTGGTCCCTTCACTGACACCTCCTTGCAGCCGCTCAGACACACCACTACAACGGCCTACGGACGTTCGTCACCCGCCGCGCCGCCGCGCGCGAATTCGCTGCGCGGCGATGTCGGAGTCAGACAACGGGGGCGGCAGGGAGCAAGAGGAAGGGCGGAACCAAGGCGGCGGAGCCAGCCAATGGGAGCGGCGACTGAGAACGAGTGTTAACTGCTGCGGCTGCGTCGCAGCTTCCAGATTATAGCGCGCCAGCATCGTGCTCGGACCGAACAAGTGAAGTTGAAGAAGAACTTGCATCCTGCAAAGGATATGGGCACCACCGTAACCCGGTGCCTGCGCGTCTAACTCCTTTCGCCTTGGAGCGCGATATCTCGGCCTAAATAGACCGTTCGCTCCTTTTGGCGTGTTTCGCTATGTTGTTAGTGCAGCATTTCAGTCTTTAGTGGCTATGGACTGTTCGGATGGCGACGGTGTCGAAGTCTCGAAACGCGCAAGTTTCGAAAGGAGTCGTTTTTTAGTTTCAGACTTCTTTCAGTTTTGTGATTAGGACTACAAAAATAAATGAAGCGCTGCGTCGACCCTACCTGGCGACTACTGCCAAATTTCATAGACGCCTTATTGATGACCTTAATGCAGCGCCTTGTTGATTTCTAGGAGACTCCAAGCAGTTTCTGTTATTTTTGCATGAGTATTCTAATGAATCAGAGCGTGGTGTTCATTTTTCTTGGAGTACTAGAAAAGAAGAAGCTCACGAGGAAATGAAAGACTACCACAGTAGTACAAATTCGACGAATTTCATCCATTTTGAATAGTTGGTGACTCAAATATTTAATTCTTGATGGTCAGCAAGTTCTTCTACGTATAATCTTTCCGAAGCAGAATCTGCAAGTATTGCAGGGGCTTGGAGAGCAATGGTGTGTAATGTCCATGAGGATGAACCTGTCCGATTTCTGGCATGCACTTATTTGTCCTCCATACCATTATCGGCATGTGCCGTTTATCCAAAAGTTTCATATACTTGCAAACAGAACAAAAGAAACAGACTATTTCCTTTAATTCTTAAAACTGAATCCATCCAAAGTTTTCTTCGGATAATTAGGCGAGGGAACAATGGCGGCTCGCAGAGACGCAGACAGACGAGGGAACAACCCGGCCCGCGGAGGGCGCAGACGGGCGAGGGCAGGCGAGGGAACAATGGCGTCTCGCAGAGACGCAGACAGGCGAGGGAACAGCGCGGCCCGCAGAGGACGCAGATGGGCGAGAGCAGGCGAGGGAACAATGGCGGCTCGCAGAGAGCACGGGAGACGGGACGGTTCGCCGCGTTCACCGCCCCTTTCGCCGCGTAATCAATCGATGGGTGACGAACGTCACGTAATCCCACTACAACACGGTTTCATTGCAGTAATCCATCGGCTCTGGCATGTTCTGACACTTACCACGTGTCTTTTAATTTGTTCTAACCTTCGTTTTCCGCTCAAACTTGTTAAAACCATGGTAAGACATGCCAGAACATGAGAAAACCAGCATGCCAGTGTAGCAAGCGCACTTCGCAAGAGTGCTGCCCTGCGGTAGCGAGGCGGTGTCGGATGAGTGCGATACTCATTCCCCGGTGAATGCCCTGTAGGTCGCCGTATGGTCGTCCGGTCCCGTAGGTTTCCGGCCAAAAAAAGCAAGAAAAACAAGGGTACAGAGCTCCGCGATGGGTTCAGTTAAACCCTATCCCCGCCCACGACTCGTAGCCATTCCCGCGCGATTTCACAATATACTATCTGTTTCAAAAATGAGAGCAATTCAATGTTTTGTCTGTAGCTAGACAAGACACGTCAAATCTTGGAAATTGGGCGCTCTCAGTAACTGGAAACGTGCCAAAACATGTCTGGCCTCTAACAACTGGCGAGACTTACTCCATCTTGGAAGCCTGCCAAGTGGCAAGATTTGTGAAACAGACAGTATAAAGTCTTTCCAAAAAAAGAAAAAAATACTTGCCTCCCGCTAAACTGCGCGTCGACTGAGCCACGTCGCAGCAGCAGCACTTATGATAGTGCATAGGAGGCGCGGCGCGTCTTAGCAGACGGGCGGTGGATGCCGGAGGCAAGTATTTTTTGGAACGACTGTACATGCGCGTGGAAATTTTGAATGTGAGTGGCGACGAACTGACACCGAAGAATGGGAGATCATCGCCCTATGTATGCACATACTTTGCCTCATTATGACTCGCATCCACTAACCGCTTTTAAAGTTTGCTGGTGTGCGACGAAGTATAGACACAGCTTGTAACAGATTTAGTCCAGTGCCTTTACTATTGATAAATAAAATCCAGAATTTCCCGAATAATCCATGCATATTTCGTTGCCGCGCTGACATTCATTTCTCTGTGCTGTTGCAGTGAAGATCCGTTATTGCAACGTTCTTTTTTTTGCCGTTGACAGCGCCTACGAAAATGGATCACACGGCTTGATAGTATCACTAGTATCAGAGTTTTGTGCTTCTGCGCTTTACGGGTTATTATGAACACGTTTTTATTTGGCCTTACGGTTCGACCTCACGTCGTCTTCAGATGCCTGAAAGTTGTGAAAGTGGTTCACATACAGTGAGCGTCAATGGCGGTGACCCGTCTGCGGCCTCGAAAAGTACCGCGCCGCTCACGCTAGAATCGTCGCCGCAGTGGCGTGTCTGGGTTTTCTTGATAGTTGTTCATCACATCAGATGATATCTAATAAGAAAACTAACCGACTATCAAGAAAACCCCATTATTTGATGTTCCGGAGAGGATTCTCGCTTGAGCGGCGCGGTTGCGCCGCGTTCTTTTCGAGGCCGCAGACGGGTCACCGCCATTGACACCCACTGTAGCTACTTCCAGACAAAGAGTTGGCAACAAATTTGTATGAAAGAGTACTTGAAGGATCTAAGAGAGTTTATAGGAGAGGATAGCAACGCAGAGGCATGAGAATTTTATTGTTTCATGGAAATAGCCCCACCCCCGCCAACGCAATTTTTCGGGTCTCAAGGCAAGATTATATCGGTCGGCTTTAGAACAGAAGGGCTCCTCGAGAATTCACTCGAAGTGAGATCGCGATTTCCTTGGAAAGTCTTTTTGTGGACCACAAATAACTAAGGAAAGGTGAACGATACTGCATTGATGACCCTATCAATGAGATCACCAAGTGCTTCAGCAGTACTGCATTGCAGCTGATGTGGCATATTTTAAGAGCTAAAGTTGAATTTCGTCTCTGTTGACTAACCAGTGTAAATTTCATGGTGTTTTTTTCTCAAATCCCTTCGAAATCCATTTCACACGTACTCACATGTTCTCATTAGTGTTATAGTTTTGGGCCAGCCTGAATGATTTGCAAACGATTGCTGAGTAGTAGTGGAATTATAGATTGTATATTTGTATTAACATGCCTCTTTTTCGATTTTGGAACAATAATGCTCGTCGAATTTTGCTGTTGTTTGTTTTAAAGCATATTACAGGTAGTGTAGCGAAAGTACAGAAATGAGGGCAACGGTAAAAAACTTAGGTTTGTAGTACCTGATGCAAGATCCTCATAAGAACATTCAGAATCAGATTCGGGCATGTTGACGAGAGTTGTATAGCTGGCATTTGATGGTGATGGTACCGGAGCAGACATCAGAATGACGAAGATAGCAGCGCGGGAATTCTGGCAGCCTCGTCAGGAGGAGGAGCGCGCCCTCTCAGACATTCGGAGCGGGCGGCCCGCGCACCCAATTCGCAAGGCAGGCCCAGCAGCGGCCCTAATTTGTGGGCGTGGCTTATTACCGGCCGAGCAGCGGCCCCTGAATTTTACCGGCCGGCCCGCTCAACCATAAAAACGTGGCAGCGTCGGCCAGGGGACGCCGTCGTTGCAAGAAATCACACAAGCATTTGTCACTTCACTCACTTATTGATCTTTGTTTCTTTATTATTCTTCGTTGTTTAATATGTGTTGACATGCTCGTGAATATCTTCGGAGTTGTCAAAAGATGTTTGGTCGCGAAGTATTCCATTCCTGCCCTTTTTCAATATATTCATAGACGTATAGTTAAGCTATTTTAGATGAGACATAATTCCTATGTGTTCCATTTTTGTTCCATCCTGGATAATACCTGAATTTGATGACACGAGAAAATGAAAAAAATCGCCCGAAGGATTTTCACTCACGGAAATTGAACGGAACAAAGTTCAAGCGTGGAAGTCATGCGTATTTGCAGGTGAGTGTCATAGATTTCAGTATGAGGATTCACTCGTAACAGGTCAAACAAAAGTTCTATGTTTCTCACATTGCTCTCTAGTCGGAATCATGATTTTTGCTATAGGCTTTCCGCTAGAAGAACGAGTTTCACATTTGGAATGCAGCATTCGGCAAGGATAACTTCATGGTTGGATTCGGATAGCAGTTCACGGAATGTATTCAGAGTTTGAATTATATTTGATTGTCGATTTTCATTTCCCCTAATGACTAAACTCAAATTACATTTTGAGTGTTTGAATTCGGAACAACCCAAGTTTGTGCTATGTTCATCTTACTGATATACTTCCACATCGCTTGTGTTGCATTCGAATATAATAAGTGGTATCGGCAGTATTTGTGTATAATCTCGTAGATGACTTTATGCATATGTTGTTCTATCAATTGGATGTTATATTATTGCATATTGTATCATATCAAGGCTATGTAAGCTTTGAAAAATGCTCCATGGATAATTTGTATGCCCATGTTTGTTTCATGTGCATTGGTTCTATGTTAAACTTATCCTATAATAATAAACCTTATAATAATAGCTCGTTCGCAACAAGCGATCAATAGCATAGAGCCCAAAGGTGACCTATATCCCCAGGCGCCAAGCAGATCGATTGATATTACCGGCCGAGCAGCCTGCCATCTCAGGCCGGACCGGTCGACCATTAGCGGCCGGCCCGCGGTTACAATGTCTGCCCGGCCGCTAATGGTAGTGCGGGCGGCCCGCTCCAAGTGTCTGAGCTAATCCAACTGGCGAGGCACAGGCTCCTCCTTTTTTCTCTAGGGTTAGATAGTGTCATGACTGACATGACTGACAACGTTGCTAGGATTTATTTCTCGAAATCAAGTCGATTTCCTTCCAAGAATGCCCACAAATTGCTGTGATTTGACTGCACAAGTGTTTCAGTGGGGAAATTTCCATTCCAGTTTCGTCCGTGATCTTAACTGACCTTACTGCAAAATTTCATGGTCACTTGCTCAGTTGTCACTCAAAAAGAAAAGTTTTACCGAGAGCTATTGAGGAGAAATTGACTTTGGAACCTTACTGAAGAAATTCAAGTGGTCACTGCATCTGCTGTTCTTCTTTTCTTTTTTTTTTAGATTACCATAAGAACTGTCCTGCCGAAATTAGTCGTACATGGTTTACAGTCCTTTTCGGAACGATATACGGATCCCATGAGTGCAGAATTGCGGCGGGACCTGGCCGAAGGATGCAGAGAGAGCATGCCCAGGTGAGAGGGTCCAGTAGGTCCCGCCGCGATTCTGCAGGCTCGATGCTATGAAACCGCACACGCAATCCGTCTATCATTTCGACAAAGAGTGCACCATATGCTTAGGACCGAATAATGCTCTACATATCTTCGCATTCGGGATCTCGAATATGTTGAAGTTTCGGATTTCCTGGAAGGAAAGAGGAGTACAACTCTCGGGGGTTCATGAAAAGAGGTTAACGGCACTCTGTTTTTCAGCATTCGAACTTCTTGGGTGGAATTTCGGATAGATGATTAGATTGACTGGGTTATTCGATTGCCATTCGGCCGTAAGTACATATTACATATTCCAACATCTGGAAAGTTCGGCCTTCTTCCTGTCCTCCAATCTTGACCATATTCATCAAGGAACCCAGCTCAGAAATTGTCCATTGTTCCATATTCCTACATATATATTATACATCAACGATACTAGTTCTGTTGTAGCAGAACATCCAAATTCGTGTCAGATTGAGGACTCCTCGCGCGAGTATTTGGCGGTTTCTCAAGGACGCCCAGGGATTCATGCGCGGCGGTCCCGCAGCGATGCGCTCTACCGTACCTCATGCTGTCCCAAAATTCGCCCGTATTTTTTATTCTCGACGAAATCTCACGCTTTTCGGCGTTTTATCGGATACTTCTCGTCATCGTTTTCTAGTAAATTTTGAGAATACGTGAATGATTCCGAGTATGACATGTGGTTTCATATATCGGAGCGTGATTTGCATTCTAAATCCAACCATTGATGAGGTAGTTTATTCTCAAATTTACTTGCATCGTTGAACGAGCAGGTACGTCATTGCGAAGATCAACCAGTGTTTTCGTTTATTAATTTGTATCGAGGCTTATTTCTTCTAGGGTCAAAATGGTAAAGGAATTCAGCCCACGTGGTGGAGGAGGCGGAGGTTTGTTGAAGATTTTCCACTTTGTTTGAAGTTTATTTGGGAGTTCGTTTTTACCCTACTATTGGAAGTAATTTTCTGTTTTCAACTTATAATTGTTTCCTCAGAAATGTTATTTTTAAACTTCATATGTTCTGTTTTGTTAGCAATCGACGCATGGTGCTTTCTCTTTGGTTTCTGCGTGTTTTTGTGAAGAATTTTTTATTTTCATTTTCAAAAGATATGACTAGCCCTGGGAACCATTAAATTTCTTGTGGTAACTTTTTCTTCCGTTTTGTTGGGATTAGAAAGTTCGGTGGAATTGAGCTTGGTTTCATTCTTGAGTTTTTTAAAATTAATCCATCTTAGGGGGCTGTAGGGTATATTTTTGGGGCGTGTCTACATTAGCTCTATATTCTTTCATCAAGAAATATTTCGAATTTATTATTATGGAAAAAAGGGAATTTGGTGAAGTCGTTCATGCTTATGGTTAGGTTTAGGGTCCCGTTGTGTCGTGTTGCGGGTACCTAAATGCTCGCATCTAAAATCATCTGCTTAAGCATAGGTTCAGGTTTCTGCACATGGATAGGCTCGATCCTGGGAGACAGCTTAGGCATGGACTTCCATGATAAATTCTACGACCTCGTATAAGATGTTAGTTCCTCTCCCCAACACTTCTCGTTTTCATCGTTGCTTTTTCGATGAAAGAATGGATTGAAATTCGTGAATCTCAACTAGAATAGAGATAAAGAGCGCTGGTGTTGTTAAATGTAATTTTTTATGTGGCTCTCGTACTGCGTTTTCGGATATTTAGACTGAGTGAGAAGTAACCGAACAATATTTGTTAATGGTAATTTTTATTTGATTTTCTGATTTTGAAAAGCGTATTTTATAATGTCTTATTCAAAGGCGGTGTGGGTTGTTATTAATGTTAAAACTTTAGGATTCCGTGGAGGCGGTGGATTCAGAGGTGGTGATTACAAAGGTGGTAGTTTCCGAGGCAGAGGAGGCGGCGGCGGGGATCGTGGTGGATTCCGCGGTGGTCGAGGCGGTGGCGACAGAGGTGGATTCAGAGGAGGTCGAGGTGGCTTCGGGGGTGGTGACCGTGGCAGGTAGTTTTCATGATCTAATGTCGCATTTGTACGTCTTCAATTCCCTGTTTTCTTTGTCTTCATTTCTTTTATAGTTTTAGAGGCTCCCCTCGCGGTGGCCGCGGCAGTCCGCGCGGTCGTGGATCCCCTCGCGGTGGGAGAGGCGGAGGTGGTATGAAAGGAGGAAAAACCGTTGTTGTTGAGCCACATCGATATGAAGGTATGCGGGTACTATCACTCACTTGTTTGTTAATGAAAGAGCTATCGTTCCAGGTGTATTCATTGTCAAGGGCAAAGAGGATGCTCTTGCCACCAAAAACATGGTCGTTGGCGAGTCTGTGTACGGAGAGAAAAGGGTTTCTGTAGACGATGGATCAGGAACTTCAATAGAATACCGCGTGTGGAATCCTTTCCGGTCCAAGTTGGCTGCCTCTATGATGGCTGGTTTGGAGAATGTACACATCAAGCCGGGAACAAAGTTGTTATATCTTGGTGCTGCCTCTGGAACTACAGTGTCACATTGTTCGGATATTGTTGGTCCCGTATGTAATTTCAATTTACACTCCTAAGCGGCATTTATGGTGTGTAGGAGTACGATCCGGTCGGGTAACAGAAGATGCGCACCGACACTTATCGGTCGTAGTCCGACGAGGATCGATACGCACCTTTTGTTATCCGACCGAATGGGACTCCGACACTAAATACGGCTATAGGCTTTCATTTCCTCCCTTTATATGCTTCACTGAGGCTAATTTCAGGAAGGAATCGTTTATGCTGTTGAATTCTCACATCGATCTGGTCGTGATCTCCTTAACGTAGCCAAGAAGAGGCCTAACATTGTGCCCATTGTGGAAGATGCTCGTCACCCCCATAAGTACCGTATGCTTGTTGGTAAGTTGTGTGTATTACACATTCTTTCAACATTCTTTTATGTTTTTCATCATTTGGTTGTGAGAAAGGAGCAAAATTCTCAGTCATAGATGAGGGCTTTTTCGAGTTGGTGATACTACTAGTCAAATTGATATTTATCCATGTTCTCTTACAGAAATAGTAGTCAAATTTCATCTTCCATTTTTGAGGCACATGAAGTTGTTATCACATGAATTTTCATGGTTCTCGAGTCATCTCTGGTCTTCTCAAGTCGTGTTAAAATATCCTCTCACTGCATTTCCACGTGTTTTCCTTGGGAAAGCTTTATCGATGAGCCCAAAAATGTCCGTGATACTTCTGAGCAGTGCATTCAAGGGAATATCTTCTTTAATAACAGATGCAACGCCTTACCGGTGTTCGCATTTATCTTTACTCTCGTCTTTCGCTGCATTCTCATAAGTTTGGTTAACTTGCTAAAATGACTGCAGATGAATAAGAATGAGCAGTGACACTCAACCTCGTTTGTTCTCTGAATACGTTGTGTATGATACTTCATCTTACATCTTGACGGTTTTTTTTTCTCGTATTAACCCAGTTATTTTGTTCCCGGTTCTCCTTCTCGGAGCATTGGCACTCTCAAAAATTATTTTTATCCAATTTTTTATTCGTACACCAAGAGGGTGCGCCGACACAGATACGAGGACAGTCAGTGATGTGATGCATTAGTTTAGTGTTTTCAGTGAACGAGATCTTGTTGTCTACTGTTATCTGCTCATATAGGATTCTACGAGGTCTTCAACAAGTTCGTACCATTCTGTGTTTAGGTATGGTGGATACGATCTTCTCAGATGTTGCACAGCCAGATCAAGCTCGTATCGTTGCTTTGAATGCTCACAATTTCTTGAAGAATGGAGGGCATGCAGTGATCTCAATTAAAGCCAACTGCATTGACAGTACCGCAGAACCAGAAGCCGTTTTCGCTGGAGAAGTTAACAAACTAAAGGAAGAGAAGTTCAAACCCAGAGAACAGGTAACGTTAGAGCCGTACGAGAGAGACCATGCTGTTGTAGTTGCAGAGTATCGTGCTAAGGGTAAGGCTAAGTAGTCGAATATAGTTCGTTGTTGTTGATTGTTTGTTGATTTGTGAATACATTGCTTACATTAACTCTTTATGCCTGTTGCCCTGCATATGTGTAAAAAAGGATTAATCATTGTTGATTTGAGTTTACATGGAGAATAAAACGTTGTTGTTATCCAGGAATCGTAAACGTTCTTTGGGTTTAGTCCCAATGTTATCTAGAAAATCGTCGGATACATTTTCATTGTATTTTTTCTGTATGGCGATACTAATTTCGTGTAAGTATGCTACAGGGTACAATGACTAGGCAGGAGCCGATCCAGGCTGTTCAAACTTTCGGTCGCAAGAAGACCGCCACTGCAGTCGCACACTGCAAAAAAGGCCGCGGCCTCATTAAGGTGAATGGACGACCACTGGAGCACCTCGAGCCCCAGATCCTCCGCATGAAGCTGCAGGTAATTCCGACTTCGATTCATTTTTTATTTATTGGTTTATAAACTTTATTTTCACTTGTTACCTGCATATTGCCCTTTTTCGGATTTGCTTTTCAAGAGTTGGGCCTTCCAGTTTTTCCTAATATTATGCTAAGTGTTTTTCTCTTTTTCTTTTTCTATCATTGGAGAAGAGTAGTGAAAGCTTTTATCAAAACCATCTCATTATTTGGGTCTCAAATTTGCGGAACTTTCAAAACCAGGACCACTACTTTTTTACTCAATATGCGGTATTTTTACTCAATATCATTGCAATATTTTGTCAACAATATTCATCGTTGCTTCCGCATGGATCTGCAAAGTTCCTTCACACTTCGTTGAACATGGGCCAGCGAAGCCGCTTTTGTATTGTAGAGTGTAACTTGCCAAAGGCACTCTGAAGTCACTTTTCAAGAATTTACGGGGATTCAAGAATATCCATAAACTGGTTTGATTTGTGTTTCCATGAATAGGAAAGGATGCGAAGGTTGCTTTAATATGCAATCTTGTGTTAAAACAGGGTGGGCCAGAAATACGGTAACAACACCCGTTTTTCCTTCAAGGAAACGTGTTTTGTCTTGAAGGTAAACCTAGTCGGAATGCCCTTCCCCAATGATTTACCACAATAGTGCTTCGGCCTACAAGTCACGTTTGACTCAGTGCTGGGCCAAAAATATATTTTGGGTCCTATCGGATTCATCAAGCGGCCACCCAGTTGCTTCGATCTCAGTCATTGGATTTAGTAGGTTTTTTGATACGGAAACCTGGTCTTGTGTATAACTTCCCGGGATTTGGGTTATTTATGAAAGCACTTTAGAAAGTATCGGATGAGTTGGACCTCAACCACTTGCGCGCTGCCGGCCGCGACATCAGTCAGCCTCTTGGGGCCTGTGTCGAAACTGATGGAGGGTATCCTGAGGAGAAGGGTTGCCTTTTCTAGTTGTGAGACAGTAAACATAAATACTAAGACAATATTCCGAACAACCCATGGATTCTTTCTCTGGGTGCCCTTTTCCTTGTTACCGTATTTTTGGCCCACCCTGTACAAAGTATGAAAATAAAAAATATGGAAATAAAGATTAAAATAAATTAGTAAATATGATAATACAAAATATTCTGCCAACACCTGAGGGTTTTGAAAATATTCAGTCATCCATCGAGCATCTAACTTTACAGGAGCCCTTGTTGGTGGTCGGTAAGGAGCGCTTCCAGGATGTCGATATCCGAATTCGAGTCAGCGGTGGAGGTCACGTAGCTCAGATCTATGCTGTGCGACAGGCCCTTGCCAAGGCTTTGGTTAGCGCTTTAATTTCTAGTATTTTATTGATTCATTTGTGAAGTCAATTACTTCGAAATGTTTGCATGTTTAGGTAGCTTACTACCACAAGTATGTTGATGAGCAGAGCAAGAAAGAGCTGAAGGACCAATTCTTCGCTTACGATAAGGCCCTCCTTGTCGCTGATCCTCGTCGTAGTGAGGCAAAGAAGTTCGGAGGTCCTGGAGCACGCGCCCGCTACCAGAAGTCCTACCGTTAAATGTTTTTGTTTTGTTACAAATGAATTGTTTGTTATTTTCTATTTCTTTTTTCCAAGGTTAGAGCTTGAATGATTAAAACAATAGCCGCTAGTTTTTTTTATTAGTGCTCGTAAGGTAGAATCCACGCAGTCAGCATTGCAACTGATTTCGAAGTCGTAAAGTGGGATCTTTGGAGTGATAATTCTTTCAGCAGCACCTAGGATGTCTGCTTCAAAATAATCATTTTGGGAAAGATGTTTACTAATGAGAACTAGAAGAAATGTTTATTTTGTCTCCGAAACTCCGCCAAAAACTACATTTTGCTTCTGCTAATTCGCGGGGGGGGAGGCTTTATTCTTGCAGTAGCCAGCACACGTAGTGTCGTTAAGGAGTTAAATCGCAAATATACATTGGTAAGATATAAACATCCTGAGGAACTGTTAATGCTAATACGTGTATATACACCAAGGTTGAGACTACAGTCATGTGTGAAGGAGTGATTATAATGAGAGAGAAGAGTAAACCGATGTACTTCATAAAAAATGTTAGACTTAGGTAGATTTGATACCTGGATCTGGACATCCCGTCTTTGATAAGGCTTAATTCATGAGTAACAGTTTGAAACGAATCTAGTGATAGAAACAGAGAAAGCATATGTACAGTAACGGATACATAATGGGTAACAGCAACTTATATACATGTAATGGATAGGATTTAGTTTACTTTCCGTGAATGTAGAAGCAAATGCGAGGTAAGATCACCACGTGGCGATTAGGACACCATGGTTCGCCACATATTCTGTCATGGTTGTGTCGTGTGAGTGTAGGTTGTTTCCGTTTCCAAGTCCTTCGAGGTAGCTCCACGGTCCTAAAAATGAATTGCTTTATGGTTGCATATCACGTTATTACCTGAAATGTCCAAGTACCCTTAGAGTGGTGTCGGCTCAATATAGTGCAGTAGAGCAGATGTTGTCTTCCACCTGCCTACTCTTTTTATATCTTCTTGGTTCGCTCCATTTCTTAGTGCCACCGTAGCTGCTCCACCTCGAAACGAATGTGGGGTTAGGCCCTTGTGTCCCAGTCCAGCACGATTCAGCACCGCACTAATCCGTTTCCTCAGGGCATCCGTCGTCGGTCTGTTGCCCGATTGTGTCGCGAAGATGAATTGCTCTCCTTTTATTTTCTTCAGAACTTTCATGAATTTACGCCATATTTCTTCAACTTTGCCTTGGATCTTGAAAGCAACAGTTGAACCTAATCCACGCTGGTCGGTTTTCGATTTGGGTATACGTACCCACCACGTTCCATTGCCTTTATCCTCTAAGTCCTTCTTCCTTACGCATGCGGTCTCGCCTATTCTAAGGAATGCGAGGAATGACAACAATACAATGGACGATTCGGTTACAGTCTCATCGGATTCGTTCGTTAGAGCCCAGTCTACGATCGCATCTATGTCTTCCTGTGATGCCTTCTTTCTATGAACGATAGGGGGTGTTTCCCTCTTTGCTGAATCCACTAGCAGTTTTTGTAGTTCTGCGTCCCCATCATCTAGCCGTCCATAGAAGAAATTTAACGCTGCCGTTGCTATGGGAATGGACTTTAGTTGACCCATATGAATCAGATGAGCGATGAAGAGGTTCCTATATTTTCCTAGATTGGAATTTGCGTTGGTGAAAGAAGCTGAGAAGTCCGCGAAACGTCTTCTCATTGAAGAGTACGCTTCCATGGTGCCTTGGGCTAGAGCACTGTTCGCAGATCTTCCTATTATCTGCGCGAGATCTTCTCTCCCATCATTCCTTGCCGATGCGATAGTTTCTGCCCAAGACAGCCATTTGTTACCTGAAAAATCACTGCAGTGCCACCACTTATTCATGCGATCCATTAATGGGTGGGTGGGTGGGGCTCAGGATGCAAGAATAAGCCGGAATGGTTGACCTCATCCATACGCGTCTCAGCAGACGCGTGACCTGACACGCCCCCTCTCCCGATGGCAACATGACTTGCGAAATCGCTCATTAGCATACGCAAAATATCGATTTTGTCTCCGAAACTCCGCCAAAAACTACATTTTGCTTCTGCTAATTCGCGGGAATTTTAAAGCAAGAGGGTTAGAGATGCCGAAAGTCCACTTTGGCAAAAATGAAATCAAAATTAACGGAGGGCGCCGTGAAAGTGTGAGAGGATGAACCGTCTTTTATAAGCACGCTTCCTTTTGGTACTATGAATGTATCTTTTATTTCTGGGATCCAATTTAATCCCCTTCTTAAGGACATGAAGCTTATATGAGCAGGCCATAGAGGAAAACCGATGACGCCTCTACTTTCATATTTTCTGGCTAAAAGTATGGTATCTGAAATGAGATAAGGAGGAGGTACCCACCAGCAACGATGTTGAGACCACAGGTTTGACGCGGAGATACTGAAAGCATTGACCGCTGTACAGCCATTGCTGTGCCACCTGGAAACAAAGGCTTCGCATTTCTTGTTATGTTCATCTGCGAACATGTCTATCTCGAGAGGGCCCCAAATTCTGTTGAGCTCATTGTAAATAGTATCCGAAATGGACCAGCTGTCCAAATCAATGATCCTTGAAGCCCAGTCGGCCTCTTGATTTAACTCCCTTGGTATCCAGAAAATTTCGACATCGGTATTTAGCTTATCAATGCTGTCCCATATTTCTAGTGCCACCTGCTGAACATCTGGTTTGGTGCTCCCCTTATAAAAGACTGACTGTGCCGTCTGGCTATCTGTTTGAACTTGAACTTTCTCCCCTGCAATGGCGGATCCGAATGATCTAATGGCATGTAGAATACCAAACAGCTCTCTGATCGTACTAGATGACCCCTCTAGATGCTGTGGTAGATCAGCCCTACTTATCAGGTTGTCGCCCGTGGGTGTGTGAAAAACAGCTCCCACTCCTGTGCTCGAGGCGTCTGTTGATATAACGAAGAAATCTTCGAAGTTTTTGTTTGTTACCTGCAACTCCGTTTTGCTGTGTGGTAAAAACTGTAACCAACCTTTTAGTTCAGCTCTCTCTTGTTCATCGAGTGACCATCGGAATGACAGGCTGCAACCTTGCGCCACTTTTTGTGCCACGTGTGTGATCATCGCACGATTTTTCTTTGTTTGTTGACGGGAAACGACTAAATGCATGGATGCTAGTATACCAAGCCATCTGAGCCTGTCCTTAAGAGATGGTCCTCTAGACCTCAGTATAAACGCATTACAATCGTATACTTTTTCCTTTCTGACTTCTGTAATGTCAAGCGACATTGCCTCAAGATCAATATCATGACCTAACCAGGTCATCTTTTGGCTGGGTTGCCAAGAACATTTTTCTTCCGCTATGAAAAAACCTGCTGCGAAAAGGTCTTGTTTAATTTTGAGTGAAATTTGTCTACATTCACTTTCCGTAGAAGCCCATATCAAACCATCGTCGAGGTATATTGCTACTCCCATTCCCTGTGACCGCCATCTAGCGAGTAGGGGTCTCATAAGTTTCGTAAAGATGAATGGAGCTGGAGATAAGCCAAAAGGTAAGACGTTGAAAACGTAAGAACTATCGTTCCACCTGAACCCCAAATATTTGCGGAAACTTTCGTGAATTAAAACATGATGATAGCCTGATTTCAAGTCAAAGCATGTCATGAAGCCATGACGAGGCAAAACGTTCCTTATTTTCGAAAGGTCTTCGAACTTAACGTGGTATTTCTCGAGGTACTTGTTCAAATCTGACAAGTCGAGTATCAGTCTGAGCTTCTTACCTTCTGCAACTGATAGGGGATTAATGCGGATGTCATTGCCTTGGTATTTTGAAATAGCGCCTGATCGGAGGAGTGCATTGATCTGATCTGTAACAAAAACAGTATTGTATAGAGCTGATTGCCTATTATTTACATTATAGCCTATATACGGTTGAGTGTGAAAAATTGGCAAGAAACCGTGCAAAAGTGTTTCCCTAACTAAGGTAGAAATTCTCAATGTAGACCAAAATCTGGTCCTGGTATGAATGTTACCTGCCACGAATTCACTGCTGTCGCTTTGTGAACTTGCAGTCTGTTGCATAGTGGCCGAATCGCCCGCAGCGATAGCACATATCCCTAGGAGTTGCTCCTCGAGGCGCGGCGCCTTGATTTTCCATCCTTGGGTAGGTTGGTTGTCCCTGTACTTCCATTCTAGGGTAGTATCCGTATGCTTGAGGCAGAACTGGAAGGGGAGCGGGAGCCCATGCCGTCCCCCCGTACCGAAAGGGCATCTTCTGGCGTTGGTAAGGCTCGAATCGTCGTGATTTCCAGGTCTGACTCTTCATTTTCTTTGGTTCTTCCTTCTCTTTCTTCTTAAGGAAAGAGGCGAGAATAGGATCAGTTGTTACTTCCGCTTTCTTGTGCTGCTCATAAAAAGCGAATACAGAAACGTCACCATCGGCCACGACTAGTAGTTCGTTTCTTTTGGTGAGGAGCTCGATCGCTTTATCCAGGTTCTTCTTTACGTCATCCTCTTCAGGCGCCAACTCGGCTATCGGGCGTATGATATCTAGGATTTCCGAGTTAAATTCAAACTGCCTTGCCAATCCGGTCTTGACGAAATTGTGTTTCGGCTGAGATTGCGTAATTCGAGACGGTCCGGGTCTTGACTGCATCAGTTTCTCCAGTTCATCCGCTGTGAGTTGGAATACTTTAGGCACAGGTCGGCTTTCGGATCCACTTTCATCGTCCTTGTTGATTTCTTCTGCCATATTGACTGTCGCTAGGAGTGGATATATCAGCCGCTCAGGATGCAAGAATAAGCCGGAATGGTTGACCTCATCCATACGCGTCTCAGCAGACGCGTGACCTGACACGCCCCCTCTCCCGATGGCAACATGACTTGCGAAATCGCTCATTAGCATACGCAAAATATCGATTTCGACCTATGAAGTGAGAGGTACATGCGCAAATGATATCATCGGTTGAGTTGAAAATGAGCGACAGAAGACCATTGATTACCCATAGCAAAAATTGAACAAGGCACAAGATAAACATAGTAATTCTACTAAAATGTGAAGCTTAACAACAACATATCAATAACAAATATAAGTAAAATTCCTGCTATAAGATCCAGTTTGGCTGTCTTTGATGGACGTTCGAGTGTACTCAGGGATATCCTTCCACTGCCTCGTTGGTGCTCAGATGGGGAACTGTAGTGAGCGTCAAGCCAAGGTGATCCGATCGGTGATCTCATGTATTGTACAGTTGTGGGGAAAATACGAGTATCCTGCCTTGCCCAGCCCCATCGCATGTCACAACGAACGGCTCGTTGACGGCAGTGGTGGAGAACAATCTGGGAAGAAGTACGAATATTGACAAAGCTAGATGTTAGAAACATTATTTCTCGAGGCGAATTTATCCAAGTTTTCTGAGACAGGTTAAAAAAGACGGAGAAATCCTTACTGTAGCAGAGCAGTCGATAATCAAGTTGGCAGCTACAGCGACAAGTAACGGCAGTGCTACCGTCGCACATCGACCCATTGATATACGTGCTCCAGATTTCTATAAAATAACGGCAAGTTTCCTTCAAACAAGTCTTTTCCTAAGCAGACTACAGAGGCAGTAAACAAATAAACCACGCAAGGTAGAGAAATAAATAATGAAAAAAAAAAGAAGTAGAACCAGAATATAAGCGAGACCATACGAACAGTTTTTGTGAGATAAAGAGTGGGTTTCAACAACGAAGAAGGTCAAATATTTGTGCAGGAAATTCTGCTTTTCCTTTATTTTCTCTTAAACTCTAGTCGCTGTTGATGCTGACCTAACAAAACGTTGTTTAATTATGAACGATGAACTCAAAACTACACTATTTCACACCTAGTCCTCAAAGTTTCCAAGGATTTTTTGAACGGACTGCCCACAGGGTATGGGGTGGTATAAAGGGCCTAGAAAGGGCGGTGTGGCTAAGCTCTACGAATGGTCAATTCCCACAGTTATCCAATCACAGAGCTCGTCCACACTGCCCAGGCATAACGCCCTGCACCCTTTCACAGGGGGATTATTTGAAGTGGTGAACACGAATATCCTAGCCATTTTCAACAGTAACCTCGTTTTCCTGGTGCTACGGTAGGGCTTCTGGGTGGAAACCGTGAAAAATTGTCGATTTTGACATTAAAACAGCAGTGTCAGATAAAGTGATGTTGGTGATCGCGATCAACTCCTCAAAATGACAGCCTGACAAAAGTCCTGGGACATCCTCTGAGGGAGCGGGCGTGGAAAAAAATTGGGATCTCGGCCGCTTTGAGGAATTCTATGGAAAATAAAAATATAAAAAACGTTGACCACAATATTGGATAACTGGTGATATATAATGTTTGGGAGTAGTAAAAAAGATGAGCTGTTGAAAATGAACTAAAATAAAGTTTTATTTATTTTATGAAGTAGTTTCAAAAATATGGCGACCCCCGTCTCAGGGGGGGGCTTCCTTGCGTCCACCACTGGTATCTGTCGGATACCTAACGCTACCCGGCAAAAACGGGGTTACCGTACGGTACGGATGCAAGATTCCCGTTCATCACCTCGAAAAACTTGTGAAGAAGTTTTCTTGAACATTTTAAAGCTTTGAATGTGGAATGGTGCTCATCTAAGGCAATCTAGTAAATAGTTCAAAGTAGATTTGATAAGTGTTCAAACTAATGCCAATAAGAACTACTCGGAAGTGATAATCTGGGACAACGTAGAACTCATATTCCTGGCTTTGTTCATTACAAAACGTTGAAACAATTAAACGATGGGATATCTCTCAAAAATCCATATTTTCAAAGGTAGAGCAATTCTGCAGAGCGAGAAAGGACTGTGGTTTAAAGGAAACACCATTGTTAGTGAATAGTTCTCTTAAACTAAATGTGGAGGTCTTCACGAGACACTCATCATCCTTGGCCATTTTATACGATTCGGAAAAACTTTCATGCAATTCTCGACCTCATCATCTCGTCGATAAAACTGAACGCAGTGTAAAACGCTGCAACAAGCCGGTTTCTACGCATTTTATGCAAAAAAAAAAGCACTTAGATGGACAACCTCATTGGTAGTTCCTCATAGTGATTGAGGTGGTTACAATTGCGAACGATGTGATTTGCGCAGCATCGCAGGTTTTTGTTCGAAGAGTTCCTATTCGGGAAAAATAGACATCGTTTAGTCGGCGAAGTGACGACAACAGACAGCTGTCTGGCTGACGCTGATTAGCAGTTGGATGGAAAAAATTTAAACTGCGAATTTCTCGGAAGTTTTTTTCTGTACTGGCTGGAATTTAAATCCCGAGAGGCAACTGGGGAAGAGCAAACGCCTTTTTCGGGTCAACGACGAGAAAAAGTGCTTAGAAAGCCAAAATTTGAGCCAATGAAAAGCGGAAAAGTCTTTAGGCGTGGAGCAAACAGTAAGACTATATGTATTGTTTTTCATAAAAAATAATAAAGCAGAAGAAGCCAGAAGTGAAAGCTGTGAGGTCGACGGGAGTGGGACTGCGGCAAGGGCGACGACTGGTTCCAATGGCATCAAACAAACACAAACAACGGCCGCGGAACTCGCGCCGCCGACCTCTTTGTTTCTGCCCCGTCAGGCTTCGACAACATCTGCTTTTTCTTTCCCAGTTCTTCCCGATAGTACTGGAAAAATCAAGAAATGACTAGGAAAAGAAAAGGAAAATCGGAAAATTAAATCGTGGAGGACGGACAAACAACCTGTTACAGTCCTTTCACAAGGGACAGGGAACTACAGGAAAATCAATGAATGATGGACATCTGGTACTGGACATACGGGATTTTAGGCTTTCACTGTACAAGTTGCAAGTCTATGGTTTTTATGGGTATTCAACTATGATAGTTTCTAGCTTAATTCGGCATGCTAAAGATGAAAAATATTGTTAGCGTCCCAAATGTGACACGAACACCAGCAATGATGAGCTGCCTACGGGAATAATGAACCCAGCTGCAAATCTGGACCTACATAATTCTTACAACACGCCAGTTTACGCAGATTTGACCACACTTACGCAGGCACGCGGCGTCTGGTATTCGTCTTTCGCAGGACTCAAGAGTGTTTGGGAAGAATATTTGCCCACGCGTTTAATTCAATACACAGAAAACATGTGGAATTTTTATAGAAAATATGAGAAAAAATTCAAATAGAAATTGAAACAAATAAATGAATAGAGCATCACTCTAATTTCTTTGATTTCACGGGTGTATAGCGCAGTTTCACAAAAGTTCTGCGTCCCCGATAATCTTTGAATATGGCAGAGTTTTGAATACAGAAATTTTTATGAGGTACCGCGTTCCCTATCATCCTACGGCTGTATCACAAAGCTGATGTATGTACTCTAAAGTGGTTGTTATTTGAGAGGGATCAGAAGAAAAATGAAAGTTATACGCACTACATATAGTTTGTTGCACCAGGTGAGGCAGTTGGATAGACACCAGAGAGAAAAAGAACGCGAGAAAGTGTGCAGCATAGGAAAGGAATGGGAGAAAAGCCGGATATTGAACTTATCCGCAGGGATATTGAACCATCATCGCGTTTGGAATAGACTATATGGAGTGTGCAGACTGAAAGTTTAAGCACAAATGCTCACCCACCTTTGTTCCTGAAACAGTCTATTGAATCCGAACCACAAATCCTAAATGTCATGTCGGGTCATGGATACACAAGTATGAAATTATCCCCTCAGACTGCAGCCATACACTACCTGAACTATAACACATGATGTTACCGCTGACGCCTGTGATTATGATATCTATCGATTGGGCGGACGACGGCGACATCAAATTGTTCATCCACAAGGATGGTAAGCAGGATCTGTTTTGATCTGAGGTAGGGTTTGAGTCCAGTGAAGTGAGGTCATGGTAGATCATTGCATCCGCATCGAAGAATTCTGGCCTAGTTTTTTCTTTCACTAAATATCGTAATAAATACAAGCTATACTAAGGAGTTAAAAAACATTGAACACAAGAAAATAGATGTTATAACAGACACTACTAGGGTAAAATTTCTTAAAGGACGTAATAGGGGTGTAGGGCGTTATACCCGGAATGGGCGGCTCGGATGGACCCCGTGATTGGATAATTAGGTGAATTGACCATTTACAGAGCTCAGCCGCACCGCCCTTGCCAGGTGTAGCGCTCCGCACCCCGTAATAAAGTTCGCTAGCTGAGGAGAACGTTGTGGCATGTACATTAGGCGGGAAAATGGCTGCACCTCTCTCTGGGTATCTATGACCAACCGATCAGAATCAATATCCACAGCCTCTCAGATCTCCCCGCACCTTTTTCGCGCGCAAAATCATATCATTCAAACGTGCTTATTTCTTTGTTAATGTACATTTTTTGAAATCCTTATTTCAGCGCCTCTGCCCATATCTAATATAACTTCCCCATCCATATCCATTAGGATGACCACCACTCTCCCAAAGAATGGTTAACCAGCCACTTCGCTACTTTTAAAGTGAACTATTCGAATCAATGTGCCGAGAAGGTCCAGGATCCTTATCCAATATATTTAACCGTAGGAGGGAAAACATATTGGTTATATATCCGTTCCCACTGGTTTATATTCACCTTATTCAATATAACTTACCCATCCACGTTGTCCATAGTTGTGGTTATGTATGCTGGCGGTTGTCCTCACCAACTGACAGAAACTTGATTTTCTCTCTTGTTAGCTCAAGTTTTTACTACTTGAATAATGTATCAGTCATTAATTGACAGTGACTCTACATATAAAGGTATTTCAACTGACTTTTTTTTCAGGACCAATTTTTGACCAGACAATGCGCGAAACCACAAAAGGACATGCTTAGCTATGGATATTTGCAGTGCATTGTGCCTGGAGAAGCAGAGGGTATGTTCTGAAAATCCTATTGTTTATTACTCAAGCTGTCCCTATACTCGACGTGGAGCGCAACATTCAGCCATGCATTCATGCAGCAGCTATACCGGGGACCGCATGCATCATAGAGATTACCCAGGGTAAGTGTACTAACACCATCACGTATATAAGCTTACCCATCATTAGCATAGGCGCCATTATATTTACCCAGGGTAATCTCAATGATGTATCCAGGCCCAGTGATACTTTGCCTACAGTCGATAGGAATCATAACCTATGTGAGCGTCCTATAATAATGTTTGCACGGTTGGTATTTCTATAACTTCAAAGTAAGTAAAGCCTAGGAGGAACAGTTTCGGGGTTTTATTGCCCCGGGTTAGGTGTGTTTGAAGTAACCGCGGTTGGTAGGAATACATAGTCTGCAGTGCAGTGACTGATCGACATACATGTGCTATGACTTCTATGATAAATGAGCTGCAAGCAGTTACGAAAACTTACCCTTCTCATTTCCCTACGGTCAGAAATCCAGTGTAAAATCGAGGGATTCAGTCCTGAATGCATCATAGAAATTACCCTAGGTAAAAAGTAAGGTAAAGCTGTTGACGCCTGCGCTGACAATGGGTAAGCATATGCGATGTACCCTAGGTAAAAAGTAAGGTAAAGGTGTTGACGCCTGTACCAACGATGGGTAAGCTTATGCTATGTTAATAAACTTAACCTGGGTAGTCTCTACGACGCATGCGGGCCCTGGGTGGGAATTCTACACTCTCTCATCGACCAATTCATCTACCAGCAGACTCGCGTTCAGGTTTAGAACAGTTATTACTGTGCCAAATGTAAGGACCCCGAGGAAGCCAATGATGTAAACAGTATTTAGGGACTAACTGCATATGTCCCTAAAAAGTTCCATCTTGTTGGTTTGCTGGAGTTGTTAAAGTTCAAACAGTGTAAACTTTATTATAACCGTTGTTTGAGCTATACACGAGGTTGGGAACAGATTTATCTCCACTGACGTTTCGGTGAATTGCCGTCTTCAGAGAGTAAACCTTATTCCTTGACACCCTGTACATGTTTCGTTGGGTACAGCGATGCAGCGCGCTATGCTTCATGTGAGGTAAAGTGGCAACCCGGGCTGGGATTCACGAAACGTGAACCACACAAATAAACAGGTAAACAGGGGTAACGTGACTGGTTATCTGACAGAGTACATAGTCGGAAGAGATGCGGCACACAGAGTTTGGTTTGCCATCCTAGTTTTGCTTGGTTATGCGTTCATGAATCCTAGTCCTGGAATCCGGAGAATCAGTGCTTTGTGGGTAATGGAAAGGTAGATTTAGATCAGATCAAGTGAACCAATCTGATCCACTCCATTCACATACCTTGATTTGGTTTTTTTCTAATATTTTTATTCGCATGTCTTAAAAAAACGTAAAAATCAAGCGATCCAAACTAGCAATTAAAGCGTGTGGACTAGTGAGCACCATATATTAGCACTTTCTGTATCTGCATGTTCCTCTCTTTACAGATGCTTCGTGGAATCTGCTGGGAAATCTGCTGCCGGGCCCGGCAGGAGATTGTTCGGACGTTAAGGACAGCTGTCATTTGGATGAAGTGGCTGTTACTGGAAAAGCAGGTAATTTCCTGTAACATCATCATGTTTTGAATTTATTTACATCTACCATCCGTTTCCTCTTCTTTCACTTTTTTTATTCCCTTTATGGCCCTTTCTTCATTTCCACGTATTCTTTCGCATATCTGAAATCCGCTCCGACATTTGAAGTCTGCTTGTTTTTCCTTATCTGCTGCGAATCCTATTTAGTTGGTCGTAGCTTTTTATGTATGGCTGTGGCACTTCTAGGAGAAAACCGCTTCATCATTCTAACGTCTTCGCTCAAAGAAGCACTTTTCTCGTGTTCGACTATTTTTCTTCGCCAGACGCGCTGGCTGCCGCTATCTATTCGTACAGGTACAAGTGATAGTTAGCGTTTGACCCTGATTCAGGGAGCCACTCTACATATAGAATCACCCATTAATTATCTGCTTAGTTTGTGCTGTGAAAGTTTTGCTCATTCAGAAAGAATAGACTTTTACCGTTCACTACCGTGAATCTTTATCGTTTTCGTTCTATTTGACGTTAACGATAAACCTTCTAATACCTCTATAAGCTGTACTGTGGTGCAAGTGTTAAGTGCAAGCACAGGGTCAGCCTTGAATGCGTTCTGGTGTCCATCTGATGAATTGCTGCTGCCGTGCTTCTTCGCCGGCGTTCTCCCGCTGCCGCTTTTTCCATATTCTCGCTAGCTGAGAACACAGCCTTACTTTCATATCCGGCCCACTCCTCCAGGCGCAATCAAACCTTTACTTCTGCTGCTCATTTGAAAGCACAGGAACGCATTTGAATTAACTGTCATTCATCCTGGATTGCTGTGATTTTCGCTTATTCTTTTGAATATACTAGCTTCGCACTTGTTCCTGTAATAGTTTTCACACTGAGCACTTTTTTCACGTTTTTTCACAAACATATTTTCACATTTTTACTTCTCATGATCAATTCCACGAAGAAAATTAAATTTACGAGTACAGAAAACAGGGTCGGGTCGTCACGGAAACTTATATTGATGGGGTTATTTATTCTAGGAGCTCCAATAAAATTTCGCCGGTTATTTTCCACGAGTTTCACCTTTTGACGTCATGGTCGGGTAGCTTAGGGAATGTGTCTGAGTGACTCTGTCGGTTATTACGACCGTTGCATGATGTCGGCGGGGTGATCACTGGCTCGATCGATGTGAAGACGTTGCAGGACAGGTATGGTAGGAGGTAGTAACAGTGGGTAAACATCAGATTGGAGGCGATCGCATTATGTATTTACATACTAGGTCTTATGGAGAAAAATGGAGAAATTGGATCGAACTAGTGATTAACCGACCGGTGGTAAGTATGGGCACCATATTGGGTTGACGTTGGCACCACCAGCATGTTGATAGCGACATCAGATAGATTGAGACCAATCGTCGATGAGTATCCGCGTGGGTTTTTTCGAAGGGCTATTAACTTTACCTACAAAAATTTACTGAAGGAACTTCGGAAAACACCAGAATGAGGAATACATGAAATCCAAGCACATATTCATCTTGAAAAAAAAACTCATGGTTGATGGCTTCAGTACACTACAGCCTTCGCTGCTGGTCTTGACTCTGGTTAGCGACTGAATCAATGTAAAGATTTTTGGTACTAGCTCTAGCACATAGAGCAACTATGCGGAGAGGACATCGTTGTGGTCTTCAGGAGCCGTATCCAGAATATTTGAGCTTGGAAGGAAGAACAAAGCGGGTTTCTATAGGATTTTGTCCACTCTGCTGTCCAAAATGACTCATCCATCTACTAGTTCATTTCTTGGTGCAGGTGCGGTGTCGTGACGAGAAACTACGCGAACTGGAGATGAAGTTGATCATGATTCGTTCAACTGGATAAAGATGACCTGCAGCGGAACGAATGGATTCACATACCCGCGGATATGTTTTTATTAGATAGTAGATTCTCTAGAATACCCTAACATATGCGCTAGAGGGCGTTCATCCCAGAAAAGACTAGGTACAATTACCACCCGCGCGCATAACATCAGGCCGTTCTGCTGTTTTGAATATGGGAAAAAACAGCCAAACATGGTTCAGAAGTTGCCTTAACTCATCTTAGCACTCCATTGGTCGTTTTGCATCGAAGGCGAACTGTCCACCCTGGGAATTGTTCATGAATAGCGGTTTTCTGTGCAGTGTCCTACCGAGACCTGACGCGCGCCGGGTGGTAAGTGTGGGTAATCGTGTCAGAAATCTGCCGGACTTACTATGCAGGAGGGCGATAGAGAAGCATTTACATCCAGAAGACTTGCATCGAAGGCGAACTGTCCACCCTGGGAATTGTTCATGAATAGCGGTTTTCTGTGCAGTGTCCTACCGAGACCTGACGCGCGCCGGGTGGTAAGTGTGGGTAATCGTGTCAGAAATCTGCCGGACTTACTATGCAGGAGGGCGATAGAGAAGCATTTACATCCAGAAGACTTGCATCGAAGGCGAACTGTCCACCCTGGGAATTGTTCATGAATAGCGGTTTTCTGTGCAGTGTCCTACCGAGACCTGACGCGCGCCGGGTGGTAAGTGTGGGTAATCGTGTCAGAAATCTGCCGGACTTACTATGCAGGAGGGCGATAGAGAAGCATTTACATCCAGAAGACTTGCATCGAAGGCGAACTGTCCACCCTGGGAATTGTTCATGAATAGCGGTTTTCTGTGCAGTGTCCTACCGAGACCTGACGCGCGCCGGGTGGTAAGTGTGGGTAATCGTGTCAGAAATCTGCCGGACTTACTATGCAGGAGGGCGATAGAGAAGCATTTACATCCAGAAGACTTGCATCGAAGGCGAACTGTCCACCCTGGGAATTGTTCATGAATAGCGGTTTTCTGTGCAGTGTCCTACCGAGACCTGACGCGCGCCGGGTGGTAAGTGTGGGTAATCGTGTCAGAAATCTGCCGGACTTACTATGCAGGAGGGCGATAGAGAAGCATTTACATCCAGAAGACTCTAAGGCTGTTGCCAATAATTCATTACACGGAGATCATGGTAATAATTTAACTGTACCTTGTGAGCGGATAAAGATATGGTTAGGATTTGCCTAATATAGTCCTGTTTTTATGATTTTTTGAAGGCGTTCAGGTGACTAATTAGGGACTTTCTCGCTCGGACACGCTTGCTTTCAAAGCTGCGACTGCGTATAATAGGTGCTGCGATTTTCCTAACCAATAAAGGCAAAATTGCTACCTCTCCACACTTTTCACACTTTATGAACTGCCGGCCGAATCGATGCGGTGGTTGTCATCAAATTCGCACTTTTCTCCGTCTATTCAACTTCACCGTGGTCTCGTTTCCGTTTGACTCTGATTAATTTTGGCCTGAAATGGACTTTTTACTTGGGGATCATTTTTGGCTCATGCTGTTGATGGTAGAAGTGCAGCTTCAGTTGTCAGTTCAATAATTTGTTGGCATCTGTTGCCAAGGCCGACGATTACTTCTGACATCTCGAGAATCGTCTTCCATAAGTCCCGGGGTATTTTTGGTTGTTTATTCGGCCAGCTATGAGTAAGATCCTTTTTGTGGCTGAATAGCATTGTTCTTTTGTTAGGCTGGACCTGTCAAGAGCACGTGAGCAATTCATTTCCGAAACTCACGCCCTACTGCAGACGTTGGAGTCGATATTTCGCCACTGACCAGTTTGTGTGGCAGTAATCCTGCCTTCTGAGATACATATTCCCTCTGCCAATTTTATCTGGGAACTGACCAATGGGAGCAGAATATGCATAGGAGCTGCCGTCGCGAAAGCTCCTAATTCTTGGTCATCCTAGCCTGTTTACACCTGGACGGTCGCACAGCATTGTTTACATTTCATTAACCATATCCATATCGTCGAGTCAAAAGCGGCCCGCCTTTGGGTCATTTTCGAGCTGATTTATCCGTCATTAGGGTTGTTTAGTAGTTTTTACTTTACCTGGGTGTTAAATTTTAAAAGAAAAGCACTTTTACTTTCTCACTCAATATTATCAAAAGTCTCAGTTTTTCGTTGATTCTAAATGACCATGTTCTGATGCCTCACATTTTTTCCTTCTACTAAAAAAGTGAGAAGATCCCCTCTCTCCAAGGATACCAAGGGTTATTTTTTCTCATTTCTTAGAAAAACGAAGAATTTATTTATTTATCTATTTATTTATTTATATACCACATTTGGTAGTTCTGCCAATTCCTCCCTATCGCCTCGTCACATCTCTTTTTAACACATTCGCGACAATGTGCTCAACCGGTTGACACGCATGGTGCGACGCGTGGGACCGCGTGCTCAACCGGTTGAGCACAAATGTGTGCTTGAGGGACCGCCCGTGTCCCACACGGCACACCATGCCGAGAGTGTAAGGTCGCGAATGTGTTAATGATCCCATCAAGTGCTGCCAAGTTGTTCAAGGATTACGAAAGTTGGCGGACCCTCTCCCTTGAGGTCCCCCTCCCCCCGTCCGCCCAGGGCCCCTGACGGATTCGTCCGCCCAGGGTTAGGTTGGTCATCCAAGCCCTGGTATACCTCGACTTGTATAGTGCGTTCAGATTATGGGAAAAGGATCTCAGTAGGGGACCTCTCACCTTTCGTATTAGGAGAGCGGCATTATGACCCACCATGAGTCGTGAGCATCCCTATGAGGATAAAAGTTCAATCGGGAGGAGAAGGCGGAATTCTGTTTTGTATTCCTTGGTCCTATTGGTGTTTCTTTGATCTTTTTCGGAGCGCCCTCGAGTGTATTGAAATAAATTAAATAAATAAATAAATAAATAAATAAATAAATAAATAAAACGAAGTAGCCTATTCAACCGCAAGCCGAGTTAATCGTTGACCTTATAGTTTTTTTTGTGTTTGCGTTATCTGTAACTACTGTGTCCTCGCTTGCTAACTAATAAAAAAAAACAAAAAAAAATTAATAATGCGACTTTTGATGGCACATCTGTAAGCGGTGTGTTAATAACTGAATAAATGAATAAATAAATAAATAAATAAATAAATAAATAAATAAATAAATGAAATGTCACGATTTTCTAATCGTTTTGTTTATCTCGACCTTTATTGTTATATTTATCGAGAATAACCCGTTCGTTATTTAGTTAGTAATTTAACTTTTGCTAGCACACTTATAGGCGGTGCATAAATAAATAAATAAACAAATAATCACGCACTTCCCAATGATGCTTCCAGAAATCTTCTTAGCAAGTGTCATTATTGTTTCTATTATACCTTTATTTTGAGGGGTAGCATTGTGCCCTTGGCACTTTGTAGTGGAAATAAATAAACAAATGAATAAATAAATAATTAAATAAATGCATGAAATATCCGGATACCTCTTTAACCCTTTTATATATCTAGACCACCTGCAATGCCGTTGGGATTCCCACAATTTAATGTGAGTTTCGAGGGTGTAGGGAGGAGAACTTGCTGCTCTGTGAACCTTTGCTTTGCTTCTTCGCATTTTTGAAAGGTGCGAGACGTCCTTTCACCTCCAGGTGAAAAAATCTTCGCCACAGTTCTCTTCACTCCTGCTATTCTGCTCCCATCCTTCCACATTTAGTCACAAATTCTGGGGCGGAGTTTCTGTGACGTTCGCCGGTTTTTTCTTTCCTATAACAACCACAAATCTCCCAACATACATGCGCATATTCAGTAGAGTAGCGCTTTCGGCTCTCGCGTCTCTCGTTTCTGCAGCGTCGTTCGCCCTTTTTCCGAGTTGCTCGCTTCCTTTGAGGGGCGCGAAATTACCTTTGAGCTCATTGTCCTCGCCTCACTTGCACCTTTCTGCGAAGTCAATCGTTGTATAGGCGTCGAAACCAGACAAAACAAACATCATGCAATAATTTGGCTTGGTTATTAGTGTTTAGGCTTCTGGTGAGGAGATCTAATAAGTGAGCATGTTAGTTCTTTTATTATGAATTCTTCCTTTTCATCCGCATTTTAAGTATGTTCCGTTGGTCATATTTACAACAAATCCTTATATTTACCACGCTGTTCAGGACAGACATTATGTAGTTTGGTTTAGTTTTGATTTCGTTAGTTTCTTACACTATTTTATAGAGTTTTGCCTTCACATGGCCTTCATTCATTGCTGATGAGTTCTCGGGAAGGCCATATTCTTATCTAGTTTCCGTACCGTTCAAAGGAACGGAACGGAGATTAGGTATTTTCTTATTTTCACTACTCCATATGTTTTTTTACTTTTTCACATTAAAAATACTTGTCATTGCATAGGAATAGATATCAGTGTTAACATCCAATTTTATGTCGTTATAACGAGTTGTAACTTCATTCATTACTTTATAAGTACGTAACTAATTATCCCTGAGATGGTAAACTGTGAGCTTATAGGAGGAGCCTTCTTGCCCAGAGAGAGGTTGTTTGGAGAATAATTTGATCGCTTCAGTACTCAGTTGTTTTCTCACTTTAGTATCAGTGTGTTTATCGAATAATGTATTGAATTCATTCGATATTGAAATATTCGATTTCGAATGAGCTGACAAATTGAAATGCTCACGAAAGAGAGAGCCCTACACCTTTGGGTGAATAACAATAAGGGCTGTGAAGCCTCATGTTTTTGGACTATTCGATTTTTTGGATTGATCTCTGAATTGTTACTGAAAGTAACTGAATTTATTCAATTTTTACTCGGTCAGTGCTCTATTTAGTATGTGAGTAAGATTTAAACGTTTTTTAGTGACTCTAGCATCTCTATGATATCCACACTTTCATAATTTCTCATATTTTCATTCGCATTGTCAGAGAGGTCACCCTCGGAAACTTCCGTGTCCCAGACTTTAATAGTTCGGAATAGTTAGTAGTTGCCCCAAAAATTTTGCCAGAGTTCCACAGTCGTAGGCATCAGCATTCCTAAGATATGAGCCCGTATCCAATATACTTTACCCAGTAGGATAGACACGCTAAAACGGATACTTTGGAGCATTTTGTTATCCAATATTCCAATAAAAACTTATCCGCGGATATATTTATCCACTCGTGCCTCTGCAGGATATTTTTATCCGGCTGGTATCCGATTCATAGAGATCCGCTTTCTGTTGCATCAAAACTCATGCTATCTCTCGTCAGTGCACCACATCTGCGCCAAGGAATGAGGATGGATTACTTTTGAACGTGGATGGATTACTTATACTGGGTAGGAGACTGGATGAACACCAGTGGAAACGGATAAAGTCCCGCTGTGTTTTTCCTCCGGTGGGCAAATACATGTATTGGATGGAGAAATTTTCTAGCAATCTAACTGGGTGGAGTATAACAAGCAGTGGCGGATGCAGGGGAAGGGGAGGGCTTATTCATTATTATGCTCTTG
>JARK01001359.1:581877-620765 GCA_000688135.1 Ancylostoma ceylanicum | reverse complement strand
GCCCTTGCCGTCTGCCCACCTTCCGCGTCCAGCACTGACACAAATTTTGAAAGAACAGTTATTTCATAATTTTGGATTTTTTCTTGGGTTTCTTACGTTTCTTTTATCATTTTGCCTCACTCTAAATTTCTTGATCTTCGTTCTTGTGCAATTTATTACGCAGAGCTAACAATATCTATCATGATAGTTTGAAACTTTCCATTTTTTCTTATATTTTTTCCGCTTGGTTGATAAGTTCGTGGATTATTTTGTTTATCTCGCTAGTTCCTTTTCTGATGGCTCTCCTTATTGAATCAACGTATTTTTTTCAATCTACTCCACCTCACTAGTCCTGCGATGAATCTTCATTTCTCAGATTTCCTTCGCTATTCTCGTACGAGGATTGATAGGCCGCTTGTTGTGCCCTTTTTCAGCTCACGTTTTCGTCCGCCTAAGCTTTTCTTTTCATTTACCACATTTAATTTTCATCCACAATTAGGGCTCAATTTGTCGATTTGCGCAAAAATTATTCTCCTGCGCTTGACATAGGCCAGTTATGTTTGAAGGTCCGTTTTTTTTTGGGATAAGGGGGGGTTCGACTCATACTCACTTGAAAATTCGACTCATACTCACTTGAAAATGGCTCTTATTCTCGATTTCAATTTGTTACATTATCGCTAGTATTAAGCTGACGTCTACAGCAGTCTTGCTTGCTTGATGCTCAAGGTGCAAGATGCTCCCAAAAATCGATATATTGATTTTCGCCACAGGCTGTGAAAGCTAACCACTTCCTTATCCGTTCCATGTAAACTCATTAGCATTTAAATAAGTTTGTGGTAACTTTCCTATTTTCCACAAAAGCAGCTCCCCGAAATATCGATTTTTGTCTTTCGACAAAGGTAGGCTGAATATTATTGGGACGAAATTTCTGTTTCCCTAATTATTCCTCTTATTGTGATAAATACACAAATTTTCTGGTCCTACAAATAAATTCACTGTCAAGGTACCATCTATTTGTGTAAAAAAAAACGGACAAATCTTCCTCCTTGCAATTCTTCCTGGTCTTCATAATTCCCGCGGATATTTGGTTACCCGTTCATTGTTGAAGTCACAGATGAGCTAATCATGTAGGTTTTTGTGAAATTTCTATTGATCCTCCAACTTCTATTTCCTGGTGTTATCGACTTTTCCTTGATATTTCTTTACTTCACTCTGTTATTCGTGCTGATTTATTGTGACGCAGCTTATGACATTGTTTCCAGGTCACAGATGAGTGTACTGAACCGATACAGATCGATGCTGTAGCTGCGCCACGACGAAGCCAGGTATCAGGATTGGGAGAATTAAAGACACTGTCCCACCTCAGAATTTTTTTGGGATTTTCTCTTCGGATAATTCTCCAGAATCTGCTGATCAAAATGTTGCATATGATTGCGTGCAGAATTGCTGAAAAAAAAAAGTTCTCGGGGAGCCTGTGGGCGGAGCCAAGGCGCGATTACAGGATTTCTGCACCATGTACTGTCTAGCTCACCACACATGAGGCGCAGTTTCTATTCTGTTAGGGAGTGGATGAGGAGTTCTCACGAGGAGTAGGAATTTCCTCAAAAGGTGCGTTTCCGGTGGTGAATTGATCAGATTGATCCTTGGCCTCACCCCCGGCTCCGCCCACGATCTCCACAAGAATGGGTGCACGACAACGGATTTTTTCCACGATTTTGCACGACATCACATGTAATTTTCCGAATATTGGGCATTCGTAGCCTCGAATATTCGAATTCATTCACAGAAGGGAGACTTAGACATCCATTAATAAAAAAAAAGTCTGGAGAACTCCAGTAGAATTTTTGGCTCCATTAGTGATCGTTGACACTTTGGAAGATTCAGCCAAAGGTGGAAGATTCAGGCAAAGGCCTTGAAGTCAATAAGCGAAGCTGAACAATTTGAGGTGGAGATTATCCAGAGATCATGAAATTTTCTAGCCCAAGAGTGTTAAAAATTTCCAACTGATTGATAAAAACCCCGTAGAGAGCATGAATGGCAGAATGTATGAAATCAGTGTGGTCCACAGAAGCCCGAAAAATTATCAAAATGTCGTAGTGCTCAGCTAATAAGCCCGTTGGGACCTGGAGGTGTTCCACTGCGAGCTGGATAGAAAGAGAAAATAAAGTTTAAAAAAAGCCAGGGTAGCTACCATGAGCTCAAAAATGGGGTGCCAGGGTCATTAGGTCGCTTAGGATCACAATGGAACTAGAGAAAATACCCACGGCCTGTGGAAAATCCAGGATCGGAAAAGTTGGGAGGTGTTCTATAATTATGAAATGCATTCTACAATTCAACTTTGCCTTCTGAAGAGCGACGCCTGGGAAACTGTTACTTTTCTATTACCACTGGGTATCATATTGCCCTTACTCTGTCAATTCTCCACCCTTGGGAAATACGGAAGCCAAAGCATTTATTGGGACATTTTGTACCCTATTTGCCTGTATTGGCGCTTTTTTCATCAGCCAGATGCGACATTTCAAAGCGGCTGCACTCCAGCCCCCTTTGCCGATCTTTGCTTTTCCCAGACGTCCCGTTTGCCATTGGAGAAACGTCTCCAGGCGGTGGTGAGCTAAGGAAACTATGCAAACAAAGAGTGTCAGGGATGGGTGAGAGCAGGCAGAGCTGTGGCATGACTTGAAACATTAGCTCCGACGGCCATTTTCAGGTGCTCGTTCGGTGATGCTCACCACAGAGAAACGATCAAAAACGAGCGCTATTCCTGCGAAATATGGCGATCCGAGCCAGTACATCGGCACCTACGTACCACCCGTGCCACCGTGAGTTAATTTTTACAAGGAATACAATTCTTTCACATCTTTTACTCGTTATTAGGAATAACCTGAATGTCTTTGCAAATTTAATATTTCATATGTATTTTCATGGATTTTTTCGTCGGCTATTTTTGGAAAGATCCTACTTGCTTGTTTATTTTTAACTACATGACAATTTAAACAAATAGAGATTAGTCATGATTTAACTTTGTTTTTTGTTCATTCAGCAGTTTTTTCGAAAATGTAGATACCTACATAAACTACCTATATGTATGCACCTACATATAGTGGCGGCCACATATTTAGCACGCTGCTAATTTTGGGCAATCAACTGATGAAAATATAAAATCTGTATTTCAGTACTGGAATCAGCTATCAGGACAATATTCGAGAATATGATAAGGCATAGTTTTCTCCTTCCCGCCTCAACTTTGTTGCTTTAGGAAATGCTTCTGGATGGGATTGCACGTATTTAGAGCTAAAAATGCAGTGCTTTTGGAAATGTTTCAGTTTCTCTCCTAGATGACTTTATTGGATCCGGGTAAAATGTGATCTTATACTCGATATGATTGCGTGTTTTGCTATAGTAGTTTCAATGAACAGTTTCTCACTTAAAGGCAGCACCCACGGAATTTTTTGTGTTGGAGCTTTCGCTGAATTTCAAGGTTTTCAGGGACGATGAACTCATAGGCAGTGATGAAACAGCGTGAAACACACCGGCAGACGGGAAATGAAGGCGCTGTTTTCCATGCGTCCACAGCGCTGACGAGTTTTCCGCTGAGGGTATACGCGCGTATCGTCACGAATTCTTGTGGATGGTGCGCATTCCATACCCTAACAATATTCCTTATACAACATGATACGTTAGGCTAGACCACTCGTAGCATGCCAAATCAACAGCGTTAACTGGCGCGGCGGACACCAAAATGGCCATGCTTGCATCCGTGTCCACGGCAGTATCTCCACATTAATTTTGTCTCTGTGTATTCAGCAGTTTTTTTTTCGGAAGTGTAGACACCTATGTATATAAATTACCACCTAATGCACCTATATATACTTGTACATACCCTATATAAATTTATTATAAAATTTTTAATTATGTCTGGCCCTGGTTTTGCTTGATTTACTCTACAGGCAGCCTAATAGCTTCCTGTGATTAGCTCCCAAACGAGTCAGTTGCTCTTAGTATTATTAGGGTGTTAAGTTGGAAATGCGCGTTTTTGCATCGGACAAATTATTTTTTGAAAACAAAGCTACAACACCCCAGTCCAAGTTCAATACAGAATTAGTATTGCTGAATCTTCGACATCTTCCACAAAAAGAGTGAGGGCTCTCCTCTGGGTTATCGCAGCGCAGTGACCTAAAATCGCGGCTTACCCAAAATTTGGTTTCGTAGCAGTTTCGGAATTTTTCTCATTTATTTAAGGCTTAAAGGAAGCAAGCAGGTGGTCGCCTGATACGATCCCAAGTGCGACTCCTAATTCTAAATGTGAAGAACAGGGCAGTCGAGGAAACGATTTTCAGTCGGAATTTCGGTTCAGTTACCCAAGTTCGAGGCCATTTTTGAGTAATTTATTGTTGCATGGATTTAGCCAATTAACACACGAAAAATTCTCTTAATTCTATATATGATCTGTAGTGGTGCTCCGCTGCAGTTTCACGCTCTTTAACAACATGAAGTTAGGGAACAGAAATTCTAAAATTTTGGTCGGTCTTCCTATAAATTCCTTTAAAAAATAAAGAATGAAGGAGTACTCGACAATCCGCATATGAAAAAATACTACCTGATTTGCTCATTCAAAAGGTATTAAAAGTCTGGCGAAAAGGTTTGGCAACACATTCATAAAAACGTCGAAACTTCAGCGCGCATTTCCAACTTAACACCCTAATATTTTCGGTAGTGCTATATTTTATGTATGCTACTCCGTGTTCCAGGAAGTATTCAGGTTTTATATCGTCCCCTTAGCTTGTTAGGCTCTGCCTAGTTGTATTGCTGAAAGTAAATAATTAAATCAACAAATTGCTCTAATATGCTCATGAAATGCCATTTTCATGAAAAAAATAACTTGTGAAAAGTTCACGCAGTTAGTCAGATATATGCAGACTGATTTCTGGGGTGCTTTCTAAGGTGCACAACTGAGAGTGCAGTACTCCTCGCTTCCTCAATTAAATCTCCCCTGCACATCCGCGTTTTTGTGCGTCTATCGGCGGTTTAAAGCTCACTTTTGACGCTGAATCCGTCTCGTGGCAAGCGCTGCGTTTTGTCCAAACTCCTAAAAGCGAGGCATCGCTTCCATTAAGTGACGTCCTGAATTTTGAAGAATTGTTTTCTACAGTAAACACTCTTATCCTTTGAATTTTCTTGGCGTGGACATTCTAATTCTCAAACAGGAAAGGTGGAATGGATTCACGAACCATAGTATAATTTTATACTTTATTTACTATGCTGTATTTAGGAATTGAAACGAACTGTTCTATTATAGATCGTTGAAAGTTGCTTTGACGCTAAAAATAGCTCCTTTAACGGATAAAAAAATTGATATCGAGGTTTGAGGAGTGTATTAGTGTTAGAGGGACCTACCTATATTTGACTGGTATGAATTCTCTTCGCTGTAGACTTTTGGAAGTAATTTAGGTCGGAAATTTTTTGATACCCGTTCGCCATCTTTTGCGCTAAGGACGAGTGCCTCTTTGGAGGAAATCGCTGCTCCATGAGAACAAATAGCAGTCCACAGAAATTTTGATCTTAGCGGAATTTCTAGATTTTTCCTGAGCAAAGAACTGGTCGCTTCAGCTTAGGTTAAGGATGAGGGCGATCAAAATTTCCATCGACGCTCGAAATTTCGGTTTAGTTACCCAAGTTCGGGGGTGGTTTTAAGAATTCTGGTGCAATGATGACAAGACAAATATTTTGCATGTCTAACATGAGATACAATGGAATTAGGGGTTCGTTATTATGAGAGACGGGGTACTAACGAAGGGTTCGCTGTGGTAAAGCTGAACATACTCATTTTAAACCAGATTGATGCCACTCAATAAATTTGAAGAAAACTGAGGAATTTTTGTGCGGGGCGTGGTGAAGGGCAGTAGAATTTCACATGCAGGAGAAGAGGGGAGGGGGTGGTTGTAGTGAGGTAAATTTTTTTTTGTTGACAGGAGAGTTTGACTGTGGATGTGCTTACTAGGATAACATTCCTCAACTTTTGTCTATGTTCAAAGCGATTTCTTCTCTTTGATAGAGGCAACGATGCCGAATCTCTCTTTCCATTTCTGGAAGTAGTTTTAGTTTGTTTCATAAACAGCTGAGAACTCCATGGTTAAGCAAGAAAGCACTTTTTTGAAACAAGCTCTTTGCGGGCGTAGAAAAAGGAATTTCTCATCGACACAAAAATACAGCGTTGGTGGCCATCATTTCACACCATCCACCGCTTTTTTGTCGAGTTTCTATGGCGACTGCGGAGGACGAGTAGGCTTGCGAAGCTTTACGAATTCAAGGCTTACTGATGCGTATACGGTGCCAGCTCGTAAATAACCTCTGCGTTACTCTCCGTCGATAACTTCTTCCGCTGGACAACACACCTCGGGTCTGGATATTCGTTTAGTTTCGCATGCTGACATCCTTGACGCTTTTCGAGTTTCTTCAGTGACACGCAATCCTAAAAAGTCCCGGAAGCTGCGGAAATTACTTCAACTTTTTTCGCTCCAGTAGTCTGCCTAGAGGTTTAGCCAGTAGGATTAGGCTTAAGTTTTAGACTTGCAACATTACTTTTAGATCAACATCTGCTGTGGAGAATGGAATGGAGGTTCAGCATTGCACCTGCTTTCACTTACTTAACCTTGATGTCTGGTTTCTAATCGTTTTTGGCGAAGTTGGTTTTTTTGTTTGGAGCTTCTATTTCAAGAATTTTTTTTTTGAAGTGAGCGAAACATGAACAGACTAGGCTTGCAGAACACAGAAAAATTCTCAGAAATAAAAAAAAATTCTTACTATTCTCTGCTTATTTTCTTGGTTTACCCATTTTGGACCACGTGACGCACATGCTGTTTCATGTCCTCTCGTCTCCACATCAACCTTTATATTGGAAATAGCACTTTCTTCCAATGACTTTTCCAGATCATTTTTAACCATAGAAAACAAGTGATCAGATCGGCGCTCGACCGGAGCTCAATCATTAATTGGGCGGCCATGCAAAAATAAGCTTCCACTTCCCCCATGGTAAACGTTAAGTTGAAAGTCGTATTGTTATCTCTTCACCTACGCTTGTTACATCATACTCATTTTTTTGTCATGGGTGATATTTTTGGCTAAAGCTCCATCAAATATTTTTTTACGTCGTAGGTGCTGTTTTTGGCTAATGATCTATCAAATTTGGTGTAAATTCCGGTTATTTAGTATACTTAGGACCGGCTAGAAACCCAGCGATTTCACCGATCTGTAAATAATTTAGACACAGGTTCTAAGAAAGTGTGGAAATTCGAGGAATAAAAAGCTCTGCAGTCACCTTCGCCTTCGCCCAAGTGCTGAATTTCTCTCTACTTTCCCACATTTTAATTCTCAAATTATTCGAAATTAAGCATTGGGATTCAAATAAATTCACTGCGCTCATCGGTTTTGGTCACATAACATGGCCATAAACAAATCCTCTTATAGCTTCTCTAGAACTTTGCTCTCAAAACTGTGTATTATATTTTGTTTTTATAGAGCTGTTCTATTCAGTTTACTAACCATGTTATTGTTCTTAAATTTTTTTGAGTTCAGACCCTCAAGGAGTCAAATTAAATTTTGTAACTTTACGAGATGCTGGGGCGGCACGTGCTGTACTACATATTCATTCTTACGGGATTTAGCAGTATTATGCGATTTGTCCGTCATTTTCGGGATTTTTTATTTTTTTGTAGAGATGAGAAGGGTGGAATGTATTGACCAAATAAAAATCCAAAATTGATGATTGAATGATTGAATGATTGAATTCACAAAATATTTAAAAGCCCATCCGAAAAAATCGAACACTTCAAAAACTATAAGATGTACATGCCCTCCTTTCCTCTACCCTACGGCAACGGGGCTCTCCCTTTTCACAACTTTTTAATTTTTCGCCGGTTCGAGATCGAATATTCGAATATCCCTAGTACACTGAATATACCTAGTATTGGGTTGGGCAATAAGTTCGTGCGGTTTTCCGTGAGCATCAAAACTGCTGTTTCTCACAAACAGCATTAATCGCAAAAAGTGATTTATATAGCACTTTTCCTCCACTATTAATGCTACTAGAGACAGAACAGCTCCCCTCTTTCATCACCATGAAAAGCCACATTGTCTGAGATGACTGTATTTGCGACCCTTGACTGCAACTCTTGAATAGAAGTCTAGAAAGTGCCAAAGAAAATAAAAAAGAAGTGGTTCGAGATAGCTTTAATCTTGCATGGGTCGCGTGTGGTAATTTTTTTTTAAATTTTAGTATCTCAGTTCTCGTTTTGGTGGACTTTGCCCAGAAGAGGCGCGCCTTCTCAATATGAGGGGTAACCTCGTATTGAGCCCCTCGATGTTTTTGGCGAAGTGAATCACTTGAACCCAGGTGTTGCTGAGATTTACTATTCGTAGTGATTCTTCTTTACATCAACAGCAAAACCGAACGGATAAACGGCTCATTATCCTTGAAACTCCAAAGTCGGAGGAGCGACATCCTCTAGGCTAAATTTTACCTCTCAGGGGCGGGCATCTACTTCTGTGCCGTTCTTTCAGCAGTAATGGCTTCTTTTTGGACCTCATAGGTACCCGTCACTTTTTGAGCTGCATTCGATCCGCGATTGAAGTGGAACAGTAGTAGCGGTCGGAGATGTTCGTCCTAGCCGATTTGGACGGTCGCATTCTACGCGATAGAAAACGAGGTGTAGCGCGTGTTGAGGGAATCGGTAGGAAAATTCGTAAAGAGAAAACAAAGCGCTACAAAATCGTATATAAAACGCACTCGAACAAATTTTGATTCTCAATGAAAACACAAGTTGAAAAAACCGCACGAACTTATTGCCCAACCCAATACATTGTTTGATCAGCAGATAATTTGGCTTACATCACAGTTTTTTTGCTCATGTTCTGCTCCTTCCTTACGGGACCATGCCTACCTATTTAGCTGCTGTAATTACGAAAATTATTTCATTTTAACTACTTTAAGTACAGTGGCTGCAGCTGTAGGAAACTCCAGACGAAATTTTCTGCTAAATAGGCCAGCTCTTTGTGTAGTTTTTTGCTCCTTTCTAGTAGATTTGGCAAAAAGGAGTAGCTATTTTACCACAAGGGCTTCAGAAGATTTTGCAAAATCTTGAAGAATCATTTCGTAATTACATTTATTAAGGATTATTTGTAGTCGTTCATAAAAACACGGCCTTTTTCGACAATTGAATTAGCTTGAATAGCTCCTCTGAACAACAAAAGTTCAACACAATTGTATAAAGTAAATTAGCTATTTACATTTCAAGAAGCTTGGTGGCTATTTATGGCAAGGGAACAGAATAAGCAGATATTTTGCCAGTGCCGCTTTCTGGTGACCGTTCCTCCAGCGTTTTATCTCAAAATTTGGATTTTTCCCTATTAATTTTTCATTTTCATCGTTTTCGTAGTAGCCAGCACACACCTGTATGTCAGTGGCAGAAGCAGGAGGGTGGGGAGGTGGGAGGAGGAGGGGTGTTATGTCAAATTTGCAGAAAATACTTTGTGGAATGCTTAAAAACTTCATGTGTACCCATTTTTACTTCCTTATTTATTGTTATTTTTCGGACATCTATCTTTGTCTATTCATCAGTAGAGCTAATATTTTTATTTGAATTTCGGCCACCTGGATCCAGAAAAAAAGCAGAGATCCCAGCCCTACCCCCTCCCCACCGCCTTTCCAGGTCCGTCACATCTGTGTATCAGTGGCGGAGCTAGAGTGGACGAGAGGCGGGGGGGGGGAGTGGAGACCCCGGCACTTTGTGAACCGGATGAGGAATAAAAACAGTAAAATATTGATTACAATACTAATTGAGTGATTACAATTTCTTGAAAAATAGTAGTAGAATTAATCGAATTAAAAGTAATCTTGTTTAAAGTCCTTATTCATTTTGCAACGTAATTCCGAAAATTGGCAGGGGCCACCCTCCATCTAGTTCCCCTGCGTCAGCTACTGGATGTATAGCTTTACTGTACGTTTCATATGCATTGACTTGTCTGCAATTACGTACAGCACACCTCTTTGTGCAAATGCTGTTTTTGTTGTCTGTTCGTACTCCATAATGCGGTTCTGTGTCCATAAATTTTTTATTCGGCGTAACCGAAACGGACCAACGAGAGACCAAAAACACCAGCCGTTTGGCCAGCTCTTTGTATAGTTTTTTGCTCGTTTCGAGTTGATTCACCATTGACCTTCTACCATGCGGGTTAAAGTGCCAGGTAACTCTGGTGAATGTGCCCTAGGAACGCAGCCCAAAAGTAGCAGCATCCCTTCTCGGATGTTGTCATCGTCCCCTCGATTGCTGTCATCTTTCGACAACTGCTGGCATAAGGAGGAAAGCGTGAGCAGCAATTGGGGGGAAGATATCAGCAATTAGGAGGTGGTGCTGCTAGGGTTTCTACTCGACGCATTACCCTGTTCGGGCTGCGTTCGTGCTGCACAGTTACGAGAGAAAGAGCGGCTTCTTTCCCGTTGGTTCAATTACGATCCTTTCGTTCGAAAGCTGTTTTTCAACGAGATATTTATGTTTTGAAATGTAGATGTTGTTGTCGGAGGCGTTTCATCAGGAGAATTGCGAGTTTACTCGATGTAGTAGCCGTGGAAGCAGTGAACCACGGCGAAAACACGAGAGAACCAGGTAAAAGTTGCCGGTTGTGGCTTTTACTTGTGCAACTTTCAAAAGACCAGAATAAGAATAGACAAATTTTTCCGGAAATTTCATTTTAGAACCTGCAGTTCATGAATTGTTTTAGCACTTTCCATGTCAGGCTGATAATTTGCTTGGACCTCACTTTTTTTCATTCGAGCATTTAGTCGTTTAAATATTCTCGAAGGTGTCTGATTATACTTTTCTGTTATTACTACTACTATTACATTATATTGTTACCGAACGGTCTTGACACAATTTTTATGGTAATTTTTCTTGCCCGTGAAGGTGCAAAAAAATACATGGGTGAATGAGTACTGCTATCTGCAATTTTTGGCCTAAATATGTATACCTCTAGGGCTTTTTTGGCCAAGAAAATCCTCATCCATTCCTGGCGGATTTTAGAGGTTACGATTGGAATATATTGCTATTACTATTTATTACTATTTTGCTTGTGTTCTTTCCTCAATATCAGCCCCTTTTTTGTCAAATTTTCCTCCTCGTCATTCTTCCGTTAAAGGCAGTACTCAGAGAAATTCTGATGGGGAGATTTCGCCGAAATTAAGGGTCTTTAGGGACCATGAACTCCTAGATGGGAATGAAATAGCGTGGAACTCTCCAGAAAGCTGGATATGAAAGCGCTGTTTTCTACACTATACTTTGGACCGAATAAAAATCGAATAATTTTGTTTCTTTAATAACAATCTAGGAAACAATTCGGACATCTAGATATTCGAGAATGAGGAGGCCCTAGTGCTCTTCTTCTCATTCGTGCAACACTGTATTGGTCTCCCATGTTGGGACATTCGAATTTTCGATTTATTCGAAATCGAATATTTTTGCTTTCGAATATCGAATATTTCGAATAAATTGAAAATTCTAACGTTCTAACATTAGAGACCACTGTGGTGCTGTACGGAAGAGATGAAGAGCTTTGGGGCTTTCTCATTCTCAAATATCTGGAAGTTCAATTTGTTTCCTGAAATGTTATTAAAGTTATAAAAATTATTCGATATTTATTCGGTCCAAATTATATTGTACACCACAACGTCCACTGCGCTTTCCCACACGCCGCATGAGCGTTAACTGGCGTGACGGACACCAAAATGGCAACACTCACATCGTGTCCATGGCAGTGTCATCGCAGGTAAACTGATATTGTTACCATTGTGACTGTCTAGCAGTCAGCTATGTGGTAAATTACTTACCTTGAAAATGAGAATTCTCGTGAATGCTGCCTCCAATGGAATTTCAAGGGAAGTTCAGTAAGAGCAGACATCAGCGGCCGCATGCACCATTGCGATTATCCAGGATAAATATGTTCACGCATATATAGACGACGGGTAATTGAGGTGTGCTAACACGTTTACAATGGGGTAATCTCAATCATGAATTCGGTCCCAGGAAAGCACTAGAGTCAGCAAAAATAAATATTATATATAGCCGAAGACGCGAATATTGAAAGTTTCTGAAAAAATATTTTCTGGTTTATTTTTATTGACATATTATAGTTACAATTTTTTTGACATTTTAATAATGTACTTGTCTTATTTATGGTCATTTTTTCAGTCCCTTGCCGCACAATTTCGTCGATTCGGTCTACTCGGTACGAAATCCGTCGTTACAAACGGCCAGATCAGGCAGCGACACTCAGAGGTGCGTCACTTTAAAACTCTTTCATAACTTTTCTTCTTGTCTATCGAATTTGTATGTTATTTTGTTGCTTATGCGGCGTTCATGTGATTCTCTTCCACTGATGACTATGCGAAGTCGTATCCGAACTTTCGGGATGTGTCCTTGGGATTTACAATCATTTGAGGGTGGCCTAAGAGAGGACTCCACCTCTTGTTGCCCTCAGGAAAAGTATTGATTCTCTTAGTTCTCTGGGAGTTTCTTCTGGTTGTTGAGGAGCACATTCAGGTGATTGCCCGTGCAGAATTTGAATTTTCTTCGGCTTAACGATTTGCATGCCAGTATGTGCTGCTGGTCATCTGCTGCTATTGCTTGTTGTGTGTGTGTTAATGCATCGTGGATTTCGTTTTCGCTCGTTTCAGGAAATTCCTTCAGGAAGAAGGAAGGGCGTAGGAAACTCTAAATCTCGAACATTTTATTATTCTTAGTATTTTTGTAGCTCATAGTATACTATCGAGGATTTTTTCCAGAGGTCTATGCCATAGTTTTAAAGAAAAATACACACTTCTTTGATTTCATCGAGGAGATTATTCCGGAATATTCTTTGTGGAAAATTGTTTTCTTAAAAACATGATACCTTCTTCTTTCTCATATGAGATCGCCTGCATTTTCTTTCGAATATCATTCCTTCTATTAGGTCAGCTGCCATTAGTTTGGAACCCTGGAGCCCTACCCTAACCCTAAGCAACCTTATTCCAAATGTCAGGCCAGTGCACTCAATTTTCTTTTTTTCTCCACAGAAAATTTCTTTTTCTTCCACACTCTCGTTTTTCTTTAATGTTTTTTAGTCCCAAAATTTCCTTTTGACAATTTTTCTCATTTGTAGTCGCAACACCTCTCCTTTGTACGCTGTGGAGAAAGTTGTAAAGCTATTTGTATTTTTCATAATTCTGAGCATATTGCTCGACTATTGCTTTGAAATTTTTCTCATTTTCCTCTTAATTTCCCACTTTTTCCTTTGAAAAATATCTGGAAACAAGAAAGCTTGCCCATAGAGCTTGATGTGTTCCTCGGAGAAGCGATTGGCTATTTTGTTAAATCTATTTCCAAGCATTCCACAGCTATTTCCGGCTCTCACCACGGTTTGCTACATGTGGCAGCGCTGGAGCCGTGTGTAGTCAAAGCAATTTAACCAACGACTCCTTCCATAGTTTTTGCTGCGGGGAAAAACTCAAATAGTGGCGGGCAGTTTTCCCACAATGCAACTTTCCGCTAAAATTTTCCCTTGAAAAGCACTGCACGCTCCACACGCGGGTACCAAGTGGTAGCTTTCGACCTGCTGCTTAGCTGACTATTAGCTGGTATTCTATGCTTCGGATATCATCTGTAGCTTCAGTCCTGCCACACACACGGTAAGATAGTTTTCAATTATCTTGTTTGGTTTCTGGTAAACATTCAGTATTAAAATTACCCAGGGTAGACACGTCATCGCTACCTAAATTTACCCATCATGAATTCAGTTATCTAGCTGGGGTTCTGATCCATCATATATTGTTGAGATTACCCAGGGTAGACAAGTTACCGCTACCTAAATTTACCCATCACTAACTTAGTCATGTAGTTGGGGTTCTGGTCCCTATGCATTATTGAAATCACCCAGGGTAACAGCTTCGCCGCTACACAAATTTACCCATCATCAATTTAGTTATCTAGTTGGAGTTCTGGATCCCGCATGGATCATTGAGATTACCCAGGGTAACAGCGTCACCGCTACCTAAATTCACCTATCATGAATTTAGATATCTAGTTGGGGTTTTGGGCCTGCATGTATTATTGAGAGGTAACAGCGTCACCACCACACAAATTTACCCATCGTTAACACAAGAGTCCACACACAGTTACCTTCGGTAATCTCAATGATGCTTCTGGACCGTGGATATGAAAGAGGGCGTTCATTTTGGTTGGGGGTGCGATCGAGCCCATAATATGGTTTCACGTGTAAGTCCACTTTCTGGCTTCTCTTTCAACTAATTTAATTTCTGAGTGGATCACTTTATTGAAAATATTTGCTGGATTATTGTTTCGGATATTTTCCAGGAGTTGGTTTAGGCTATGATGATCAATAATTTGAATAAATAAATGAATAGATAAATAGTGATCTTGGTGCGATGACCAGATCCTAGATGCAGCATCGGGGTTACCTGGGGTAAACGCGTTAACGCCCATGCTAACGGTGGGTAAATTCGTGTGGCACTGACACGTTTACCCTGGGTAGTCTCGATGATGCATGCTGTCCCAGTAATCAAAAGTCACGACAATAAACGAAGAAAACCACAGTTGCAGGGTAACCTGCGATTTTATTGAATCCCAACCCCTAGAGGATAAAAAAATTCCATCTACTAACCTGGGCAGGCATGCATCATTGAGATTAGCCAGGGTAAAGGTGTTACAATACTTAAAACTGTCAGTTTTCAACACGGGCCTCGTCACGTTTACCCAGGGTAACCACAATGATGCATGCCGGCACTGGAACCTGCAGGAGCACATACCAAAGAACAAAGCTCAGAATTCTTCTGAATGTCTTTCTACCTTATTCCAGAGCGTGGATGCATCATTGAGGTCACCCAGGGTAAACGTATCGACTCCCGTGTTACCAATTGGTAAATTTGGGGGTGCTAGTGTGTTTACCCAGGGTAAGCTCTGTACGCCAGGAGAAAACGTTTAATTCATCGACGACTGTGGTATTTTCTGAGCATCTCCACATTCTGTCATGTTTTGCCTTTTCCTCATCAATAATTTTTGCCGAATGCTTCGATATTTTTTATTATGACCAAGGCGAAAACTCACTGCGATTACCAGCTATTAAGTACCTAAGTAAAGTGAAAATGTTGGGTTAAACTGTGAGTTAGACAGCAGCACTCCATGAAAAGGCCGCCATGCCGTCAGTGTGTAAAATTGAAAGACTCAACAAGCGCAATTTGTTCACTGCTTTTGAGTTAGACGGTGCGAATTATTTTTGTCGTCGACAGTTGCACAGGGAGAGCTCGCCGCAATAGAAGTTTCCAGAAAATGTTTGGTATTTTTGGGTTTACTGTATTTTCTCGAGGAGGTGGGAAGTGGTTGTATAATACAAGGTGAAGCGATCGTGAATATGCAAAGCGAAAGACTTGACGGGGTAGACTGAAGCATAAATTGGGTCAGTTTAAAACTCTGTCGTGATTTCTGCCGCGTTCGGTTCACGTTGAATTTCAGGATAGATGAAATTTTCCTGAAAGTCTAATAGATATTTTAATCATCTTATCGAAACTGCACCTTGACAGTGATAGTTACGGGGCCAAGTAATCAGGTTGGTCCGAAGGTCTTGCACCGACATTTTTTTTTATCCAAGATTTCTTGGCTTTTTTCCTGGTCGCGAAATTCTTCGGCAATGGAACGTGGTAGGATGTTGTACCATTTTTCATATGTAAAAATTAGCAGACCAGGTTCCATCCATGAAAAATAATATTATGATTGTTTGGAAAAAGTATAAAATTTGGTGCAAGACTTTTGGACCAACCCAATAGAAGGAGTGGAATCATTCCGTTTTGTTGAGCATGTTCATGAAAATGAGGATAGAAAAAAATTGTAATTGATTTTGACGAAAGTGGCACTTTCTTTGTAGTTTGATGGAAAGTTTTGGACACGCTATATGTGTTATGTGAACTATTATATTTGAATGACGGTGGAATGCGGCCAAACCTCGGCAATTTACAAATGTGTAGACTCCGCACCTGATTCAAAAAAATTGGGGAAATCATGGACAGAAGGATGGAACATACCATCCTTCTGTAGTGTTTATAGTGTTTCAGAGATTTTTTCTGTTGGAACATGCCGCTAAAATCATGCTTATAGTATTTTAGTAGTTTTTCTTTTCATTTGCAAATAGCTGTGCTAACTACAAGGAAGATTTCTTGCTCTAACGACGTCTTGTTACTTGCCTCAGATCATAAAAATGCTCTCGCTTTGTGATGTGTAGAATTCTCAGCATTGAAATTGCTTAGTAATGAGGGGAAATTGAACAATTTGAACTTCTCATGGCGACAACCCTGTTTTTACTTCTTCAAAGTAGTTACTAGTTAATTTGTTGCCGTTTACGTCCTCGTGTGGTGAAATTTTAAAGCCAAATTTTTTGGTCCAATTTTCACCGGCTATGCATAACTAATTGTAAACCTATAGCTCGTTGCCTTGGGAGGATTGTTATAAAGAAAAGCCTAGCATTACCGGTCCTAGGATTCCTTGGAAACGTGGCTTTTTATGGAATTCCTATCCATTTGTTGCCATGTACGTCCTCGTGTGGTTACGAAATTTCCAGGGGGTTGCTCCTGTCGCTTATTCTATCTAGTTCTGGCTCGAACCAGGATGACATCGCTGCATGAGTTTGTGTTTGTACAATTCTTCGGGCTATACATGGTTATAAATATCCGAATAATTCGCTGTAGATGGAAAAATCTTGCTATAGTAAGGGTTTTCAGGCGTTTCCACATCATTAAAACTGCTATTTGTGCGCGTCGCTAAGATTTGCTGCTGGCTGCTTTTCCCAAATTGGAGGTGCTGTGAATGACTTACCCGTGCCCGTCTTTTCGCTGGTTTTTCTCCCGTCCAATTAGACCCGGCACCTTCGCTGAGCTATCCGCGTCCTGCGCTGGCGTCAACCAGGCTCGGTGTTACTCACTTTTTTCATTACCTCCACCAGAAAACCTACTTATCGCCCGGCCAACACACGCGCACATCAACTGCGGTGGCCTTCCGCTTCGCTAAGCTCATGAGGTCATCAGTTCCTGTGGATTTGTCGCCGGTTCATCGTGGATTCAGATGATCCCTGTTCCTTTCGTGGTCATTGAATTTTAAATTTGGCGCAGTGTAATTGTGCTTTGTGTCTCTGGTGCATGAATTGTGTCTATAGGTGTTAGCGGTTGTCTGGAAGTGCGGCCAGGATTAGCTGGTCATATTTTATTGGTCACAGACCAGCGCCAATAGGTGCCTAGGTGTCAGCGACTGCTTGAGTTTCTTCATGGGTCATCCTGAAAGATCTGATTTGTCTCTGTTACTATATCCTGGTTTTCTTTGTCACTTTTTTCCATTTTTACATTTTCTGAAGAAAAAAAGGAAGTAACAAGCGATTTTTTTTACCATGTCGTTATCCCGACGTCACTTCATTGCCTTGCTTCCTCGTTAGCTATGAATGACCTCTTCTAAAGATCACTGACGCACATGTGCGGTGCCGATAGCGCTGCTCTGTTGCAGTCGTGGATGACTCCCTTACCTCATTGAGGATCCAGTAAATTTCGCGTGAACTCGCCTGTTAACTTTTTTCTTTTTTTCACTAAAATCCCTGTATACATTTCATTTTGTACGGATTATTTCATCTAATGGTCACGGATATGGCGCTCATTTTTCCTCGAACAGAACCTCTTAGGATTGCTGGATGCATAGTGAGAAAGGATTTTTTTTACAGTGACTGCAGTGTGCATACTATACTCCACCGGCAGAATCGCGAGCTCAGCGACGCGTGCGTGTAGCGGCTGGATTGTGACAGTTGAACTTGTCTGCCACTCAGCCGTTTTCAGCTTGAATGAGTGCTCTTCAGTATGATTTGTCATTAAACATTATTTTTCTACTTTCTGCTGCCCGTTGTGAGCCTTTGTATTGACCTCGCTGATCTACTACTAGAACTATAGCAGCAGAGAGGTGATCGAGTTATACTGTCACAATACAGCCGCGGCGCACACGCACGCCTAGGTCCGCTCCTCTAACGACGGACTTCTGTACTGTATGGTGTGAAACTGACTTGATTTTATTCCTCGAGTTCTATAAAGCAAAAGTATACATTGTTAAGAACCTGTTGATAAATGAGAAGTAATTTTTTCTAATTTCGGGATAAAACCTCAGCATTACTTTAATTCCTGAATCACTCCAGGTAATTTTTAAAATTCCTAAGACGTCAAAAAGCGATTCCACTCTTGTTTGGATAAAAATGATCTAAGCTTCTTCTTGATTACTAAGCAGATGTGTCTTTCCTGTATACGGATTTCAGTTCCAATTTATCCTTTCTGTCGCAGTTTCACCGTTCCGCCCCTGGTCAGTGGTTAGCAGACCAAGAACTAACGCATCGGCGCGAGCGGTCGATGGTGAACCCGCGGCTAATACACCAGGCCTGCAACCGGCCTGAGAGGCTGATAGCATAGAGAGCTTGCGTGAGAATGCGAGATGTTAGCCTGCCACGTACACACAGCACAACTGCGATGGAGGCCCTAAGCTACCAGCCTACCACTACAACCTATAACACCACTTGGTCCCGATACATCCTTAGACGACACATGTGCAACTACGCGGGTGCTGCCACCACCCGAAGGTGTTATATGTACACTGTGTAAGATGTGACTATACTAATAAATATTGCCGGCAACTTCGCAGCTCTCGTCTGCACTCTTGCTACACCACGCGAACACATAAAACTGCCCAAATTCATGGCCCGCATAATATGAACACAATATACAAAACAAACACTACGGGTAGGATCCAACCAACCAGTTACTAGGGGTCGTAGCAAGCACAAACTCCCCGGATGTTTGGGCCGAGCCTGGCAGCAGGAGCGTGCGCTCCACGCCTCCGAGCAAGCCGCAGGGACACCGGGTTACCTCTGACTCGGATCTGCTCCTCCTCCATACCGTGGCCTGTGTACTGGTGGACTTGACACATGTGACCATCATCAACCATCATCGCTTGACTTCATCGCTTCCGCTCCCGCGAGTGACACGCGCAGAATGACCATGACGAGTGACGAGGCGCGGGTATTTATACACTTTGGGCGCGGGGGCGGAGCTAACGTGCGCGTGCGAGGAGCGAGTGGACCATTGCGCGCGGCGACCTGGCGACTGTATGATGGAACGAAAGAAGAGTCGCACGAAGTCGCGACACTTTCCTGTTATTTTTTTCTCAGGTTTTTGACCACCACATCCCGTTTTTTTCTCAAGGTTTTGGCAGGGCATCAGTTTCTGAAAAGATTCTTGGAACAGATTTACCAACATGCGTAAGTATTCTAGTATTCGTCTTGTCTATTTCCCGGTTTAATAATTGAAAAAATCCATCCGATAGTCTTCCTAGGAAATTTTCCGTCCAGAATTTCCAAAATGTTCCCTCATTTCGATTTTTCACGTCAAAGATTTTTTTCAGATGTTTCATAAATAGTTTTCTTATGCAGATGAAATTCTTCTGCTTCAGTGGTGGAAGGAACTTTCTTTCGATTTTTCCAAAGAATAGTGCAGTTTTGGAAAGTGAGAAAACTTGCGAGAAGCGAAACAGTCGAGGAGAGCGCAGAGAGCGAAAGAGAGAGAAAATTCCTAGGCAAATGGCATCTGTGAGCTTTAGATGCACCACGGTGATTTTCATATTCTACCGGAATGAGGGGGCGTGAGAGTATGCTGGTAGAGGAGGGAGCAGACATGGGGACAAATTCTATTTCTACCTACACTGGACTGGGGCAAATCCAGAAAATTGTTTCACGCATAAGTGCTTCAGTTGCGCGAACGCGTCACGCCACATGTCGTGTCTTCCTTTGACTTCGGGAAATTTCTGAAGCGCGCTGGTTTTGGTGTGAAATTATCTTTTTCATGGGTTGGGTATTGTTTTTATTTTTTTTTATTTATCCATCCAATGTTTATAGAAGTGCAGAGCGGAAGAGTTCATAGCCAATATCTACGAGCAGAGCAAATTTGGCAATTTGTCGACCAGTTCAGAAGAGCGTCCGACTGAAAACCTCATTACCGAGTAGCAAAAAGCTCTTTGAATGTCCGACTTGCTTGGTTTTGCGAGTTTTTTTTTCGTCCGAATTCCTCGAAAAGAGGATTTTTTGGATTTTTTAGTGAGTTGTGAGGGAGAGCCCGATCACTCCACGGCTTTTTTCTCGCCGACTTCATTTATCCCATAAATCAGCTGCTCATGGCCGACACATAGGTGTTTTCTTGTCGGGGGATCGGAGTATGTTCGTCGATTTCTCATTGAATAACACTGACGTTACATCCTCGTCGCGACTTGACATTTTAAATCTCTTCAGTGACATTTGATTGGAATTATGGGTGAGTTCCCACCAAGAGATTGGTTAGCCGCTCGCTGTGGGTTAAATATGCTTCTTCCTTTCTGACTTCCCTTTTTGATTCCGTGCTCATATGCATCAATGAGATTACCCTGGGTAAACGTGCTGGCGTTCATGCTAACGAGGCGTAAGCTTTCATGTTGTCATCACGTTTACCTTGAGTAATCTCTGTGATGCATGTGACCCCTGGAATCCTTCAGTATCGATGTAGAGATCAGTCCTTATGTATGAACTACTCTAGGGTGGGGGAGGGGGGGGGGGGGGGGATTTTCATCACTGAATTTCCTCGTGCTAATCACGATTACCCTCAAAGTTTACCTTTTATCCGTTCTTGTTTCATGAAAAATTTTACCACCAAGCCATGGATTTACGCAAGAGACAATCTACACCAATCTACCACGTTATCCTCAACTTTACCAAGGAGTCTCACACCCCGTGGTAAACGTTTACCTCCACTCTCAGTGATTAATGCCAGCAATGATTCTTCCTTAGACTATGCAGTCGCTCTTCGCGTTATCCAGGAAATTTTTTAGCGTACTACTTTTACTGAATTTCCAAAAAACACTTTTATATCCTCATTTTTTGAGCTTCAAACCTGCTCTACCGGAAAAGCGCCATTTACGGAGCCAATTTTATTTAGGAAATTATTGGAAATTCATCATTTTCATGGATTTCCTGACTTTATTGATTGCAGACAGAGCTCTGCGAGCTTTTCTTTACTCATCAGACCTTATCTACCCATATAATCAGCGCCTGACCATGACATACACCTTACTACATAGTTTTTTGCATAATTTTCTACTCATCTCAACTTACCCAATGTTCCTCGACCATTTTACTGTTTCTTGCTTTAACTTGAACGTTTTGTTTGTTAGCGCACTTTTGGTGCAATAAATAAATAAATAAAATAAATCTCACGAAAATTTGATCACGGCTCTTGAAACAGTGCAAGCTGAACACTTACGTATGCTGAGCTTCAATTTTTTTCTGGCGAAAATTATTTGAAAATTTGTTTACAACTATTTCATCATGGATTTTCCACTGAATAATCCTTGGAAATTTCGTCTTTTCCTTCCCAGTTTTTTTCCACTTCTTAAAAATATCAGTTTTCTTTTTTTTTCAGTCTGAGTTCCTGTGTCCAACAACGATTTTTCCGTGACTGGATCCATGAACATTCCTGGGAAGATTCTGAGCTTCTCGCTGGTTTAGAATGGACGAATTTGCCGAGGAAAAATGTCATATATCCTGCTTTTTCTGTTATCATTCCTAACTGCTGATTGCGGCGAGTCGTTTGGACAAAGTCGGACCCATTGCTGGGAAAAACTCGTCCATTCTAGGTGGGCGGGTAGATCACAACCTTCTCGGGATGCTCGTGAATCTCTCCACTGGTTTTTTCGTGCGTCCTGAAATTTTTTGTGTAGGCGGGAAAATTCAGGCAGAAAAATTTTAAAAGTACTGCTTTGGTTCCATAAATATTCCCTACCATTTGGAAGCTAATGGAGTCAACATCATTTCCCTATTGCTTTCTGGAATGCTGAAGTTTCCAACACTTTCGTTTTCATTTTTTTAAGTTTTAAGAGGCCGAAGCTATGTAGTATGTGCATGAATTTTTCATTGTTATTATTCATTCTGCTACTAGTTCAAGGCCTTCTGGCTTTTCATGCGGAGCATACTCTGCGATGACATCTGGTATTTGGCATTTAACTGGGCTGCACTATCGTTTTTGAACTGCGAGTTTATTTCTGGATTCGTTTTTGTTGTTCTTCCGAATGCCAGATTATCAGAGGGCAGGTGCTCGATCATTACTGGTATTAAGTTGGTCCTACTTTTCATCAGCGATCAATTTCTCTTGTTTTAAACGTGCTAATTTTTGACATTCAATATTTTTAATATTGAATGACAACAGAATATGCTAGCAAGACCATTTCCTGGGTAGTCAGTGTGATCCTAAATCTGGCTCTTTTTTGATATTCTGACTTCTCTGTTTACTAGTAAATACAGTGACCGTCGATGGCGGCGCGTTTTTCGCCGACTCAGAAAGCAAGCGGTGCGGCCGCGCCGCTCGCATTGGAATCGCCGCCGTAGTGGCTAATTAGGGTTCTCTCGATGGTTTTCAGCAAATTCGATAGCAATTAACAACATAACCAACTCAAGAGCGCTAGCTAACTACCCAGAAAATTCTGTACTTCGTGCTGCGATTTGTGCTGAGGATTACGGTGGAAACGGAGCGGTTGAGTCGCGTGCTTCCCGGGTCCGCGAAAAACGCGCCGTCGTCAACACTCGCTGTACGGGGCTTTTCCACTATCTTCATTCCCTGGACAGTTAAGTGCTGAAAATCTAAATTCTTGGCAATGGGTAGCTAAAAAGCTGCGGTTGATGAATTTTTTTGTCGTTGCTGTGGAAACGTTTTTTTTTTGTTTTTAATTTTTTTCCAATGAATTTGCTTCGAAATGGAGGTCCTTGCTGTATCCAAACACTGTGATTTTTGAAAAAAGGTAATTAGAGACGCGTTTCTGCGGGTATGGAGCGTTGTACCTGCGCAGAGCGGTGCGACTGAGCTCCGCGATTGGTCAGTCAACACAATTAGCCAATCACAGAGTCCATTCGTGCCGCCCCTTTCCAGGTATAACGTATTGAACCCTTTTCTGCTCATAACATTGTGGAGAAAATTGCTGCATATACCAAAGTTGCAGTCCTTGTCGAAAAGGTAGACGGATTGTGCGTGCGGTTTCACAGCGTCGCGGCTGCAGAATCGCGGCAGGACCTAATTGACCCTCTTACTTGGACTACGCATCTCCTGTCAAGGTCCCGACGCGATTCTGCAGTCACGGGATCCGTCCATATTTTCCAGAAGAGCTGTACCTGTGATTGCATCCATACAATTCGGTAGAGGAACGGACCTAGGCGTGCGTGTGCGTCGCGGCTGCGTTGTGAGGGTATAACTCGTCCACTTCTCTGGATCAATACCAAACTTCACAACGGCAATAGAAAGTAGAAAAATACTGTATAATCACAAATCGTACCAAAGAGCACTCATTCAAGCTGGAAACGGCTTAGCGGCGGCCGAGTTCAACTGTCACAGTCCAGCCGCTACGCGCACGCGTCGCTGAGCTCACGATTCTACGGATGGGGTTTAAGGGCTATATACGAATTTGCACCATATATCTCCTACCAACTTGTGAATAGTGCGAAATTCAAGAGCAAATTCGTCCATATACGCACTGATGGACCCACGCCCCACTTGTCGCCGGATGAATAATTCCGGCATTGTCGCGCCTCATGCATCGCAACAAACAGTTGATGCCATCCGCACTTCTGGCTGACGGATGCACTTCTGAATGGCTATTGGCTTTTTGACCTACTAGCTGATGAAGGTGGCGAGAGATTCTGCAGAGACACACAATGTTGCTAGGTGATGTTCTGCTTCGTAGAATTGCGGGTTTTGTGCGAATTGGTTTTTTTTTGAATTTTCTCTTTCTCCGCGGAATGGCAGGAAATGAGGTTTTTTCCACGGACATTTAAAAACAACGACGGACATTTTGCAGATCTTTCTGGACAAATTATGTGGTAATCGGCCTGATTCTTTCTACGTTTTTGTTTTTGTACAAATTTAATGTTTTTGTTCCCAGTATCGGCTTTCCGGAAATTATCTGTTGTTTTTTAGTGTGATTTTTGGATTTTTTAAAGGATTTTTCAGATTCCCAGACATCTGCTGATAAAAAGACGTATTTGATAGGTCTCAAAAGCTTCATTATCCCCCTATCATGCACCAGGTGCTCAAACATCCCCAGTCTTTTTCTTGCCTACATAGTATACACTTGCTTTGTGCTAGTTGTCCGTTTTTCCTTTTTTTTCAAGCCTCGTCTTTGATTCCATGCTCTCCTCATTGGCGCCTCATTGTTAATTAATCACCTACTACTCTTTCAGCGGCTACCACACTGCCTACTCTCTATTCAGATGCTGGCTAGTCGGTGAGAATAATGTTCGCGCGTGCTAGATTTACAGCCAGGATATTTCGGTGAGTTGGGACGCGGATGTGTGGCACGATCGATGCGATCGATATATTGATTGGACTCGTTGTGGTTGTATTGTTGGTGCGCACTTTGGACTATAGGAAATGATATTAGCGCTAGTGCTTGATCTCTAATGAATATTCTGGGGATTTTACCTGTAGAATCTATCCATGAGGTGAACTGCTGGGATCATTGATTGACCATTTTGCATACATACTCGTTAGAATATCGATTTTGGTCGATCAATATACTGAATGAGATATTTGTCCTCTCATTACAAATTCACCACGCCATGTTGGACTAATTTACCCTTGGCCAATGGCCCTCATGCTGGTTGTAGTTGATATAGAATACCAGAAAATGATGTTTTGCCGCGTTAGTCACCATGCATTGGAGGTATGGCAGTCAATCCAAAGCCAATCAGCGATACTGTTGTTGACCTAAACCAGTAGAGGCTCATGGATTACAGGGACCTATTCTGTATGTTAATCAGTCTCCTACAGTGTGATATATCCCTTTGGATTAGAATGGCTATAGTTGACTAAATACGATTTGCTGAAAGTTTGTGAGGATTTCTGGGGGTTATACGAGGAATTTTGCCTGAAGGTGGCCTTTGCTAGAAATCTTGACTATACTTAATCTAATTAAATTTTTAATAATTCATTCAATATTCAATATATTAGCAGGTTTTTTCGTCGAAATTTGCTCACTCATTTGTTTATTTGTTTATTTCGTTACGTATCGCTATAATTTAGTTGTTACTTGACCAATATCGGTTTCCTACTGCGGAATTGGTTTTTCTGTGTTGATCACTATTCTTTATTTCACTTCTGTCCATTTTTTTTGATAAATTTAATTGACGCCAGTAACAGCACAAATTTGAACTCACTAAATGTACGTGACCAGACATTTCAACTCTGGCCATTTTTGCCATTTGCCAGCCATATCTTCGGATGCTAAATTTCTAGACGTAGGGGAAGTAGGGGAACTGTTCTGGAACATATGCACTCACCACTTGTGTACCACGTTCACTCTAGATCAAGCCTTCTAGGTAAAATAAGCACAGGCAAGCTGTTTACGTACTAGCTGTCATTTTTTTCAAATTTTTCTCGTTTGGCTATTTATCCGTTTATCTTCTTATTTAAATATGTTCCATTTTCTTTCTTTCTCCTCCGTCGCTTATAATTCTTGTAACTGTCTTGTTTGTTGGTTGCGTTTTGTTCGTACTGTTTGTCACAATTTCGTGTCCATAACTGGCCTATGAGCGTATTAAATAAATAAATAAATAAATAAATAAATAAATAAATAAATAAATAAACTTATGCATTTCTATGCAGGGTAAGGTGTCGGTGGGCCAGAAAAAAATTAAACTAAGGCCAACTTTTTTTCAGATTTTTTTCTAGATCTAATAATATAGAAACAAAAGGACTAATTACTGGTGCAGTGAACAGATTCCGAGCTAAATGCTCCGATATGTGAATTGCTTTCACAATATAATAACTGTAGGTGAAACCAGCTCCAGACATTTGCATTATTTTTCCTTTCGCAGTGGTAAGAACAACCAAGCGATGTAGTATGTAGAAAAACTTCCTGGAGAAACAAGCTGATGTGGGAATTTTTCTATCTTCACTATATTTTTTATATGAACTTGAATATTTTAGATAAATGTTATATCTATCTATAGTGTCAGTCCTCGCTAAAAAATTGTTGATCTGAAGGCATGTATGTCTATTTTTGGGTAGATGAAGGAAAATGAGAGGTTCTAGAGTAAAAAAGCGAGATGGCTAGTTAAAAATCCTACTAATTGGTAGGAGGTGATGTATACGTACATATTTATTCACTTATTCATATGAACGTACATCATGGTATTAGGTTTTTCCGAAAGTCTTGCGCCCACGTTCATTTTTTACGAATTGAAATTATTTGCCAATAGAATGGAAAAGAATGTTCTACTATTTCTCAATGGTAAAAGTTGACAGACGAGGTTCTATCCATGGAAAATACTGCTATAATTGTTGGGAAAAAGTGAAATTCGGTGCAAGGCTTTTACACGAACCTAGTAGCTTGGTTTTCGAATTCTAATTTATTAGGAAAATGAGGGAACATACTGGAATGATGCTGTTAATATTGATAGAGAAGCAACAATAACTAGGAAGATTGGAAAATAAGCGTTTATACACAGCTGGTAATCATAGATGTAAATCGTCATAGACGTAGATGTTTCTTGTTATTAAAAATCTCTGGTATTCTCAAGAACTTTCTTTTAAATTTAAAAATAACTTGTATTTTCTTGCCTTCGGTAGCATAAGGACAGGTGGTACTGCTGTGGAGATGACCAACATCTGGAAATGTGCAGAAAAAACCTGGTTAACCCTAACTTGTTAAAAAGATTTTCTATCCAGTTAAATTTCATAGGCTCGTTTCCTGGTGAACCTTTGAGTATTCGTGAAAGGCTTGGTCTAGGCAGGTTTGCTATTCGCTCGACCACTTCCGACAATTATCAGACCGCATGCGCTTGGTCTCTGCTACGGAACATGATAGCTCTGCGTGTTATTCTGAGCTCCTTCTAATCGTAGATCGTGCATTCTTTCGGTATCCGTACGAAAAGTCCTTTTATATCCTTAGTTTCTTTGTGATATTTTGTATTTGAGACACACCTTTTAGACCTGCTCACTACTCAATTTACCTCACGCGAAAATCCTGTGAAAACTTCTTCACGCATATTTTTTTCGAGAAAAATCAATGGAATAGTTCATATAGGAGCTTTTTTCCATGCCAAAGGGCAGCATCTCATTTAAGGTGTCGAAATTTCAGCCGAGGGTGTGCCGTGATTGTTGGCTGAGCCATTTGACGAAACTTTACCTAAACTTTGGTGCCCATGCCCTTTGCATTTCCCCAATGCATTTCCCATTGTTTTTCTGATACTTCCAGAATTTTTGGGCCATTTCTCGTGTTTTAACGGAGTGTTTTCTTTGGTGATTAGCGTTACAATGTCAGCTGATCAAGTACAAATTGAATTTGTTACCCGTCGGGATGTTGCAATTAAGCATGTTCCGGGGGCTGGACGGCTGCTCACTCGAAATTGCACCCGTTACATTGTATTCATCCTCATTCTGCTGGAATTTCTTGATTTTCGGACAAGTTTTCCACTCTGTTTGATTTTCTCTCGCTGAAGATTGTTCATTGGCCGATCGCCGAAAAAAACGCATCCCGAAGTCAGCGAATGGTTGCCGGCCGGCCAGAAGGTGGCGACCGCATCTAGCCATATGTCATAAACAGACGACACAGCGAAATGCGTGATCATCGCAACGGAATCGCCTCATCGAATACTCAGCTAACCGCTGATGACGTCACCGGTCATCAGAATCCACACGCCGCTGTGCTGGCCGTGTTGCTGAATAGTATTCCGGAGGTCAGCGAAGGTGGTACGGATTCGGTCGGATGGACACCGTACCCGATTTTGTGTCCACCGCAGCGAGCACCCTATCGAAAGGTGCTGAGGAGGGCCTCGTTCAGGTGGGTTGCTTTGAAGTTTGAGTGAAAACTAGCATGCAGATGAGATTTGGATGAAATATTACTCATTTCCCTTTTTTTATACTTTTATTTCTAAATTTGTACTAATTCTTTCATTTCCATGTTGGCTAAGCCCCTTTGCCTGGATGAGTTATTCTATTCTTTTTATCTATCAACTTTGTGACTTGTTTATTTATTTCCCATTAGTGCTATTCTATTTTTCATTTGTTTCAGTACGCTGTTTAAGATTACTTGGTTACTTGGTTACTTGGTTGATCCGTTCTTCAAACGTGGCGGTTACCTTGTTGCGGATCGTAGCATACTTCCAGTCATTTCTATTTTGGGCTCCTGTGGACCAGTAGACGAGGCACTTTTTACTGTCATCAGTAATACATATTATATCGAAATGAAAGAGAATCACTCCACCTGGTCAGAGGTCTGCCAAGCGGTCGTTCTTTTCCACGGGGATACCAGCACCTGGTCGGGGGTCTGCCAAGCGGTCGTTCTTTTCCACGGGGATACCATTCTACGGTTAAGCTGTTTAAGATTTGATTATGCTGTTTAAGATGCACGAAAAATTTTTTTGTAAGCGACTCTGAACAGAGCCCTAAAACTGACAAATGTACAATACACACGTACAGCAAAGCAGTTAGTTTTAACGAAGTGGAATAATCCATAGGTAAATCGTGGTTATTTAAATCGTCACAAGTTTCAAAGCAGCGCTGCTTTCAAATGGAGCAATCGCGCGGTCGGTTTTCATCATTTTGCTCAGACACATATGCTTGGATCCTGCACGGGTTGTGAAACTCGTAAATCTACGCCTTGCTTAAGGTTTACGATATGCAATCGTACACGAGCTCCCCTTCATTATTGGCGATAATACTCTGTAAAAATCACGAATATATGTTCCATTACCGCCCTTTATGACTTTGTGAACCATACAAACATCAGACAAGTTTTGCCTTGATTCAAGCGTCGGTAAAAGTCGTACAATAATTTGTTTTTATCCTTAGAAGACGGGAAAGAGGAGAATTGGAGGAATCGTAGCTCTCCTTTCTCATGAAGGATTGAAGACTGTACAACTGCACTCTACTATTGGTCGTACGTACATATGTTTTGTATGTCTTGAGTAAGAGGTGTATCTTTTGTTGAAAGTGCTTCAAAGACCTGGAGAGCACGTAGCATGGCTTCTCGAAAAATTTCATCGCAGTGAAGTGTGAAGTCTAACTCATTTGCGTAGAAGAATCCAAGGTCCCTAATAGGGCTCACGGTTCGAATTGTGTTGGTGCCCATACGATTGATAGATTTTGCTCGAGTGTTTCCAATCCTAAAGTGCAGAGTTTTTTCAGCAGATATTGTTGTATCCGAAACTATTATATCCGTAAGAAGGTCTTGCTTAGTCTCCATTAGAAATATCAGTCTGAATTTTCCCATAAAGTTTCAAAGCCCTCTCTATTTTATTACCTTCACGTCGAAGGGAAGAATTGTGCCTCGGCACTGTGTATAAGAAAAAAACCAGAACAACAAAACACTTTTTCCGTTTCGTTCCTTCCACTGTACGGAAAACAGATAAGAATATGGCCTTATACAGGGTGCGGCAAAAGTCTTTGGACAAGCATAAACACTAGCTAAAAATCCAGGGAGAGGGAATTTGGAAAAACCAGTGGTTGTTTTCTCTTTATGACCTAATTGTGAGCATAAAAATTATTTTTGTTCTTGAGGTTTCCTCTTTATGTTCACAGCCTTCGGAAAGTACAGGTGAGACGTGGGTTCTGGCGTGCAGGTAGCGGAGGTACTTTTCCTCCCACCACTTCTCCATCTATTTGTGAGGAGACTCCGAACTCCTGTGGTGGGTAGCAGAGGTCTTCTAATATGGAATCCAGAAAAATCCCTGAGAAATTTGGAAAATAGGTAGAGCACTCCTAGGTTCATTGTCCGCTTCGCTTTTGGCAGTGCTCAAAATTTTTGCATGAAAACTCGGAAATCGCGCTACAACAGCTATTTTCGCTTTCTCGAAAGCAATTTCACCACGGTTCTCTGTCATAGGTTTGTTTACTTGCTCTTTCTCAATAGACATGTGATAATTTTGGATTTGTAGAATGATGAAATACCCCCTTAAAGTGAGTGTTCTTCTTTATTGCCATGGGGTAGACAAATATTTGCTTATGGAAGCCCTACATACTCTGGGAGATTTCGAAGTGGTTCCTAGATTCAGCGGGCTATGACCTTCCGAGAGCCGTACAGGAATTTGAACTTTCTATCGAAACTTTGGAGAAGGGCCGAAATGAATTTCAGTTCATCAGGTTGCGCGTCGGGCCACACATCTAATTTTTGACAAGCCCGTGTCGCTCTCAGTGGAGGAAATTTTGAAGTCAAAAATATTATTTATGCTAACAAGTGTGCCGCTAACACACAGCAACTATCAGCTTTTCCAATCTTTTCTTCTTCATTTTTTTAAAATCGAATATACTTGTCCAAAGACTTTTGCCGCACCCTGTATAACCTTAAAATAAACGAATGACTATCTATTATTATACAACATCATGATCTTACTGTTATGATATTATTATTAGATATTATGGATCTTGTTGTCTTGTTTACCTTGTTGCTCTTGCCATCGACACTAAATGGATAAGTATCCATAAGCCTGTTGCATTTTTTGAATCATATTTCACCTTTCAAAATTCAATTACGGCCAGGAAAAACGCCGCCCGCAACCTGCCATGCTTGACGTTTTGCTTACCGAGCCAGTGTGCGATATCTGGCATTAATCAATATAGCGTTGTTGTTTCCTTGAATTCGACTTTTTCTCACAGTTCACAAATCTTCTTCAAGAAAACTCACCAAAGGTTTCTTTTACTGCAGAGCCAACCAGGTCGTTAGGCGGAAAAGTTTATTAATGGCCTAACATTTTGACTAAATCGTCTTCTTCAGAGGCCCAGGCCTTGGTTGGCTCGAAAGTGAGGGAAGTCTTCGAGAAACCATGCTCAATTTCGGAGAAGAAACGTGGAAATTATTCTCTAAAGCTTTTGAACGTTCGTTTGGAAAGAGTATTTGGGATGTTTTTGCTCTCTGTTTCCTATCTTTGGTAGAACTTGAGAAAACTGGGGGCTTTGTCCTCCATTGCGCGAGAACTCACTAAATTTGGAATAATTATCTAGTAAAATTCAATTTGCAACCGTGCGTTTTGTGACGTTCACCAGCAGATTTTTTCCATGGCTTAAGACGATGGCTTAGACGAGGTGATTGAAGCGCGCCGACCACCAGTGGAAGTGGAAGAGTTTGAGCCTTTCACCCATAAACCTCAGCCAGTCCGTCCGGCCCTCTTCGACATCACCACCACCACGAAGCCGCTGCCGCCGCTGTCGCTTTTCCATGTCCTACTCTTCATCGTGGTGCTCCGATGTCGATAGGCAAGTGCTGGATTTTTTGAATTCCAAAGGATCATCTGGCCCCATTTGAGTTGAGGCAGTAGAGAGAAACGTTTGCCACATTATGAAGCAGGAGCTGTCGGCTCTGGCTCCGTTGATCAATCGCTTGTTGGGAAGGTGATCTCAAGAATCTGTGGATATCCTGTCGATTTAATATATTTGCTGAAGAAGCTCTACTGAATAGCGGGGCGTGCCATGCTCGTTTTCTTGTTTTTTTTTGTTTCCGTTTTTTTTTAAATTTTATTACATAATCTGTCTAATATTCGAAGTACTAGAAGTTCTGCAAATTTGACTAAAGGTCTGGCAATTAATCCAGGTTACTCAATTTGGAATTACCAACAGGTATTTGACTATTCTCTCGCTCTGCAGTACCGCTTTCCTCCTGGAACTTCTAAGCTCCTGGAACTTGGAAAATTCCTCCGCTTGCTTCTATAAGTATTGCATCCAAGGTGGGAGGTCAGCTATTCCGTGCTTCACGTTGTAGGTCACGACATGGAGGCGATTGCTTTTTCTCTTGTGTCCTTTTTCAGTTTTCAGAGCGCTCCCATTTATCCGGTAGTTTTGTTCGTCAAGTCCCTTCCAGGTTTGGTACGTCCTAGTGCTCTTCGAACGCCCTCTCCCTTCTGAGCCGGGCATTGGGACTCTCTTTAGCTGAGTTTCTGCGTTTGTTTTCGTCATTTGCGCGGGTTGCAGACCCTGGTAGACTAGCCTCCTTGGCCCAGTTACTTCCGAAGGCATTTCCGGTCGTTTGATCCACTCGAAAGCTCCACTGTCCTTAGTCTATGGCGATGAACCGGCATCGTAGAACTTCGGAGTTCGGTGTTAAGCAAACGCTACTTCCGGGAACTCGTCAATATGGTGAAGAGGACCTTATTTTATGTGATGAAAAAGGAGGAATAGCCACAGTGAGTATAAGAGATGAGAAGCTCAAGAAAGTGAATGGGACTAACATATGGTATAATACTTATGATCATGTCGCAACCGACCAGTAAGACCGCGACTGATGCCATTTTTCTTTTTGTTTTTTGTTTCTTTCTTTGAAAATAGCTAATTATGATGTGAGCTTCAGTGCACATTAATTTTCTAACGCTGAATTTGCACAAAAGCGTGGAAAACGGTGCAAAAAAAAGAAGTATTTTCCCAGTGTTTCCAGTCGGGAATGACTGATTGCCGAATAATGCGCATTGCCCAAGGAATTTCGCAGGAAAAAGCAAAGAGGCTGGGCCTTTTTGAGAAATAAATTTTTTTGGAGATACCCAGTTTTTTCTTGAAAATTCAGAAATTCTGATGAAATTTGCCATGCGGTGGCACATTTAGAACTTGTTGGATTCTCTTGTTTTCAGAGATAAGTCCGTTACATACATGTAATTTTGTTGTCTTTGCATGCATATGTGTATCTTACATTTGGGCAGTCTCATTTATGTAAGAAGTTCCGGGGTAGGTTGTTATTCTTTCTTTTCCTGTAGTCCGTCTATAGGGTAGGAACAAAACGGACAATTTTTTTGAATTTTTTAAATTTTCTCTTCTCTTTTTTTATACAATAGTTATGTATTTATTTTTTCACTGGTTAAAAATGGCGGTTGTGCCCCGAATGGCTAATTATGCGTTAATAACTGCATTTGAACTAGCTTTTATTATTAGGGTTAGGAATAAACTAGGAATCGGAACTAGGCTATACTATTCTTATAAGACAGCATTAACTGCTCGCGGTAATCCTTTTGGTGTAGGTTCACCTCTCGGCGTAACCAACCGACGCTAACTCGACCTAGTAGAAAATTCCTGTAGGATTTATTACCTAGCGCGTGGCGCCTTCTCCACTTCTTTGCAAAAGAATACATCACACACAACACCGTAACAACCTAGCCTAGTAACAACAGTGCCTTTTCGCACCCAACGAGTGTGCTGCCAGAAAGAATACAGTGAATTTGCTTCAGGACCACAGTAGGTACTTATACAACGCTTTCTAATGCAGTAATCTAATTTAGTAGGAATCCTGCTGCCCCAACTGCTTCTCGTACTCGTTCAAGCACTGTACTTCAGAGCCTCGACAAGTTCTTCCCTGCTATTGATCTCCGGTCTGCACCGTCGAATTTCTTTTGCATCCATGATTTTCCTCTTAAGAGGCTTCACGAGGTTACGATGCAACACTGTGACCTCGTAGCCCTGATCGTTGTTCGGTGCTTAAGCGTTATTCATAGCGCGTCGGAGTCCGATCCCGTCGGATAACAAATGATACGTATCGATTCACGTCGGAGTCCGACACGTCGGATTCCGACGTGGATCGATACGTACCATTTGCTATCCGACGGGATCGGACTCCGACGCACTATGAATAACGCTTTAGAGAAACTATTGGTAGGGTACGACAGTGGATGTACAACAGTTCAATTGAGAGAGACTATAAGTATGGAACCATAGCCTGGCTTGAGAATGTGATACTGCCGAGATCTGTGACTGATAAGGTTGCATTAACGAATCGCAGAGCACTACCCTGTCCAGGTATAATGCTGCATGACTGAGAATGGAGGTAGTAATAACAAGGATCAAGCAGTGATGTAAATGCTGTTGCCTACACTTTCGGGTAAAAACGTTTGTGGACAACAACTCAGCTGGAAAAATTCGAGTAGATTCCTCTTATTTCCTGAAGATTTACGTGTATTTTTCGGGCAAAATCGGGAAATATTTCGGCGGAAAATGAGCGAACTCTGCTCAAACTTATCCACCCGAGAAGGCAGATGTGGCAGCATAGGAATGTTAGAAATTGAGGATATTGTCAGCACAGCATTATGAGGAATTTCCTATATGTTTGGTCTAAAATTTTTGACTAAAGGGCTTCAGACCATAGCAAGTCCAACAATAGCGCGTTGCGACAAATGAGTTACGTAATTGGTTAATCCACCACATTGTGAGCAACTCGGTATGGATGTACAGTATCAAGTTCACAAGATGTATTTTACACAGAAAATTCTGACGGAAAAATTGTCAAAAATATAACGTCACTGCTCCTTTTCGACTCACTTTCATGAAAAATTCCATAAGCTTCGTGCTAACCCGGACTTTTCGTGGTCTTCGTACCTATTCAGAGATGTCGGCAATTGTGTCGAGCCCGCACCCATGCATGTTCCCCTTCGCTGTGGCTCAAAATTTCTTTGTCCTGGAGTTTTTCCCGGCACCTCACGGCATTTCGCCTCTGGGCTGCCGTTCGCTCACATCGAGATGCGGACTGACGGCGCTCTTTTTACCAAGTGAGGCGCCGATTTCTATTTACGCCCTTCCTGGCTCTTCATGATTCTTTGCCCGAGCAAGATAAAGACGACGCGGCTCGTCGACTTCTCATTTTAATTAACCCGTCGATGCCTCGCTTCGAACGCGTCTTTCTGACCAGTGCTCCGCGACCGCTGCGTATCGGTAGACGTCGTCGCGCAGACAGTCGCCAGTCGGCGCCAGATGACGACACCGTCATCGTGCGACGCTCGCTGCCCGACAGCGAGCAGCTGCTGGGCAATGATCTGCGCGCTGTGGAAAGCTTCAGGTGCAGTGCTTTTCTGACTTTCACTAATTTTCGTAGCTTCGTGAACATTCGCACTGTAACGTACGGTCACATTCTAGTAGTGGGTTGTCGTTAAGAATCTTTGCTCTTCCAAATTACGAGCGAATGGGGTACAGTTCAACATGTATTTTTGTACAAGGGTTCTCATAGGTTTTCATGGATATTATTAGTTTTTCTAATATCAGTGAACCACTCCGATTAACTTAATCAGGACGACGGACACGAAAAAGAACGGAAATCCTTTGAGATGAAGAAGAGTCGTGTTGGAATGAGCGCTGTTGCCATTTTTTTTTTCAAAATAAATAATATCCTATAGAATCCTATGGTTGCTTTTGTGCGATAGATCCTCAGCGATTCCTGTATAGATGACATTAATATGCTACTTGAATTTTTTTCTGTCATAAGCATTTTTTTCTGTCATAAGCGAACTTTTTGTTTTTTTTACCATGGCTGATGCATCGTTGAGATTACCCAGGGTAAACGTGCCAACACCACACAAATTATCTATCGTTAGCATGGGTCCGAGCTCGTTAGCATAGGTTCAAACGCGTTAACCCTGTATAATCCAGTAAATCAATGCATCTAGGCCCTTACCCAGGGCCCTTACCCCCAAGAAACTTGTTGAGCCTGTATTAACAGTGGGCGCATTTGTGTGATGTTAGCAGGTTTACCCTGGGTAATCCCAATGATGCATGTGTCCCCGGATCTTCCCCTTCATTTTGATAACTGGATCCTTTCTGCAATTCGAAACTTGTACGTAACTCTGTAACATAGCATTATTCATGTTCCGACCACATTAGGGAGTTTACGCTTTGGCTATGCTCCTCGGTGAGTATAGCACCTATTTTTAATACGTATCGATTGTGAACAGTTAGTCATCGGTATCGGACCGCCCACAATCAATACGTATCAAAAGTGAAGTCCACTAGGCGACAGCGATGCTAGCTGCTATACTCCTCGAGAACTATACCGACAGCCTTATTGTACACACAGCGTTATTTACTCCTTTAGGGCAGTTTATACTATAGGCGTGCGTTTGTCGCGCGTGAGATTGTATTGTGAAGGATAAACCCTGGCGCAAGTTTGACGCAATAAAGACGCAGGTGAGGGGCATGCGCTTCCGGCTCTTATGCTCTACATGCCGCGTTTGCCGGTATTCATGGAAAACCGTCCGTGGATGCATGCCTGCGTCTGACGCGCGATTGACGTACCTAGTGTAAATTGGCTCTTTCTCGTTCACTTTGGAGAATATTTTATACTTTTGATCACTAAGTATGAATCGCTCTTCATTACGCTAACTCTTTTTGAATTGAAGGGCTTCATGAAAAAAGGATATGAGAAAGAAGAAGAAGAATTACTCCTGAAACTTGCCTCGAAAAAAGGGGGAAGTGGAATTAGAGTTGAGCAGTTGTAAAAAGTTAGCTCCTGTGTAATCCTTTTATTCTTCCTCAGAAGGGGGTTTTTTGCCACATTCTTTCTTTGCTCCAAAAGAACCATCTACGAGCGACGGTAATATGTAGCTCATGAAGTTTTGGCTTCCAAGTACCGGCTTCTGCCTCATTAAGTGCGGAAACAAAATTGCTTACCGAGCAAAATGAGAGAACCAAACCTTCTGGTAAGAAAGGAACGGGAAGATCTTACTAGTTTTTCTTAATGAGAAAAAATGTCGAAGCTATTAAGGGCTCGTCGTGGTTTCTACAGATATAGTGAAGTCGAGGGTCCACCAAAAGATTCTGTGCCTCTTCCAGCGCCTTTTATCCGCTATGTCACTGGTTTTTGAGCTTTTTATAGTAGGGTAGTGGTGTTGCTGTGAGGTGCTGGCATCAAACTACAAATTACATCCACTGTTGCGCTTAAGGTCCATTGTTGGTTTCCCAATCAAGCCTTCCATCCCTTGTGTTCGGTAGCGCTAAATTGGTGCCAGAGAAGCCTGGAGGGATAGAGCGCAGTCTCGACACATCGGTTGTCCAGAATTTCATATGGTTTTACTGCATAATTTGGAATGTGGGAAGTTCGAACTCCACTTATATCCTTGTTCTCTCTTTTCTTTTAATTTTAGTCCAGTCGTTTCCGTTATTCTCGCTGAACTCTACTTTTTTTTCAAAATCTTTAGACCCTTACATTCTCCATGGTTTACAGTCTTGTACTCGCCTCTTGTACTCGCTTTTACTCGCCTTTGTTTCAACTGTTTCTCTTTTTTGTTTTTCTGTTTAACTCGTTTATTTTTGCACCGAAAGCGCAGCAAGTACTACACAAATCTTTGCCAATGATACATACAAATACACCAGGGATGGGCGGATGCAATAAATTCCATGACTTGGATAACGAAATGGCCAAAATAACCGGTTAACGGAAACTACATAGCTACGGCTAAGAGTTCATGGTACAGGGGACAGTAATCGCCAAGCTAACCGAGAAAACTTGGACGGAAATTCCTTCTCTTTAATCAAGAGCGAACGGTCTGGATTATCTTTTCGTACCTTACTCTAGGAATCTAACCCAAATATGAAATTTGATGAAGAAGAATACTTGAGAAGCCGTAGTTCAAGCGCTAAACTGACGACTTTCTTTTGAAGAAAAGTGCGGAATGAAAGCAACCTATTTCTGCTTCATACGAATCGTTATCCCCGGATGATGTTTCAGATATGGGGTGAACGTTCGACCCTCTTTGAACCTTGGCATTGCGAATACCAGTTGTGTTCTTTCGCAGTTTTTCGTTATGGATATGGGCCAAAATCTATGGATTGCGGCTAAATGGATGAAAGGTTACGGATAGTTTGCTCATCCATGATATAGACATTAAGCACACACTTTAAACTCTACACAGAAAGGCAAAAGCGAAGTAGACGAACAGTTTCTTCGTATTTCTATGGAAAAGGCTGCCCTGCAGGAAACTCAACATGTCTTTAGCAGTAGTGCTTTAACCGCTTGGAATGGGAGGCATTGAGGAGGCTGCCATTGTAATTGATTAGTCTTACATATTTGATCATTTGATCAATTTATCAGGATTCTTCCTCGAAAATTCCTACAATTTCGCCAACAAAGTTGTCATTAACGTTCACAACTTCCTGTTCTTTTATGAACAATTTCACCAACTTTAATTTGACAAATTGTTTTGGTTTTCTGTCCCTTCGCTCCAGCGTTGTTCGTTGTTCATCCTTGTTAGTTCCAGAGGTAATTTTAAAACTGATCACCGTTCCATATCGGCTGTTTAGTTCTGATTCTTGTCATCTCATGTGCAGTTACAGCTCGCGAAGACGACGTATCTAGGCTGAACCCAAGAAATTTGTTGATGCGCTTGGAAAATACAGGATGGCTAGGTCATACGTAGAACAGTACTGTGGCATGGCTATGGTTACTCCTCATAGGTTTCTTTTCTGCGAATGGGCTAAAATGGAAGTGGTTTGAGTAATAAGTGGGCCCACACTGAAATGATCACAGTATTCAGCACTTTTTCACAGTACATAATGCATAGTTGTCTTTTTTTTTCCTGAAAATAATGATCTTGCTTGCTCCACAGTCGGTTTTGTTACTGTCTGTGATCTTTCTTTCAATATTTGGACGAGTTATCCCGGAAGACTTCTTCAGAAACCGTGAGAATTCTCTGAACTCTTTCTCCACCACTGACGATTGCCGTTACCTTATCCACCGCTCACACCTTCCCTCATGGAGAGAGGCATTTTTTCACCAGAGCAATTTCCTCTGCAATTGCAATCTTCAACAGCGCCATTATGTCGCTTGCAACACTTTTCAGAGTCTAAATCGATTACTATGTCTTGCATGTGAGAAAAAAAATCGCCCAACCCCATTGAGTGTCTCCCTAAGCGGAGGGTTTTCTTTGAGGCGAAAAAATGTCGCTCGTCGAGTCCGTAAGATATGAGATGAATGATAGGTGAAGAGAGGCGCGGGACGAGCTAGCCCGAGCTGGCTGGCAGTCCGGGAAGTCCGCGAGGAGGCCTGGGGGGGGGGGGG